>OZ024928.1:48458740-48790488 GCA_964017235.1 Sabellastarte sp. h YS-2021
GTTAAAATATGTTATTCAGCTACTTTTTTCATAGCTACAATATGGTGAGTAAGTTGGGTGCCTGTCTCAATAGCTAAGTGAGTAATAGCTACTTTTGGGCTTTTCAGTAACTTCCATGATGAGTAAAATCACTTGTAACTTAAAAACTATTGCATTTAGAGAATTTCGTATAAATATGTTATTCAGCTACTTTTGGGTCAGCTATAACATAGTAAAATTTTAGACCTGTAGCTCATGGCATAGCTGAGTAATAGCTACTTTTAGGTTATCACTGTTGAGTAAATCGCTTATAACTTCAAAACTATTGCATTTAGAGAATTTCGTATAAATATGTTATTCAGCTACTTTTGGGTCAGCTATAACATAGTAAAATTTCAGACCTGTAGCTGATGGCATAGCTGAGTAATAGCTACTTTGAGGTTATCACTGTTGAGTAAATCGCTTATAACTTGGAAACTATTGCATTTACAGTATTTTGTTTCAATATGTTATTCACCTATTTTGGGATCAGCTATAACATAGTGAAGTTTCAGATCTGTGGCTCATTGCATAGCTGAGTAATAGCTACTTTGAAGTTCTCACTATTGAGTAAATCACTTGTAACTTAAAACCTATTGTATTTAGAGAATTTCGTATAAATATGTTATTCAGCTACTTTTGGGTCAGCTATAACATAGTGAAATTTCAGATGTGTAGGTCATGGCATAGCTGAGTAATAGCTACTTTAAAGTTCTCACTATTGAGTAAATCAGTTGTAATGGGAAAACTATTGCAGTTAGAGTATTTCGTATAAATATGTTATTCAGCTACTTTTGGGTCAGCTATAACATAGTAAAATTTCAGACCTGTAGCTCATGGCATAGCTGAGTAATAGCTACTTTTAGGTCATCACTATTGAGTAAATCAGTTGTAACTTCAAAACTATTGCATTTACAGTATTTTGCTTAAATATGTTGTTCACCTACTTTTGGGTCAGCTATGACATAGTAAAATTTCAGACCTGTAGCTCATTGCATAGCTGAGTAATAGCTACTTTGAGGTTCTCACTATTGAGTAAATCAGTTGTAATTGCAAAACTATTGCATTTAGAGAATTTCGTATAAATATGTTATTCAGCTACTTTTGGGCCAGCTATAACATAGTGAAATTTCAGATCTGTAGGTCATGGCATAGCTGAGTAATAGCTACTTTGAAGTTCTCACTATTGAGTAAATCAGTTGTAATTTGAAAACTATTGCATTTAGAGAATTTCGTATAAATATGTTATACAGCTACTTTTGGGTCAGCTATAACATAGTAAAATTTCAGACCTGTAGCTCATGGCATAGCTGAGTAATAGCTACTTTTAGGTCATCACTATTGAGTAAATCAGTTGTAACTTCAAAACTATTGCATTTACAGTATTTTGCTTAAATATGTTGTTCACCTACTTTTGGGTCAGCTATAACATAGTAAAATTTCAGACCTGTAGCTCATTGCATAGCTGAGTAATAACTACTTTGAGGTTCTCACTATTGAGTAAATCAGTTGTAATTGCAAAACTATTGCATTTAGAGAATTTAGTATAAATATGTTATTCAGCTACTTTTGGGTCAGCTATAACATAGTAAAATTTCAGACCTGTAGCTCATGGCATAGCTGAGTAATAGCTACTTTTAGGTCATCACTATTGAGTAAATCAGTTGTAACTTGAAAACTATTGCATGTACAGTATTTTGCTTAAATATGTTGTTCACCTACTTTTGGGTCAGCTATAACATAGTAAAATTTCAGACCTGTAGCTCATGGCATAGCTGAGTAATAGCTACTTTGAGGTTATCACTGTTGAGTAAATCGCTTATAGCTTGGAAATTATTGCATTTACAGTATTTTGTTTCAATATGTTATTCACCTATTTTGGGGTCAGCTATAACATAGTGAAGTTCCAGACCTGTGACTCATTGCATAGCTGAGTAATAGCTACTTTGAAGTTCTCAATGTTGAGCAAATCACTTATAATTTGAAAACTATTGCATTTAGAGAATTTAGTATAAATATGTTATACAGCTACTTTTGGGTCAGCTATAACATAGTAAAATTTCAGACCTGTAGCTCATGGCATAGCTGAGTAATAGCTACTTTTAGGTTATCACTGTTGAGTAAATCACTTATAACTTGGAAACTATTGCATTTAGAGTATTTTGTTGCAATATGTTATTCACCTATTTTGGGGTCAGCTATAACATAGTGAAGTTCCAGACCTGTGGCTCATTGCATAGCTGAGTAATAGCTACTTTGAAGTTCTCACTGTTGAGTAAATCAGTTGTAATTGGAAAACTATTGCCTTACAGAAATTTGTGCAAATATGTTATTCAGCTACTTTTGGGTCAGCTATAACATAGTGAAATGACAGACCTGTAGCTCCTGGCACAACTGAGCAATAGCTATTCTCAGGCACTGACTGTTGAGTAAATCGGCTATAACTTGAAAAATATTGCATTTGGAGTATTTTGTTTAAATATATTGTTCACCTACTTTTGGGTTAGGTATAACATAGTGAAATTACAGACCTATAGCTCATGGCATAGCGGAGCAATAGCTATTTTCAGGTTCTCACTATTGAGTAAATCAGTTGTAACTTGAAAACTATTGCATTTACAGTATTTTGCTTAAATATGTTGTTCACCTACTTTTAGGTCAGCTATAACAGAGCAAAAATTCAGACATGTAGCTCATTGCATAGCTGAGTAATAGTTACTTTGAGGTTCTCACTCTTGAGTAAATCAGTAGTAACTTGAAAACTATTACATTTAGAGTATTTTGTTGAATATGTTTTTCACAGACGTTTTGGTCAGCTATAACATAGTGAAATTGCAGACCTCTATGTCATGGCATAGCTGAGCAATAGCTTCTTTCAGGTTCTCACTGTTGAGTAAATCATTGTATCCAACCTGTAGGAAATCATGTGCTGGGAATCTGTTAATATGGTCCGATTTGACCTTGGAACCCTCCTTCAAGGTCAAATGAGGATAGCCAAACATAAAAGTGCTTATAACTCGCTTATTATTGGTCCTAGAGGTTTGGAATGAAAACCAACCTATAGAAAATCATGAGCTGGGAATTTTTTGGTGTGGTCGGATTTCACCTTGGACCCCTCCTTCAAGGTCAAATGAGGATAGCCAAACTTAAAAGTGCTTATAACTCGCTTATTATTGGTCCTAGAGGTTTGGAATGGAAAACCAACCTATAGAAAATCATGGGCTGGGAATCTTTTGGTGTGGTCAGATTTCACCTTAGACCCCTCCTTCCAGGTCAAACAAAGATAGCCAAACTTAAAGTGCTTATAACTCGCGTATTATTGGTCTTGGAGGTTTGGGATGGTAAACCAACATATAGGAAATCATGGGCTGGGATTCTTTTGGTGTGGTCAGATTTGACCTTCAATGACCCCTCCTTCAAGGTCAATTGAGGATAGCCAAACTTACAATTGCTTAGAACTCGCTTATTATTGGTCCTACAGGTTTGGGATGGTAAACAAGCTACAGGAAATCATGGGCTGGGAATTTTTTTGTGTGGTCGGATTTGACCTTGGACCCCTCCGTCAAGGTCAAACAAGGATAGCCAAACTTAAAAAGTGCCTATGACTCACTTATTATTGGTCCGAGAGGTTTGGGATGGTAAACCATCCTAAATTCTTTGGCTGGGAATCTTTTGGTATGGTCAGATTTGACCTTTGGACCCCTTCTTCATGGTCGAACGAGGATATTGCATTTATAGTATTTCTTTAAATATTTTTAACCTACTTTTTACACTTAAACAATTACCTTGTTACTTTATTTCATAATACCATTTGCAGGGCACAACTTTTTTGTCCTTTTTTTCTGTCAGCTTCGGAATATCTTTCGAACATGCTGTTCAGTTACCATTTACTGTATTTCTGTAGAGCCCTTTCCCTGATAATTATGCTTTCCTCTCATTATCACCATCACAAATCAAAAACATTCAGTCAGCTGACACAGTGCCCGTTCACGGGCACTCTCCTCTTGTTATATGTTATTCACCTACTTTTGGGTCAATTATAAGTTATAACATAGTAAAATTACAGACCTGTAGCTCATTAGATAGCTGAGCCATAGCTACTTTCAGATTCTCATTATCTCCCGCCAGGTTTTAGCCAGGGAGGGAGATTATAAAATGCATCATGTGTGCGTGCGTGGGTGCATGCGTTAAGTGTGTCACGCAGATTTCTCCAAAACTACTACAGCTACAGATTTTTTGTGAATTATTTGTCCTAATGAATTTTCATGCCCTTGTTTTTGTGGACTTAGGCCTAAAGATAAGTGAGTAATAGCAATTTTTACCCCACAGCTGTCGGGGTATTGTTTTCACCCATAATGTGCGGGTGGGTGGGTGGGCGGCGTGAAAAAGTTTGTACGGCATGTATCTCCGAAACCGCAAGGTGTAGGAAGTTGATACTTGGTAGGGACATTGGTTAGGGGGTGTGGGTGTGCAACGTCAAGGTGTAACCTTGATGTGACCTTTGACCTTGCCGTAGTGACCTTGAGTTTGAAAATCTTGTCCGGGCCATATCTCAGAAACCGTAAGGTGTAGGAAGTTGATGTGTGCTAGGGACATTGGTTAGGGGGTGTAGGTGTGCAACGCCATAGTGTGACCTTGATTTGACCTTTGACCTTGCTGTAGTGACCTTGACCTATAAAATCTTGTCCGGGCTATATCTTGGAAAGCGTAAGGTGTAGGAAGTTGACAATTTGGTAGGGACATTAGTTTGGGGGTTTAGGTGTACAACATCATGGTGTGACCTTGATTTGACCTTTGACCTTGCCGTAGTGACCTTGACCTATAAAATCTTGTCCGGGCTATGTCTCTGCAACCATAAGGTGTAGGAAGTTGATATGTGCTAGGAACATTGGCTAGGGTGTGTAGATGTAAAATGTCATGGTGTAACCTTGATTTGACCTTTGACTTTGCCCTAGTGATCTTGACCTATAATGCCTTGTCCGGGCTATATTTTGGAATTCATAAGGTGTAGGAAGTTGATATTTGGTAGGGACATTGATCGGGCGTTATAGGTGTGCAACGTCATGGTGTGACCTGGATTTGACCTTTGACCTTGCATATCTGATGCTATTTTATCTCTCTATAGGGATACGTGATACTATTTTATCTCTCTTATATCTCTCATAACGTTTTACTTGAATCTTGGTTGTTGCACCTTTGGGGGTCTTTTGATGTAAATTAAGCACTGTTAAAGTCATATTAGAATTCATTAAGGGTTTTACTTTTGCAACTTCCCATTGTAACAGATGGTACAAGTGAGTCACAGGTTTTGTCCCAACTCCACATATAAGCATGTATTGCCACATCTGTATGTATGGGTAATAATATTTAAAACATTCAAACCATAATTCGACCATACATAATTGTGATATTTTCATTGGCAGCTATTCTCCAGTTAAGAAATTTTACAGCTTCATAACTTTTAGTTAATATTTAATCTTTACATGCAGTGCTCTGAAAGTATCCCAACGTGTGTACTTTTTCTCTGCTTCTGTATCTCATGGTGTTGAAAAATATTTCCCCAGGCCGTGGGGTATGGGCATCTCTGATGCTATTTTAGCTACTTTGAGTAAAGGACTCGTAACTCAAAAACTATTGGAGTTTTTAGCTTACTGGCCAACGGCCGTAAGCTAATGGCATGGCCTGGCGTCGTCTTCGTTGTTGTTGTTGTAGTTGTGGTTGTTGTCGGAGTCGTCAACAATTTTTTTCCAGCCTCTTCTCCTCAGAAACTACTGCACCGATTTCTTTGAAATTTGGTATGGAGCTTCCTTGGGTAGAGGACTATCATTTTTCCTCATTGCATGTTTTTTCAACCAGAGAAGTCACATGACCAAAAACATGTTTTTCAAAAGGGTGTGCTTGTCTGGATGATAACTTAAAAAGCGCTTCACCTATTCACATGAAATTTTGCAAGTACGTTCGTTATATACATGTCTGGAAATCAATAACTTTTCGAAGTGATCCAATACAAAATGGCCGACTTATTAATGATTTACTAAATGTCACGATTTTTCTTAACGCTGAAAAAACAAAAACGCGTGTATCTCCTTAACCGTGCGAGATAGAGCGATTTCGACGAAATTTTCGACCCACTGCGAGATAGAGCGATTTCGACGAAATTTTCGATCCACGGGGTATCTAAAGAATGTCTATTGGCAATTTTCAGAAAAATTTTCCCCTCCCCAAAAATGGCGGCCATTTTGAATTTTCGAATTTTTGCCAAAAATGGCAAAATACAAAATTGCTTGTATCTCCTTAACCGTGTGAGATAGAGCGATTTCGTCGAAATTTTTGACCCACAGGGTATCGAAGGAATGTACTATTGCCAATTATCAAAAAATTTTCCCCTCCCCAAAAATGGTGGCCATTTTGAATTTTCGAATTTTTGCCAAAAATGGCAAAACACAAAATTGCTTGTATCTCCTTAACCGTGCGAGATAGAGCGATTTCGTCGAAATTTTTGACCCACAGGGTACCTAAGGAATGTAATAATGTCAATTTTCAAAAAATTTTCCCCTCCCCAAAAATGGCGGCCATTTTGAATTTTCGCCAAAAATGGCAAAACACAAAATTGCTTGTATCTCTTTAACGGTGCGAGATAGAGCGATTTCGTCGAAATATTCGACCCACAGGGTATCTAAGGAATGTATTAATGTGAATTTTCAAAAAATTTCCCCTCCCGAAAATGGCGGCCATTTTGAATTTTCGAATTTTTGCCAAAAATGGCAAAACACAAAATTGCTTGTATCTCCTTAACCATGTGAGATAGAGCGATTTCGTCGAAATTTTCGAACCACAGGGTATCTAAGGAATGTACTAATGTCAATTTTCAAAAAATTTTCCCCTCCCCAAAAATGGCGGCCATTTTGAATTTTCGAATTTTTGCCAAAAATGGCAAAACACAAAATTGCTTGTATCTCCTTAACTGTGCGAGATAGAGCGATTTCTTCGAAATTTTCGACCCGCAGGGTATCTAAGGAATGTACTAATGTCAATTTTCAAAAAATTTTCCCCTCCCCAAAAATGGCGGCCATTTTGAATTTTCGAATTTTTGCCAAAAATGGCAAAACACAAAATTGCTTGTATCTCCTTAACTGTGCGAGATAGAGCGATTTTGTCGAAATTTTCGACCCACAGGGTATCTAAGGAATGTACTCTTGGCAATTTTCAAAAAATTTTCCCCTCCCCAAAAAAGGCGGCCATTTTGAATTTTCGAATTTTTGCCAAAAATGGCAAAACACAAAATTGCTTGTATCTCCTTAACTGTGCGAGGTAGAGTGATTTTGTCGAAATTTTCGACCCACAGGGTATCTAAGGAATGTACTATTGGCAATTTTCAAAAAATTTTCCCCTCCCCAAAAATGGCGGCCATTTTGAATTTTTGAATTTTTGCCAAAAATGGCAAAACACAAAATTGCTTGTATCTCCTTAACCATGTGACAGAGCGATTTCGTCAAAATTTTCGACCCACAGGGTATCTAAGGAATGTACTCTTGGCAATTTTCAAAAAATTTTCCCCTCCCCAAAAATGGCGGCCATTTTGAATTTTTGAATTTTTGCCGAAAATTCGAAAACACAAAATTGCTTGTATCTCCTTAACCGTGTGAGATAGAGCGATTTCGTCGAAATTTTTGACCCACGGGGTATCAAGGAATGTACTATTGCCAATTTTCAAACATGTTCCCCTCCCCAAAAATGGCGGCCATTTTGAATTTTCGAATTTTTGCCAAAAATGGCAAAACACAAAATTGCTTGTATCTCCTTAACCGTGCGAGATAGAGCGATTTTGTCGAAATTTTCGACCCATAGGGTATCTAAGGAATGTACTCTGGGCAATTTTCAAAAAATTTTCCCCTCCCCAAAAATGGCGGCCATTTTGAATTTTCGAATTTTTTGCCGAAAATTCAAAAACACAAAATTGCTTGTATCTCCTTAACCGTGTGAGATAGAGCGATTTCGTCGAAATTTTCGACCCACAGGGTATCTAAGGAATGTACTAATGTCAATTTAAAAAAAATTTTCCCCTCCCCAAAAATGGCGGACATTTTGAATTTTCGAATTTTGGCCAAAAATGGGAAAACACAAAATTGCTTGTATCTCCTTAACTGTGCGAGATAGAGCGATTTCGTCGAAATTTTCGACCCACAGGGTATCTAAGGAATGTATTATTGGCAATTTTCGAAAAATTTTCCCCTCCCCAAAAATGGCAGCCATTTTGAATTTTCGAATTTTGGCCAAAAATGAGAAAACACAAAATTGCTTGTATCTCCTTAACTGTGCGAGGTAGAGTGATTTTGTCGAAATTTTCGACCCACAGGGTATCTAAGGAATGTACTATTGGCAATTTTCAAAAAATTTTCCCCTCCCCAAAAATGGCGGCCATTTTGAATTTTCGAATTTTTGCCAAAAATGGCAAAACACAAAATTGCTTGTATCTCCTTAACCATGTGACATAGAGCGATTTCGTCAAAATTATCGACCCACAGGGTATCTAAGGAATGTACTCTTGGCAATTTTCAAAAAATTTTCCCCTCCCCAAAAATGGCGGCCATTTTGAATTTTTGAATTTTTGCCGAAAATTCGAAAACACAAAATTGCTTGTATCTCCTTAACCGTGTGAGATAGAGCGATTTCGTCGAAATTTTTGATCCACGGGGTATCAAGGAATGTACTATTGCCAATTTTCAAACATGTTCCCCTCCCCAAAAATGGCGGCCATTTTGAATTTTCGAATTTTTGCCAAAAATGGCAAAACACAAAATTGCTTGTATCTCCTTAACCGTGCGAGATAGAGCGATTTTGTCGAAATTTTCGACCCACAGGGTATCTAAGGAATGTACTCTTGGCAATTTTCAAAAAATTTTCCCCTCCCCAAAAATGGCGGCCATTTTGAATTTTCGAATTTTTTGCCGAAAATTCAAAAACACAAAATTGCTTGTATCTCCTTAACCGTGTGAGATAGAGCGATTTCGTCGAAATTTTCGACCCACAGGGTATCTAAGGAATGTACTAATGTCAATTTAAAAAAAAATTTTCCCCTCCCCAAAAATGGCGGACATTTTGAATTTTCGAATTTTGGCCAAAAATGGGAAAACACAAAATTGCTTGTATCTCCTTAACTGTGCGAGATAGAGCGATTTCGTCGAAATTTTCGACCCACAGGGTATCTAAGGAATGTATTATTGGCAATTTTCAAAAAATTTTCCCCTCCCCAAAAATGGCAGCCATTTTGAATTTTCGAATTTTGGCCAAAAATGAGAAAACACAAAATTGCTTGTATCTCCTTAACTGTGCGAGGTAGAGTGATTTTGTCGAAATTTTCGACCCACAGGGTATCTAAGGAATGTACTATTGGCAATTTTCAAAAAATTTTCCCCTCCCCAAAAATGGCGGCCATTTTGAATTTTCGAATTTTTGCCAAAAATGGCAAAACACAAAATTGCTTGTATCTCCTTAACCATGTGAGATAGAGCGATTTCGTCGAAAATTTCGAGCCACAGGGGATCTAAGGAATGTACTCTTGGCAATTTTCAAAAAATTTTCCCCTCCCCAATAATGGCGGCCATTTTGAATTTTCGAATTTTTTGCCGAAAATTCAAAAACACAAAATTGCTTGTATCTCCTTAACCGTGTGAGATAGAGCGATTTCGTCGAAATTTTCGACCCACAGGGTATCTAAGGAATGTATTATTGGCAATTTTCAAAAAATTTTCCCCTCCCCAAAAATGGCAGCCATTTTGAATTTTCGAATTTTGGCCAAAAATGAGAAAACACAAAATTGCTTGTATCTCCTTAACTGTGCGAGGTAGAGTGATTTTGTCGAAATTTTCGACCCACAGGGTATCTAAGGAATGTACTATTGGCAATTTTCAAAAAATTTTCCCCTCCCCAAAAATGGCGGCCATTTTGAATTTTCGAATTTTTGCCAAAAATGGCAAAACACAAAATTGCTTGTATCTCCTTAACCATGTGAGATAGAGCGATTTCGTCGAAAATTTCGAGCCACAGGGGATCTAAGGAATGTACTCTTGGCAATTTTCAAAAAATTTTCCCCTCCCCAATAATGGCGGCCATTTTGAATTTTCGAATTTTTTGCCGAAAATTCAAAAACACAAAATTGCTTGTATCTCCTTAACCGTGTGAGATAGAGCGATTTCGTCGAAATTTTCGACCCACAGGGTATCTAAGGAATGTACTAATGTCAATTTTCAAAAAATTTTCCCCTCCCCAAAAATGGCGGCAATTTTCGCCAAAAATGGCAAAACACAAAATTGCTTGTATCTCCTTAACCGTGCGAGATAGAGCGATTTTGTCAAAATTTTCGACCCACAGGGTATCTAAGGAATGTACTAATGTCAATTTTCAAAAAATTTTCCCCTCCCCAAAAATGGCGGCCATTTTCAAGTGTTCTTTACATGTTTTTTTAATGTGTAACACAATTGTAAGACAAAAAGTACCTGCACAAATCGAACTGCACACAGACAAAAATATTGGGACAAAAAGTACCATTTACATTTTTTGTTGTATAAAACATATATTAATTGCTGCACATTTATAGCATGAAAAAAGTGTTTGAGTGGCACAACCATAACATGCGGGTCGCCAGTAAGCAGCAGGCCTTGTTTCTTGAAATAAGTTGTTCAGCTACTTTGTCCTTAGCTATAAGATGGTACATAGTTTGGGGTTCTATTGCATGCCATAAGTGAGTAATAGCTATTTTCTTATTTGTAGCAAAATAATGACACAAGTAAATGTTAAATATCTTCAACAGTATTAAAGTTATGTCAATCTTTTCAATATGTTATTTGTCTAGTTCTTGATAAGCTGTCATATATTAAAGTTTTAGATCTGTTGCACATTGCTGAGTAATAGCTACTTTGTTATTCTTACTGTTGAGTAAATCCATTGTAACTACAAACCTGTTGCAGTTGGCATGTAGTTTGGGGTTCCATTGCATGCCATAAGTAATAGCTATTTTCTTATTTTGTAGAAAAATTATGATACAAGTAAATGTCAAATATCTTAAAAAGTATTAAAGTAAGGCAAATCTTTCCAAATATGTTATTCATCTAATTTTTGATAAGCTATGACATAGTAAAGTTTCAGACCTGTTGCACATTGTATAGCTGGGTAATAGCTACTTTGAAATTCTTACTATTGAGTAAAACCTTTGTAGCTCCAAAACTATTGCAGTTACAGTATTTTCCTAAAATCTGTTGTTCAGCTACTTTGTCCTTAACTATAAGATAGCATATAGTTTGAGGTTCCATTGCATGTCATAAGTGAATAATGGCTATTTTCTTATTTGTAGCAAAATAATGACAGAAGTAAATCTCAAATAACTTAAAAAGTATTAAAGTTAGGCAAATCTTTTCAAATATGTTATTCATCTAGTTTTTGATAAGTTAGTAAAGTTTCTGACCTGTTGCACATTGTATAGCTGAGTAATAGCTACTTTGAAATTCTTACTATTGAGTAAGCCTTAAGTTTGTAACTCCAAAACTATTGCAGTTACAGTATTTTCCTAAAATATTCTGTTCAGCTACTTTGTCCTTAACTATAAGATGGCATATAGTTTGGAGATCCATTGCATATAATAAATGAGTAATAGCTATTTTCTCATTTGTAGCTAAATAACAGAAGAAGTAAATGTCAAATATCTATAAAAGTTTTACAGTTACGCCAATCTTTTCAACTATGTTATTCATTGAGTTTTTAATAATATATCCTTTACTACTTTTTAGCTTATTGTATCCACCAGAGCTATACTCATTTTGCCAATGAGTAACTCACTTGTAATTTCAAAAGTATTCAATTTATAGGTTTTTTTTTATCAAATATGTTGTTCAGCTACTTTTTGATGTTCTGTGTCATGGCAAATTTTCAGAGTTATAGCTCCACAACTATCTGGGTAATAGCTGCTTTGCTATTTTCCTAATGAGTTAATCGCTTGTAACTTCAAAAGTATTAAATTTAGAGGTGTTTTATCAAATATGTTGTTCATCTACTTTTTGATGTTCTCTGTCGCGATGCATTCTCAGAGCTGTAGCTATAATGCCAACTGAGTTATAGCTACTTTGATATTTTGTCACTGAGTAAGTCACTTTAAGTTCAAAGGTATTTAGTATAGAGGTTTGCTATGAAATATGTTTTCATTAGGGCACTAAGAACTACTCCTGTAAGACCTCTCAAAAATTTATACTTGTCCGAAATGCAGCTGCCATCTTGAATTTTGGCGCAAATGGAAAATCGGTTTATCTTGAAAACCATAAGAGATGGAGCGACTTTGGGCAAATTTTGTACCCCAGGGTGCTAAAGACTACTCCTGTAGGACCACTGAAAAATTTAGACTTTTCAAAATTTCAGCCACCATCTTGAATTTTTGTGGAAATGGAAAAGGTAATTTATCTCGAAAACTGGAAGAGTTAGAGTGAGTTCGGGCAAATTTTATACCCCCAGGGTCCTAAGGATTACTCCTCTAGGACCTCTGAAAAATTGAGACTTTTTCGATTTTTGGCCGCCATTTTGAATTTTGGCAGAAATGGAAAATGCCATTTATCTCGAAAATCGTAAGAGATACAGCAATTTCAGGAAAATTTTGGATCCCCATGGTGCCAAGACTCCTGCCACATCTGAAAAATTTTGGCTTTTCTGAATTTGGGCGGACATCTTGAATTTCGGTGGAAATGGAAAATATCATTCGTCTCAAAAACCGTAAGAGATACAGTGACTTCAGCAAAATTTTGGTTACGAAAACTACTCACCTTGTCTCTAAAAGTATTGCAGATAGGCAATTTCTTCTAAATAAGTCATTCACCTACTTTCGGTGATCTACCACATAGTGAAGTTGCAGAACTGTATCTCTTTGGATGGCAGAGTAATAGCAACTAAAATGAGTAAATGTCTTTTATCTCGAAAATTGTTACAGATAGGCAATTTCTTCTAAATAAGTTCTTCACCTACTTTTGGGTGATCTACTACATAGTAAAGTTGCAGAACTGTAGCTCTTTGGATGGCAGACTAATAGCTACTAAAATGAGTAAATGCCTTTTATCTTTAAAAGTATTGCAGTCAAACATTAAAGTGCCTCTTGCTTATTGTCACTTCTACATGTTCCTCCATCTCACAAGAAAAGCTATATTACACTATATTTAGAACATCTAATTTATACGTCGGGAGTCATAATTGCATGCGTCAGAATGCTGGTTGTGGAGTAAATCAGGTGTAACTTCAAAACTACTGCATTTACAGTATTTTGTTTAAATGTGTTTTTTGTCTACTTTTTACATCGTAACAGTTAACTTTGTACGTTACTTCTGAAAACCATTTACAGGGCACAACTTCTGTGTCTTTTTCTGCTTTCACCTCTACTCTGAAACTCAAAACACACAGTCAGCTGACACAGAGCCCGTTGACAGGCACTAATTGCTTGTTTTCATTCCTTCTTGTGCTTATGTCACACAAATCGAAAAATTAAAAAAAGTATTCATTGGTAGTCTCTCACTCTGCATGACAGACTACTGATTGTACATTATTGGGGTCCATTCATGCCCATGCTGAGGTCACTATTCTCTTACAAACCAAAATGAAACCCATGGTTTTTTTTCAATCAAATTAGCCTGTTTTATCTACCAATCATTTATAATGTATTTATTGTCAACTTAATGTCTCTTTCTGACAAAAAAAACCCCTTTTGATACTTGTTTCATGCAAATCAAAAGTAACCCCTCCCAGAGTATACTCGCCTCATTTAATACCAGGTATATGCTGGAAATCTTCAGAATTTATGCCAAGGTTGATTCCAGTGTATACCCCAATGTAAAATATGAAGCCACTCTGAATATAACCCATATGTCAATTTTATATTTAATCCCTGAAATTAAATAGTTATTCAGAAATACTCTATTAAACCACTGAAAACATACAAGACACAACAAATTGTTATATAATATATCTCCCCACAACTTATTTATTTTTTGAAAAATAAAATTACATATGAATTTATGTAACATGCAAGCACTTTCCTTACAGAATAATAAGACTTTGCCAATATTTAAAAAAAAAGGTCTTTTGATGTTCACTTCAGTGATACTTAATTGTTCATCACAAGTAGTTTTTGTGTTATTCAAAGGGAGTGGGGAGGGGGCGGAGTGTCATAATCTCACAGTAAGTCTAAATGTAGTAACTCCTCCCTTATCTGCAGCACATGTGATCAAATTGAGAAGGTTGTCATTAGCAACTATTAGTGGAGTAGGACCTTTTTGCTTCATATTTCTTTTGTTCATTAATGTTTTGTACTTCCAGATTTTGAGCTTTGGTCTAGGAGTTTATGCAGGAATATATGTAGATCAGCATTATAAGGTAAGATACCTTTCGTTGTTTTTTTATGTAAAAGTAGAAATAACAGGTGTCAAGTGGGTTTTCTTTCTTCTGTCTGCCTTATGTGGTCATGAAAACAACTTTAAAAATTACAGGAGTTTTTACTCCTGAAAAAGCAAACCAAGTAGCTTTCTTCACAAAGTTCTCGCCTTTGAGCAACCACCATCACTCACCCTTTTCTGTAGAAGGAAAACACTTCAACTGTATGGAGCAGTTTCTAATGTGTTCTAAGGCAATAATGTTCAATGATCTTGAGTTGTCCGACAGAATATTAGGCACTACTGATCCCGTGGTACAGAAATCACTCGGACGGAATGTCAAAGGCTTCAATAAAGCAGTATGGCAGAAAAGATGCAACTCTATTATGGAAGCAGGTCTGGTTGCTAAGTTTGGGCAAAATCCAGCATTAAAAGAATTTCTTCTTAGTACAAAGGACAAACAAATTATTGAAGCAAACGCCAATGATACTTACTGGAGTTGTGGTTGGCCTCTCTCTAGTGAAAACATCTGGGATGTTAACAGCTGGAGGGGAAAAAATGTCCTTGGAAATATACTCCAAAAGATCAGAAAGACCATACAAGACTCACCAGTAATTTAAGATCAGATCTAGTTAGAGTAATTCTGAATTTTACTGTAGGACTTACATGATATAAGCTGGACAAGAGCCATGCTAATGTTTTTGTTCATTTTAACTAGCTTTTTTGCTCGTCTTGTTACCTGTTATAAACTGGACAAGAGTCGTACAAATTTTTCTTATTTTGTTATATCAGCTATCTATGTTTGCTCATCTCCTCAAAGATTCACACTGGCTAGATGCTTGGTAAAGAGATATAGTTTTGTAAAGAACAAGTACAAGATGTATAGAATTTATGCACATTAGAGTGTGTTCATTTTAAATATGCTTATTTCTGTGAATATGTGCATCTTTGATGGTTCATTTAAGAACTTGATATTCTTCAGTGTTTAAAATTGTTTTATACATTTGATTCAAAGGTATTTTTTTAAGGTTAAGTTTAGCCTTAAATTATTTTAGGAAAAATTGTTCACTGAATGTTCAGTAAATGATCTAATATTGTCTATGTATAAGATTTACGTGCATTTTGGTGTTTAAAGTTGTCGTAAATATTTCACTAAAAGATATTTCTTTGTGTGTCCAGCTCTCTTATTAAGCGTCCCTTGCGGGACGCTTGTTTGTGTATGGGAGACCTTCAGGCTCCGGCGGCTCCGCATTTTGTTTTCCTTATAACTCTGTAACCGTTAGGCGAATTCTTTTCAAATTTGGCAGGTTTAGGCAGTAGCCTTGGGGAATTTTTTTGAATATGCTGCAGTGACATTTCAACCAATCAGAGAGGTCACATGACCAAAAATGTCTTTTTTCGATGGGGAAGCTTGTCCGGATGATAACTTGAAAGGAATTTTATCAATTCACCTGAAACTTGGCAAATACATTCATTCTATTAAAATCTGGAAATCATTAGATTTTGGCATTGATTGGTCAAGAAATGGCCGAGTAATTAATGATTAATTAATCATTACGAATTTTCCAAATAAGGAAAACACAAAAATGCTTATATCTCGAAAACCGTGCTAGATAGAGTGATTTCGACGAAATTTTTGACCCACAGGGTATCTCTGCGGAGTAGTTTTCCCAATTTTCAAAAAAATTTTGTCTCGCCAAAAATGGCGGCCATTTTGAATTTTCGAAATTTTCGCAAAAATTGCAAAACACAAAAATGCTTATATCTCAAAAACCGTGCTAGATAGACTAATTTCGACGAAATTTTTGACCCGCAGGATATCTCTGCGGAGTAGTTTTCCCAATTTTCAAAAAATTTTTGTCTCGCCAAAAATGGCGGCCATTTTGAATTTTCGAAATTTTCGCAGAAATTGCAAAACACAAAAATGCTTATATCTCGAAAACTGTGCTAGATAGAGCGATTTCGACGAAATTTTTGACCCACAGGGTATCTCTGCAGAGTAGTTATCCCAATTTTGAAAAAATTTTTGTCTCGCCAAAAATGGCGGCCATTTTGAATTTTCGAATTTTTCGCAAAAATTGCAAAACATAAAAATGCTTATATCTCGAAAACCGTACTAGATAGAGCGATTTCGACAAAATTTTTGACCCACAGGGTATATCTGCAGAGTAGCCATGCCAATTTTCAAAAAAATTTTGTCTTGCCAAAAATGGCGGCCATTTTGAATTTTCGAATTTTTCGCAAAAATTCCAAAACATAAAAATGCTTATATCTCGAAAACCGTGCTAGATAGAGCGATTTCGACGAAATTTTTGACCCACAGGGTATCTCCGCAGAGTAGCCATGCCAATTTTCAAAAAAAATTTTTCTGGCCAAAAATGGCGGCCATTTTGAATTTTCGAATTTTTGCGCAAAAATTGCAAACCACAAAAATGCTAGTATTTCGAAAACCGTGCTACATAGAGCGATTTCGACGAAATTTTTTATCTTCAGGGTATCTCTGCAGAGCAGCTATCCCAAAGAGCTTTCACTTGGTGAAGTTTCAGACCCATAGCTAATTGCTCACCTACTCAAAATGAGTAAATGCGAATTACCTCTAAAAGTATTGCAGATAGCCAATTTTTCTCAAATAACTCATTCACCTACTTTTGGAAGAGCTTTCACATGGTGAAGTTTCAGACCCGTAGCTAATTTCTCACCTACTCAAAATGAGTAAATGCTAATTATCTCAAAAACTATTGCGGATACCCAATTTTTATCAAATAACTCATTCATGTACTTTTGGCAGAGCTTTCACATGGTGAAGTTTCAGACCCGTAGCTAATTATTTACCTACTCAAAATGAGTAAATGCTAATTATCTGTAAAAGTATTGCGGATACCCAGTTTTTATCAAATAACTCATTCATCTACTTGTGGGAGAGCTTTCACTCTGTGAAGTTTCAGACCCATAGCTAATTACTCACCTACTCAAAATGAGTAAATGCGAATTACCTCTAAAAGTATTGCAGATAGCCAATTTTTCTCAAATAAATCATTCACCTACTTTTGGGAGAGCTTTTACTTGGTGAAGTTTCAGACCCATAGCTAATTACTCACCTACTCAAAATGAGTAAATGCGAATTATCTCTAAAAGTATTGCAGATAGCCAATTTTTCTCAAATAACTCATTCACCTACTTTTGGGAGAGCTTTCACTCTGTGAAGTTTCAGACCCATAGCTAATTACTCACCTACTCAAAATGAGTAAATGCAAATTATCTCTAAAAGTATTGCAGATAGCCAATTTTTCTCAAATAAATCATTCACCTACTTTTGGGAGAGCTTTCACTTGGTGAAGTTTCAGACCCATAGCTAATTACTCACCTACTCAAAATGAGTAAATGCGAATTATCTCTAAAAGTATTGTAGATAGCCAATTTTTCTCAAATAACTCATTCACCTACTTTTGGGAGAGCTTTCACTCTGTGAAGTTTCAGACCCATAGCTAATTACTCACCTACTCAAAATGAGTGAATGCGAATTATCTCTAAAAGTATTGCAGAGAGCCAATTTTTCTCAAATAACTCATTCACCTACTTTTGGGAGAGCTTTCACTTGGTGAAGTTTCAGACCCATAGCTAATTACTCACCTACTCAAAATGAGTAAATGCGAATTATTAGAAAAGTATTGCAGATAGCCAATTTTTCTCAAATAACTCATTCACCTACTTTTGGGAGAGCTTTCACTCTGTGAAGTTTCAGACCCATAGCTAATTACTCACCTACTCAAAATGAGTAAATGCGAATTATCTCTAAAAGTATTGCAGACAGCCAATTTTTCTCAAATAACTCATTCACCTACTTTTGGCAGAGCTTTCACTTGGTGAAGTTTCAGACCCATAGCTAATTATTCACCTACTCAAAATGAGTAAATGTGAATTATCTCTAAAAGTATTGCAGATAGCCAATTTTTCTCAAATAACTCATTCACCTACTTTTGGGAGAGCTTTCACTCTGTGAAATTTCAGACCCATAGCTATTTATTCACCTACTCAAATGAGTAAATGCTAATTATCTGTAAAAGTATTCCGGATACCCAATTTTTATCAAATACTCATTCATCTACTTGTGGGAGAGCTTTCACTTGGTGAAGTTTCAGACCCATAGCTAATTACTCACCTACTCAAAATGAGTAAATGCGAATTATCTCTAAAAGTATTGCAGATAGCCAATTTTTCTCAAATAACTCATTCACCTACTTTTGGGAGAGCTTTCACTCTGTGAAGTTTCAGACCCATAGCTAATTACTCACCTACTCAAAATGAGTAAATGCGAATTATCTCTAAAAGTATTGCAGACAGCCAATTTTTCTCAAATAACTCATTCACCTACTTTTGGCAGAGCTTTCACTTGGTGAAGTTTCAGACCCATAGCTAATTATTCACCTACTCAAAATGAGTAAATGTGAATTATCTCTAAAAGTATTGCAGATAGCCAATTTTTCTCAAATAACTCATTCACCTACTTTTGGGAGAGCTTTCACTCTGTGAAATTTCAGACCCATAGGTATTTATTCACCTACTCAAATGAGTAAATGCTAATTATCTGTAAAAGTATTGCGGATACCCAATTTTTATCAAATACTCATTCATCTACTTGTGGGAGAGCTTTCACATGGTGAAGTTTCAGACCCATAGCTAATTACTCACCTACTCAAAATGAGTAAATGCGAATTATGAAAGATTTTGCAATGGTTTTAGCTAATTACTCACCTACTCAAAATGAGTAAATGCGAATTATCTCTAAAAGTATTGCAGATAGCCAATTTTTCTCAAATAAATCATTCACCTACTTTTGGGAGAGCTTTCACCTGGTGAAGTTTCAGACCCATAGCTAATTACTCACCTACTCAAAATGAGTAAATGCGAATTATCTCTTAATAGTATTGCAGATAGCCAATTTTTCTCAAATAACTCATTCACCTACTTTTGGAAGAGCTTTCACACACGAAAATGAAAAATTGTGAATATCTCTGAAAAGCGATTTCTTCTGCTTTAATGCTCGGCGGGAGGGAGATACACACCGCGGCAGTGGTCTTGACAAAAATTTTTGTCTCCCCAAAAATGGTGGCCATTTTGGATTTTCAAAGTTTTTGCAAAACACAAAAATGCTTATATCTCGAAAACCGTGCTATATGGAGCGAACTCGACAAAATTTTTGACCTGCTGGGTATCTCTGCAGAGTAGCCATGCCAATTTCCAAAATATTTTTGTCTCGCCAAATATAGCGGACATTTTTAATTTTTTAATTTTTTGCAAAACACAAAAATGCTTATATCTTGAAAACTGTGCTAGATAGAGCAGACTGCGCTGACTTTGGTTGCCACAACAGTATAAGGCTAGAAACGAAGCATTTTCTTAATACTTTAGCACTCACCTTTATATCCTTTTCGGGACGCTTTGTTTTTGCTATGCAAAAACATTATCTTTTTTTTTTGCGAGCGATCCTCTAGTTCATATTTCTAAACATATTAAATAGAGCATATACAGAGGTTTCGCTCTGGTATTCATATTTTAAACCATTATATAGAGTGTATTCAATAATAATATACAAGGGTGTATCGCTCACGTTCTCATAATATATTAGAATGCTTGTAAATACATTTTTGCAAATTATGCAAAGTTGTAGTTTCAATATTTTTAATTTTTCTTTTGTTTTCTTGGTTAATTTTCAACATGTCGCTTACTTACTATGCTTCCTAAATGCCAGCCTGCCAATCTCCCAAAAACAATATCTCGATATAATTAATGCTACAAATGACACATAGCTTCAGTTTATTTAGTCTCAACGCAAGGGGTTTAGGGAACAATCTGAAAAGAAGAAAAATCTTTGATTGGTTGATAGATAAGGGCAAAGGTATATATTTGTTACAAGAATGTCACTCTGAAACTTCAACTGAATCAGCCTGGAAAAGAGACTGGCAAGGGTGCATTGAATTCTCACATGGTACCACAAACAGTCGTGGAGTTGCAATTTTGTTGCCAGATTCTTTGCAAATTACTATTGAGGATATAATAAGGGATAATGATGGAAGGTTTCTGCTGTTAGACTGCAGCATTAGTGATATGCGCTATATTGTCGTTAATATCTATGCGCCAACTTCTGATAAAAAAATAGACCAGGCCACTTTTGGTGTTTTCCTCTTTGATACCCTTCAAAAATATCAAGGCCAGAACATAATTATCGGTGGTGACTTCAATCTCAATTTAGAAGATCTTGAACGACATTCACCACGGTTTTCGTTATCATCCTTTGGTGACTACATGTCAAAGTTAACTCAGTTTTTAAACTTAATAGATATATGGAAAATTCACAATCCAAATAAAATTGTGTATACCAGAAGAGAAAACACGCGCTCTGCATTCGTGCAGTCAAGAATTGATTATTTTCTAGTTTCTTGTCATCTGCAATATGCAATTCACTCCTCAGCCATAATCCCGAGCATTTGTTCTGATCATAGTTTGCTACAAGTCACTGTAGTGCATTTAAATGAACAAAGAAGGGGCAAGGGTATTTGGAAACTAAATATCAGTTTCCTACAAGATGAAAAATACTTATCACTAATAAAAGAAACAATAAAAATGCAAAATTAGATTCAGAAAATCTGGAAAATAAAAAATTAATCTGGGATTTTGTTAAGTGTCGTATCAGGACTGAATCGATCTCTTTTGGGATCAGAAAGCGAAAACTTGAACGTAAAGCTTTGAAAGACCTAGAAAACAAACTGTTACAACTTGAAGATACGATAACCACGTGCCCGAACATCAATAATGTCGAAGATTACAATACAGTAAAGAAGGAAATAGAAAACATTTATAACGAAAGAGCTAGGGGAAGTATGGTGAGATCTCGCTGTAAGATGATAGATGAATATGAGCGTCCAACAAAGTTCTTTATAAATCTCGAAAAATCAAATAACAAAGTACGGCACATCTGCTCGCTTTTTATAAATGGACAAAAAATTATAGATAACGATCAAATTCTAGAAGCTCAAAAGGATTACTATTCAAACCTGTATAATTGTGTTGATAAAAGTATTCCAAAATGCATTTTTAGTAGCTTCCTCAAGGACAGAAACTTTCCACAAATCTCATATGACACTATTGCACTTTGTGAAAATGTGATAACTATGGAAGAGGTAAAAAATGCAGTTATAAGCTTAGATGGAAATAAAACTCCTGGATCTGATGGCCTGCCCAGTGAATTTTATAAAATTTTTTGGGAAGACATATCTGATTTATTACACCAAAGTTTTTGGCACGCTTTTGAATCAGGCGAACTCTCAGCCTCTCAAAAACAGGGTGTGATAACTCTGGTTCCCAAAAAAGGTAAAAACCTCACAGACCTAAAATCCTGGCGCCCTATATCGATCTTAAACACAGATTACAAAATTTTGGCAAAAATATTAGCCTCCAGAATTAAAAAAGCTTTACCAGAAATAATTGATACTGACCAAATAGGGTACATGCAAGGAAGGTTCTGCGGTGAGAATATAAGATTAATAAGTGATATAATAGATTTCTGTTCTTTTAACAAAAAACCTGGCCTAATATTGTTAGTCGATTTTGAAAAAGCTTTCGATACCGTAAATCTAAGTTTTTTGAAAAAAAGTGTCACAAAATATGGTTTTGGGAAAAATTTTCAAAAGTGGATCTCTATTTTGTATAATAATATTGTGAGTTGTGTAACTAATAATGGGTATCAGTCCCAATACTTCCAGTTGACAAGAGGCATCAGACAAGGTTGTCCACTCAGTGCACTTCTGTTTTTGCTTATTGCTGAGGTAACAGCAAATACTCTGAGAAGCTGTGAAAATGTCAGAGGTATAAAAGTTAAAAAAACAGAAATTAAATTATGCCAGTTTGCCGACGATATGACCTTATTTATGTCAGATATGCAGTCAGTAGAAAAAGCACTTGCCTTATTTGAAGAGTTCCATCAATATGCTGGTCTGAAGTTGAATAAAAGTAAAACAGAAGCTATAATAATATATAATGATGGCAGCCTAATAAAGGATACCAATCTAGGAATAAAGTGGCTAAGTGAATCTTTCAGTACTCTAGGCACGACTTTTTTTCTAAATGCCAGCAAAACCATTTCCTCTTTAGTTGATAGTAAATTATCAAAGATAAAAAAAGTTCTAAACCTATGGCAGCCACGTTCGTTAACTGTCAAAGGAAGAATTACCATTGTTAAAACCTTGATAGTGCCACATGTGTTACTGCTAGCTTCTGTAGTACCACTAGACCATTCGACCTTTAAGGATTTAGATAAACTTTTATTTGACTTTATCTGGAAAAATGGCTTGCATTTAATCTCTAAAGAAAATATCATCCAACCAATAGAAAACGGGGGTCTCAAAATGGTCAAAACTTATGACATTGTCAATGCAGCAAAAATAATGTGGATAAAAAGGTTAAAAACCAACAGAAAAGCTAAATGGACAACTTTAGCAGAGGTCTTAATGGGTATTGAACTGGAACAACTTGAGCAAAAGCTTTCCTTGGAAAATTTCCATATATCTCCTGAATCGTTATTCTATAAAGATCTAGCAAAAGTCTGGTTTAAGTTTATAGGATATAAGCCAAAGAATTTTCAAGAATTTCTACAACAACCGATTTTCTTCAACAATTTTTTTACAATAGGTAAAAAATATATATCCACAGGTTTCAGGCAATGGTTTGACAATGGCATACATAGAGTAAGCGATATCCTGAATCAGAATGGTACTTTTCAAGGAAAAGATAGCTTAGAGAATAAATTTAATATAGAGATTAATAATTTACAATATAATCAAATTAGAAGTTCAGTTGCATTCAGTTTGAAAAGCATCTCTAACAAGGAATCAGCAAAATTGTACTACAGTACCTCACCGAGCAACAATATGCTACCCCTAAAAGTCAGAACAAATGGGTTGAATATTACCCGTTTTTAGAAAAAGTAGATTGGAAATTAATATACATTCTCCCCACAAGAATTTTGCTAGACACATATATAATTACTCTTCAGTTTAAAATCCTGCACAGAGTTTTCAATTGTAATTACAAATTGTATATTTGGAATAAAATAGACTCGCCAACTTGTCACTATTGTCAAAGCATTGACAATTTAGAGCACTACTTTTTTTACTGTAATGAATCTACTTTCTTTTGGAATCATGTGGAAGAGTGGCTAAAGGATTCAATTGGTTTCAAAATAAAGTTTACGTTATTGGAAATTTTATTAGGATTTTACTACATAGATAAAAAATATTACTATATGTTGAATTATTTGATAATATATGGCAAGTACTATATATTCCAATGCAGATCAAACCGTAAAAACCCCTCTCTGCGCATCTTTTTGTTGTTAGTAAAAGACAGACTGAGTCTTGATAAATACATATATATATCAAAGGGTAAAAGTATACAGTTTGATGAAAGGTTTGGTTTTTTGTTAAGTTCAATATGATGAGTTGTTTTCAATAATCTGTATGTGTTTACATTATATGTTGATAAGATTTAGCAGTGCGAAAAAAAGCTGTTTTTGGAAAAATTGTACTGTGACATGTCAAAAACAAATAAAAGATAAAAAAAAAAAAACTTTAAAAATTACATTTTTATTGCGTTAATACATCCTATCCAATGGACAATTGCTTTACCGGTCGGCGCGACCGGTCCCGCCAAACGCCAGAAAAAGACGTCCTGTATATAATACCAGCAGGACCGGTCAGTAGTGTGCATTCGCTAGGTGGCGCATCATACTTGCTTCCTGTCTAGACAGAGTGACGTCAGTTCATCTTTTTCGTTTGGCGCGTGTAGTGTGCAGACGCGTTTTGAAGTTATCTCCAAGTTTGAAGAAAACGCGGTTTATTCTACGAATTTAAAGCTTATTTTCATCTGAAAATATATATTTTGTGTCACTTACATATCATGGCCTCTCCAGGACTTAAACGAGGCAGTATCCAGCATTTTATGGCCAGTTTTGAAGATTTTCTTTGTGCTTGTCGTCGAGACGAAGCCGTGGGTGAGAGGTCGTGTGTTGTGCTTGCAGCATTCCTTCTTCTGTTCAGAAATGTATATTTACCACGATTCGCCCTCCATTAATTCCTACATTGTCGAGTAACACTGCGTGTATGTCCACGAGAAGAAGTTAGAAGGAAAGAAGAATGCATCGTCTGACGTCATCACTTCCAGCTTATGCTGGTCACGTGACACAGACCTGGTCACGTGATACGCATTCAACTATGGAGGTCACGTGATACGCATTTATCAATGGAGAACTCGTATTTTTTCAACAGAAGTTTTCATCAGAAGAAGACGACCATTTATTAATCAACACCCATTTTTAACTGGCAAGAAGAAATCCAGCAACTCGCCTGTTGGTGTAAAGATATTAGATGACATTTGGTCACTGCAATCTGCGTGTTTTTGAAGTGCCGGTCATGTGACTTCACAGATCTCCATACACGACCGGCAAGGCTAGCAGAAGAAATTGTGGCTCCACAGATCCCCAAGTGTGACGGGTTCAGCTAGCAAGAAGATGACCAGGTCTAGACCCCTTGTGCTGAATTTTACCGGTACCAGCTCTGCTCAGACTACCGGTGGGGTCTCCAGCTAACCCTCTCCCCCCCTTTGACCCTACCTTGGTACGGGTACTGGGGCAGGTTGAGAGTAAGAAGATCTACCAACCGGTTACAGAGGATGGGCCTACCGGGAACCGGTTATAAAAGTTGCTCCAGCTAGCTGTCCAGGCCACTGATTTTATGCTGCCTACAATGCCTACAATACAGAGCCTACCCACTGGGTGCCGGCTACACAGCCCTCATTGACCAGTGTGCTTCCCCTTAGCCGGTTACAGAGCCAACCAGACCGGTTTACAGGCAGAAATTACAGAGAGAATTTTCTGGTTACACAGAGTTCTGCTGCTCCCACCATCCCAGTGCTGACAGCAGGCTAACCAGTTACAGATTTTACCGGTTACAGAGAGAATTTACCGGTTACAGACAGGTCTGCTGCTCCCACCATCCCAGTGCTGACAGCAGGCTCACCGGTTACAGAGTTTACCGGTTACAGAGAAAATTTTCTGATTACACAGATCTGCTGCTCCCACCATCCCAGTGCTGACAGCAGGCTACCCAGTTACAGAGAGATCTGCTGCTCTCACCATTCCAGTGCTGACAGCAGGCTCACTGGTTACACAGTTTACCGGTTACAGAGAGAATTTACCGGTTAGAGAGATCTGCTGCTCCCACCATCCCAGTGCTGACAGCAGGCTCACTGGTTACAGAGTTTACCGGTTACAGAGAGAGTTTACTGGTTAACAGAGGTTACTGGTTACAGAGAGATCTGCTGCCCCCACCATTCCAGTGCTGACAGCAGGCTCACCGGTTACATTGAAATCAGTTGTTCCCATGGGCAGAAGGCAACTTAAGGCAACAAGTCCAGTGAGGACAACAGGGTCACCAGTTAGAGATTTGCCGGTGACAGTCAGATAGACAGGAAGTTCTTCAGTAAATTGACCAACCGGTTACAGAACCTACCAACGGGTTCTGGCTTACACAACCTCCAGGGACCAGTAGCTTCATACCAAGCCAGTTACAGAGTCTACTGGTCTGGCTTATAGACAGAAATTCCGGTGAAGAAACCTGATTGAAACTGGAACACCAGCTTACCGGATTGCCAGATCCACCAAGTGATCAAATAATGATAGAGCTGTGGCTGTCTGAATGCTTGGTTACAGAGAAGCACCAGTTTACCGGTTCATTACCAGTTAAGTGGCTTACCAGTTACTGAGAAGTGTTGGTTACAGAGAAAACCTTCTGATTCCAACATTACGGACAGGAAGAAGGCAGTTCTGTTAGATAAGCCTACCTCTGCTGAGACGTAGTCGCCCAGTTCTGCCAGCTCAAATGAGTTTTTTTTTGCAGAACTATGGATCCACCAGGAACCGGTTACAGAGCATTGCTTAACCTATAACCGGTTAGGCCCTGGTACTGGGCAGGTCCACAGGACTGGCTAACAGACCAGCAAAGTCTTTTAAGGGTCTAAATGGCCATCTTAGACCAACCAGTTGCTGTCTGAGTAATCTGGTTACAGAGAAATTCTTAGACCAGTCACTCATCCTGGTGAGATGACTGTCTCAACCTGCCTGATCAGTCAGCCAGTTACTCTTGCCAGTGAGATGCGGAACTCAACCACATTGGTTAGAATACTGCCAACAAGAAGTCTGCTGTACCAGTTATTCTAGAGATGCCATTGATCCAGCCTCCGAAACTGGCCAACCCAGCTTGCCTTTTTACCCAGCTCGTGACCAGTGTCAGCTGACACCAGGGGCATGAGTTTGCAAACTCAAGCTTTCCCTCATGATTACAACCCTTTTCTGGTTTGTCACAACTGAAGCAATGGGAAATTTATCTGTTAATTGGACCAGGGGTCACAGTGTTCGTAAATGGCTATTAGTGTTTCCACAGTGGGGTTCTGTGGAAATGACCTTATGTCGCAGATCCCCTTTGGATGGTTTCCTACTGTGTGGATCAGTGAACCTGTCGCCAGTGTTGACACTGGTATTTTTGCACCAACCTGCCGGTTCAAACTTGGGCCACCCTAGGGGCCAGCCTCAAGTTTATATGAACCTCCCAGGAGGGATACACCCTCCCCTGCCAGAAACGACCAGTTTGACCAGTTCTCCAGGCAGGATTTTGGTTCAGTATCCTAAATGATTCAGCTGGAATTTCAGGAACCACATGAACCTCTCTTCAGCCAGAGGAGTGGCTAACCTCAAGGTTGCATACTCCCTCACCCCTTTCAACCAACAAGGAAATGCCAGCCCCCACCAAACCAGTCTCCAACATACACAATCTCTAGTAGCTCTGTGTCAGGAGTAAGTTTGAATGGTATCATGAAAAAATTAGAACTGGACCTCGAGCAAGTCTTTGTCTTGAGAGCCTACCAGTTCAGCCTGAAAGAGGGCAAGGTGAGACCCACCCTAGAGCATTTGCAGACGTTATCTGCAATCCAGGAACTTCTCTCCGGATCGACATGCCCGATCCAGCGGCTCATGCCCCTGATAGCATTACTGACAGCCATAGCAAAGCCCGTCCACATAGGTGGCCTTCCTCATCAGGCCGATACAGTGGCACTTGATAAATAGCTGGAGAGTACCTGAATCACCAAAAGGTGATCCCAGTTCACTCCACCCTCAGCTAAAATCGTGGCTGCAGGAAGACCATGTGCTTCAAGGTCAACCATTACACCTACCTTATATGCTCTGCAAATCCTTATAGATGCATTTAGAAGGGTGGGGTGCTCACTTAAGGGAACACACTGCAAGGGGAACCTGGCCCCTTCCGAAGCAAGTTACACTTTAATATCTGGAATTTAAGGTGGCCTTTTGGCCCTAAAGAGTTCCAAAACCTCTGCTTGAACAATATTGCTTTTGTAGCTACAGACAACCCCATGGTGGTTTTCTGTATAAAGGGGGGATGGAATCGGACCCCCTTTGGGCCCTCTTGTGGAGAATTCTGACCTGGTGTACCAGACACAGGTGACTCAGAACCCGACACATTCACAGCCGGCCGAATGTGATAGCAGACAAGCTATCCAGGCTAGGACAGACCATTCAACAAAATGGTCCCTCCATCCAGAGGTATTCAAGCAATATGCTCCCGGTGGCAGCATCCTCAAGTGGACCTGTTTGCCACCAGGTTCGACAACTACATCTCTGTCTCACCAGTTCCAGATCCCCAAGCCTGGGCAGTAGATGCCTTCAGTCTACCTTGGGAGGACCTGGACCCATATGCCTTCCCACCAGCAGCTATCTTGGGCAAAGTGGTGGGAAAGTTACAGGACCAGCCGTGCAACAACTCATACTGATTGCACCAGGGTGGTCCAACATGCTTTGGTTCTGGGACCTGGTAACCATGTCCAGTCAGATCCCACTGTGTGCACTTTCTGCCTGACTTTTGACTCAGTTACTCAACCAGACCCTTCACAGGAACCTGGTAAATCTGAATCTACATGCCTGGCCCCTAGGGCCCCAGCTACCAAGGAAGCAGGGCTTCCCTGAGGCAGTGGCAGCTCGAATTGAGGCTCCTCCAGAGGATCAACAGATCAGTCTATGAGGCAAGTGCACCATATGCTTTACACGTGGTACCTCAGTAATCAGATGGACTTCTGGGCACCACTTTTTAAAAGCTATAGCTGACTTCCCTTTGTACCTTTTCAAGACAGGAAGTTACAGCCGGGCACCATTGATGACTATAGACCAGCCATTGTTAACAATTTGGGAATTTGCCCATTAATGTCAGCAATGATGAAAATCTCACTGATCTCCTGGATAGTTTCCACAGAGACAGGTCCAAGGGAAGAGGGGCATCCCCTCTTGGAACCTTTCCCTGGTTCTACACCAGCTGACAAGGTTCCTTTTTGAACCCCTTAAGGAGGCCTCCCTGAAGCACTTCACTATCAAGACTGTCTTCCTGTTGGCCTTAGGTTCAGGCAAGCGGAGGGTGAGATCCATGCTTGGCTGCATAACAACCTCAGACACCAGATTGGTCCATGGTGTCTTTCTACCCCTCAGCCAGCCTTCCTTCCAAGAATCAGCTAGCCAAAGAGAGTCCAGACAGTGTGGCCCCTGTGGTTAATGCAACCCTGGTCCCCACTCTGGATAGGTCACAGGCGCTGGTGTCCAGTCAGAGCCCTGTGTTACCATCTGGGTAGGACCTCAGATCTTAGGCATAACAAGGAGCTGGTCTTTGTCTCCTTCCAAGGAAGTTGTCGATAAGGACATCTCTCCTGCCACCATCTCCTCATGGATCAAGCTACTGTGATCCTATGCTATGAGCTCTCTGACCAGTAAGCCCTCGTCTTGCATCAGGTCAAAGCCCATGATGTTAGGGCTTTTACTGCTTCTAAGGCATTCCAGTCAGGAGTCTCCTTAGAACAGTCCTCAGCCTTCCACTGTAAGTCATATATCACCTTCACACAGTTCTGAAGGATGTGGCTGGGGCTGATTTAGAGCCTCTTTACTTGGGCCTAGTAGTGGCTGTTCAGCAGATCCACAAATAGCCCTTATATTGAGATTTGTATACATGTACATAGTGTAAATAGCTCATGAATCTAATTGACATGCTTCCTTCGGGAGGTTTATTTGCCTTCTGGGACTGAACTCATCCCTCTCTTCCCCTACCTCAGAGCAGGTCTGTAAGAAGGGGGGGGGGGAGGGGCAATGCGGGTATAGCCCCGGCAACCGGGCTCTGGTAACCACCATGGACCTATAGGTCTCCTGACTAAGTCAGCCTAGACCGTAGGGTAAAAATTTTGTTACCATTTATGAGTTCATTCTAAGTCCCTAGTAACTTACCCGCCGACCAAGCGGTAGTTATTCAGGAATTGTCCATTGGATAGGATGTATTAACGCAATAAAATTGCAAATTTAATAAGTAAATTAAATTTTTATAAGTTAATACCCTATCCAATGGACAGGCAAGGCCCTCCCAACCGACCCCGCTATCAGCTTACTAGGGGTCTAAATCTGTTTAGACAACGAAAAAGATGAACTGACGTCACTCTGTCTAGACAGGAAGCAAGTATGATGCGCCACCTAGCGAATGCACACTACTGACCGGTCCTGCTGGTATTATATACAGGACGTCTTTTTCTGGCGTTTGGCGGGACCGGTCGCGCCGACCGGTAAAGCAATTGTCCATTGGATAGGGTATTAACTTATAAAAATTTAATTTACTTATTAAATTTGCAAACTTGTGAAGTAAAAAAAACCACTTAAATCCAAAAGGAACTGTAAAAGGTGATAGAAAAGATGAAATGAACAGAATCCTTTGATTGAAGAATCAGTTTCAAACTGGAGTAAAATTGAAGTGCGGTGTCTTCCATTGAATCACTCCTTGATACAAACATCTTTGGTATTGTTATATTAGATTATTGTATATTATTGTATTTATTAGATTACTTTGTATTTTCCTGGCTCTTTGTTTACAAAAAGTTCTTTATAAATCATCTTTGTTTAAATTTATGGAAGATCGTTTCTTTTCAGATGCCTCCAGTGGATGATCCTCGGGAGATACTTACTAAAATTAATGAATGGTTAGAGACGTATAAGAAAGATTGATTTTTACCTCAGTTACTAAATATTTTCCACAACAAAGAATGAAGAATTGATGTTGGCCTGTGATGAAAATCACAAAACTTTTTATGACTTTTTGATGAGCAGATGATTAATGTATTTCATTGATTCTAAAGTGTGGTTGAGGTGTTGGTAGTTAAAATGGGATAATTCACAAAACTGTTTCAGTTATAAAAATATTTATTATTTCATAGATGATTTGGTGCAACAATTTTGATATAGGTGATTTATTCTGTTACACATCTGAAAATCTAACTGTACACAATTCTTGTGACAAGTTTTTCTGAAATATGGAAGAGATATTAGTTTGTTTCAAGAAATTATGTGACTGAATTAAAGTGTTGTTTATCATGTGCTGATTAATCCTATAGTACTTCTTGACATTTAGGTGTCATTATTGTACATTTGGTCAAGTTTCATTTCATCATTTTCCCGTTTCATGTTCATTGTGATTTTTTATGTACATTATACATGAATATAGTCAATCTCTTGATTTAATTACTTTTTATTATGTAAAAAAATAACTTCACATAAATATCATCTAAAAGTGTCTGTGATCAAGAGGAAAGATAGAAGTGTGAATAAAGTAAAATAAAATTATTATATATTGGGATGAATATCAAACCTTCTGTGGCACGGTGGCAGTATATTTGAATAGGTCAAGAGGATGAAATAAAATGTTGTAAATTGTTATTTTCTGATGATACCATTTGTTTAGTTTTGTCAGTATTATTAAAAGGAATGGAAAAATTATATTGTATAATAGCATAGCCACATCTGGTATTAGTTACTTGCCTCAAAGAATAAAATTTATGGTATGAAGCAAATTTTGAAGTATGCAGTGAAAATAAGCAGGATATCTACAAAATTTTGGAAACCAATGTAGAAATGAAAATTGGTAAAAGTGTACTTGTGCCATGTTTTTGTGTTTTATACCCACGTTTTTGTTACCAGAGTTGCTTGAACATGCAATTGTATCCCTCAAAAAGCGGGAATACTATGGATCATGCACGGTCATCGTCCGCGTCCGCAGACCTACAAGCCACATTTCTTTCGCGATTTCTTTTAAACTTTGCAAGTGGCTTTCTATGGCAGAGCTCTGAACACCTTATTGTTTTGGTAGCCCATGAGTCACAATTATGCTCTGGGGAGTCAAAAATGTAAAAAATTTTGACTTGTTTGTGTTCAAGCTGTAGGGCGCAGTTTCTTTCAGATTTATGGTATCCACCGGAGGCATCCAGTGGATACTTTGGTTCAGCGTTTGCTACACCGCCGTAGAGAGATATTTGGCGTTAACGCTCTCAGAAGAAAACTACACCAGCCAGGTTCACCAAATTTGCAGGATATCTTCATTGGGAGGTAAGCCTATCTGGGACTGAAATTAGACTGAAAAACAAGATGGTTGCTGCCGGCATTTCTTTGAAAGTTATCTACCTTTTTGTACTGGCTGGTTCTCCTACCTAGTAGGTTGAATCTCTTCATAGGTGATATATATAACACATATACATGTCCTCTACAACCTTGCAGACATTTGACCTTGAAGCTCTTAATTCAAGGTCATTAACAGCATGCCACATAGCGGACTTTAAAAGTGTCTATATCTCCCATAGTATTGGTCCTAGAGGTTTACAATGTGAAACCAACCTATAGGAAATCATGGGCTGGGAATCTTCTGATGTGGTCAGGTTTGACTTTGGACCCCTCCTTCAAGGTCAGATGAGGATGGCCAAACTTAAAAGTGCTTATAACTCACTTATTATTGGTCCTAGAGGTTTACAATGTGAAACCAACTTAAAGAAATCATTGGCTGTTAATCTTTTGATGTGGTCAGATTTGACCTTGGACCCCTCCTTCAAGGTCAAACAAGGATACCCAAACTTAAAAGTGCTTATAACTCACTTATTATTGGTCCTGGAGGTTTGCAATATGATAACAACCTATAGGATATCATGGACTAAGAATCTTCTTTAGTGCTTATAAGTTGCTTACTATTGGTCCCAGAGGTTTGCAATGTGAAACCAACCTATAGAAAATCATGGGCTAAGAATCCTCTGATGTGGTCAGATTTGACCTTGGCCCTTCCCTCAAGGTCAAACGGGGATAGCAAAACTTAAAAGTGCTTATAACTTTAGGAATATTCAGCCTCTGTCTTTTATTATTGCTTCTACAGGTTTGCTATGTTCGGGGCTACACCGCCGGGTTGCAATAAAGCGAGCGCCACTGCCGCCGGATTATGGTCTCCCTTGAATAACTTCTTGGGCTTTCAAATTTTTCTTTCCTTCTTTAAAACTATAGGGGCGGGAAAATTTTTTGGGATACTTTACGGACACCTTTACCTTTACTTAAGGTAACCTTGAGCATTTTTCAAAAACACCCAGTCATCGTGTTTCAGAAAAAACACACCTGTCCTATAAAATTTATCAGGTACATTCTAGACCTAAATCTGCAGGTCGGAAAGGATTTTCGGATCAGTTGGACCATAGCTGCCTGCATGGGAGGTGTTTTTCAGCCCTAAGGTCAGTTAATGTTTAATTTTTTAAAATAAAACTTGGCACATTTATAAAGGTTGTCAGAGGGGACACTCATTTTATGGTCACCTTAAAGTCAGAATATGAATGAAGTTATGGTCACCTTACAGTGAAAACAGGAAGTTTTCAGCCTCCAGCTATCTTATTGTTCAACTGACCTGAGCTAAACTTTATGCATTTATAAAGGATTACAAAAGGGACATTCTTATTTTATGGCCTCCTTAAAGTCCCAATATGAATGAAGTTATGGCCCCCTTGCAGTGAAATTGTGGAGTTTTTAATCTCCAGCTATTGTATTCAGCTGACCTCGGTTAAATTTTGCACACTTCTTGAAGATGAAAATAGTGACATTGTTATTTTCTTTCCACCTTGGAGTTCCAATACAAGCACAGTCATGGCCATCTTGAAGTAAAAATGGGGGTTTTCAACCGACTTACTGTTCAATGACACCAGTTCAACTTGACACATTGATTAAGTTTAAGGAAGACTTCTAATGACCTTTTTGTTTAAAATTCCTGTATTTAAAAGACTTTGGCCAACATAAGAAATACTAGTATATAGTTTTTGCTCCCACCTTATTTAAGACTTTTTAAAACCACACCTGTCACATGTATATTTAAAACAAAATTTCTGTTATCTGGCAAAGCTAACCTAGTGTTTTTGAAGTTATGGCATCTTCAGAGAAAAAAAATGAGGTATTTAGCATGCAGTGATGTCGTTATTAATATATTGCAGCTGATCAGTGTTCGTATAATATAAATTCCCAATTTTAGGCACATTGAAAAAAGCCCACATTCTTCTGATTTCATTCTTGTGGAATTGTGTGGATATGACTTTTCCTTTAATTCAGCTTTTGTTTAGCAGGAGTTGTTGATCTAGCTACTTTTCACATACACTGTAAATTGGTCAAATGTATAGACTTGACTTCTTTCAGCAGATAAGATGACAAGAAAAAAAACACTTTCTCATAAATCGTTATTCTTGTACAGTATTATGTCCACCCCACTGGGGGGTGGACATATTATTTTTGCTTTTTTCGCCGTCCGGCGTCCCACTTGGTTTCCAGACATTTTAGGCAACGGTTCTTATCCTATCTTTACCAAATTTGGCATGCAGGTTTATTGGGTTAATAGCTTGTATGGGATTGCTTTTGGTGATGATAGCTCTATAGCTAACTGAGTAATAGCTACTTTGCTACTTTTGAGTATCTCTTTGGTTTCCAGACATTTTAAGGAATGCTGTTAACCCTAGCTTTCAGAAATTTGGTATGGAGGTTCATTGGGTTAATAGCTTGTATGGGATTGCTTTTGGGTGGAATGAGCTTCATAGATGAGTGAGCAATTAATTAAATAAATGAGTACTAGTAATTGGCTATTTTGAGTACTGAAAAAGGCAAATGTGCTCATATCTCCTAAACCGTGCGAGAGAGAGAGAGCGATTTCATCGAAATTTTCGACCCACAGGGTATCTAAGGAATGCACTCTTGGCAATTTTCAAAAAAATTTCCCCTCCCCAAAAGTGGCGGCCATTTTGAATTTTCGAATTTTTGCCAAAAATGGCAAAACACAAATTTGCTTCTATCTCCTTAACTGTGCGAGATAGAGCGATTTCGTTGAAATTTTCAACCCATAGGGTATCCAAGGAATGTACTCTTTGCAATTTTCAAAAAAAATTTCCCCTCCCCAAAAATGGCGGCCATTTTGAATTTTTGCCAAAAATGGCAAAACACAAATTTGCTTCTATCTCCTTAACCGCGCGAGATAGAGCAATTTCGTCAAAATTTTCAACCCTCTGGGTATCTCATCATTGTATTCTTTGCAATTTTTAAAAAATTTTCCCCTCCCCAAAAATGGCGGCCATTTTGAATTTTCGAATTTTTGCCAAAAATGGCAAAACACAAATTTGCTTCTATCTCCTTAACCGTGCGAGATAGAGCAATTTCGTCAAAATTTTCAACCCTCTGGGTATCTCATCATTGTATTCTTTGCAATTTTTAAAAAACTTTCCCCTCCCCAAAAATGGCAGCCACTTTGAATTTTCGATTTTTTGCCAAAAATGGCAAAACACAAATTTACTTCTATCTCCTTAACCGTGCGAGATATAGCGATTTCGTCAAAATTTTCGACCCACAGGGTATCTAAGAAATGCACTCTCAGTAATTTTCAAAAAAAATTCCCCTCCCCCAAAATGGCGGCCATTTTGAATTTTCGAATTTTACCCAAAAAATGGCAAAACACAAAATTGCTTCTATCTCCTTAACCGTGCGAGATAGAGCGATTTCATTAAAATTTTCGACCCACAAGGTATCTCATAAATGCACTCTCAGTAATTTTCAAAAAAGATTCCCCTCCCACAAAATGGCGGCCATTTTGAATTTTCAAAAAATTTTCCCCTCCCCAAAAATGGCAAAACACAAATACACGGTTAAGGAGATAGAGCGATTTCGTCGAAATTTTTGACCCACAGGGTATCTGAGCAATGTACTCTTTGCAATTTTCAAAAATTTTCCTCTTCCCACATATGGCGGCCATTTTGAATTTTCGAATTTTTGCCCAAAATGGCAAAACACAAAATTGATTCTATTTCCTTGATAGAGCGATTTCGTCGAAATTTTCGACCCACAGGGTATCTAAGAAATGTACTCTTGGCAATTTCAAAAAAATTTCCCCTCCCCACATATGGCGGCCATTTTGAATTTTCGAATTTTTGCCCAAAATGGAAAAACACAAATTTGCTTCTATCTCCTTAAGCGTGCAAAATAGTTATTTCGTTGAAATTTTTGACCCATAGGGTATCTAAGAAATGTACTCTTGGCAATTTTCAAAAAATTTTCCTCTTCCCAAAAATGGCGGCCATTTTGAATTTTAGCCAAAATTAGAAAAACAGAAATTTGCTTCTATCTTCTTAACCGTGCAAGATAGAGTGATTTCGTCAAAATTTTCGACCCAACCAATGCAAAAAGGCATGAAGCTGAAATAATTTACATGTACACTAATAAATATTTAAGCATCATTGATATATTTTACAAATGAAACAGGGTCTTGTAAGACTACTGTACAATTTTGGCAAAAGGTTTATGGGGTGGACTTTACACATGATAATGTGTGTTCTTCTATGCTATCCTGTTTCCAGTCGTATGTCGCAGCTACTATCAACAGGGCATCCTATTTCTAGTTTTATGTATCTCCAGCTAATTGAAAATGAAATGAAAAAAAAGGAGTTCTGTTTTTTCTCCAACTCCGTATTTGCTTTTGTGTGATATCTATCTGGAGGCAGATTCACTCACTGATGCCACACATCTGTGTGTGTGGGTGTGTATGTCTGCACATTGAAAGTTGATAAGGGATATCAAAATGTATTCATTTATTTTCAAGGGATATGCCTACAGTAAATCTTTTTGGGGGTAAACAATTCAAACCAGGACATTTATCTTTAAGTTCATGGAAGAAGAGCCTTGTGGAAAGAATGCCTGGTCTGTTTTGAGAGAATGGAAAAAGCCTTAATAATATGTAAACACCTTGGGCTTTCATGATGTTCAGATATAGAGTCATTTGTGAATTAAAAATTTTAATAACATCTGACCTGATTTTGTGTATTTTTATACAATGGAATAAGGATTTCACAAATACAATTATCTTGAGCATATTTATCTTATAAGAATATTAAATAGCAATGAATTTTCAGAGGCATAAAATGCCTCAAAGATATACAACATATGAATGTCCCTATCTATAGCCAGTTATAGTTTACTACAGTGGATCTTTATTATTATAAATCTAGGATTAAATATCTCCTGGAAAAAATTTACGATCCCAAATTTACAGCAAAAATGATATATTCTTTTCATAAAGTATACCACTCTACGAAAGACAATAAAGCTTACCTTCTCCTTACAGTCTGATACTGCAACTACCACAGCTTTATTAAATCAAGTCTCCACCCGTGCCGCTTGTTTTGTTACAAAAAACCTTTTCCTAGTTCTAGTATGTGTTTATTTTTGAGCGAATTTGTGTTGTATTAATGAAATCTTGGAGGGAAGTGTGACATTTGTATGTGATGTCCAGTCTGTATGCTAGTAACTTGTTTAATAAATTATCATTCAATAATAAATCAGTCTTTATTCTTACTTCAGAAAATCAGATTAGCAGAAAAGCGAATTGCCAAATCAGGGCAGCAGATTTAGGTTTCAAAAGAACTTCGAAAATGTTAAGTTGGATAATTTTATCACATCACCCGTAAGAATATTTAATTTTATTCATAAAGTATTTATACAGTTATATTACCACAAAATAGCATCGGAGATGTCCGTACCCCACAGCCCGGGGAAGTAGTTTTGAACACCACAAGATATAGAAGTGACCAAGTACAAATATCAGGAGACTTTTAGAGCAATGAGCGCGACATAATGTTGCACAGCTACACCCCAAACCAATTTCCTTGCCAAATATCAACTTTCTACATTCTTCTGAGATATAGCCTGGACAACATTTTAAAGGTTAAGGTCACAATGGTAAGGTCAAATCAAAGCCACATCATGATGTTGCGCACCAACAATGCCCAACTAATGCCCCTGCCAAGTATCAACTTCTTATAACATACGGTTTCCAAGATAAGGTCAAAGTTACTGTGGCAAGGTTAAAGGTCAAATCAAGGTATCACCATGACAGTGAAAGGTCACACCTACGTCAAAGTGTTCTCATGGATTCACGAAGACAAAGTGGAAGTCATGCTGTTGAATAAAAATAAACAATTGCATATCATACATTTAATTAAACGCATTTACAAAATTGTTTTATGGTATACAAAAACCAAATTGATGAAAAAGTACAAGCAGAACATTCCTGTCATACCAATAGATAATTATAACAGACATACAAACCACAGTGCAAACAAAACAGATGTATTGGAAATTTGATTCACTAAAAGCATTCCATCATTCATATTTATGCAAATTAATAATTTTTATTAAAAAATGCACAAATCACAATGTCTTTAACCTTTATCACAAGACAGACTCCTCATTTGATCAATTTCATCACTATTCGGGCCATCACATTGTAGGGTACAAACTAACACATCTCAACTACAAAAGCAAGTTAATGAAATAAATGTTGTATAATTTAATTTGCTCCCTTTTTAGATAGTAAGGACACGACAATATGACCTACATAAACTGGTATAGCTGTGGAATATTGACAACAGAATTTTGTACACTGCAGTGTATGAACAACTGCCTTGAGGTACATTTCATGATTCTAAAAAACAGTCTGACATTTTTGCACTAAAACTTAAAGATTTATTGATTTTTTTTTCAAATGTGCAATACTAAATTGATCTGAACTCCTTTATCACAAAAATAAAAACGTAATAGGAAACTGTTGATACTGTATCCTTCAGAACTAGTGAATTCTCTGTTTTAAGCTGCAACTGAGTGGGTCAAAGATTAAATTTATTAAAATCTTTGGCTCAAAATCTTCAAAAGTCCATTCTAAATGTACCATAACATATTACTATTGATTGAGCTAAATGGCCATAACTTCACTTGTGTGGTGTACATGCCTCATAATTGGTGAAACTATAAAATTAACGCATTTCTGTGGTGAACTCTGATGTTCTTAAATCACTAGTATGATGTCTTGCGTCAGGATTTCTTTTTACAGTTAATATTTGAATGTCTCGAAGCTTAATTTAACAGGACCACTGGTGTTGCAGTTGCCTACTCCCCATGCATACATTATGGTCAGAATCCAGAAAATCTAAATGAAACACATAATTTAGCTCCTCAAACATAACTGTGACCTTAAATTCACTAAAACTATGTTATCTTTGAAACTTTTAGTCTTGTCATAAAGTGGACATTTCCCCGGGGTGTAGTACACTCACACACCAGTTAGAAATGAAATCCAACATGAAGTTTTGGGGTAATTGTGCAAAGAACAAAACATGACAAATACACTCAAAAGCTTCTGCATTATAATCATCTGTCCAGCCAGATATAAAATATTTGAAAGAAAATAATTTCAATTTTGTCTTAATTCACTATTCAAGTTTATGCCCTCGATTCCCAGAGTGTTTTTTATTGCACCAACTATAGTAAAAACAGACATTGCAAAGACACAGATGCCTTAAATAGGTGCGCTATTACACAATGTTTATGAAAAGATATACATACACATTAAAGAAAGTAATAAATTTGATAAAATTACCACACAAACATTACAGAATGTGAGACATAAAGACATAATTTTCAGGCAAACTTGAATAACAGACCATCACTTATTACAGAACCCAAAAGTTTCTTTTTAAGAACAAATGCTGTGATGATTGGGCTCTTTTATGGGGGAAATGGTCTAATTAAACTAGCTTGCCTAGCAAATTATGATTATCATTATTACATTATCGTTGACTGAGATATTTCAAGTATTTAAGTTCTGTTGCAATTCTTGATCTTTGTGAAGAGAGTTCAGTGAACCTTTGCTTTTACTGGACTTCCCATTTTCTTTAGTAACATGTACACCGTGCTGAAATTCTGTAATATAAAGCAGAAACCGTGCAAGCAGGATTTTAGAATAAGTGTCATCAGTGTTAAAGTTCCAACATCCTAGAAATTTTGTATTTCTGTATGTATTAAGTGGAACTTTGCCATAGATAGTAAAAAATCTTGTTAATATTAGACAAAAGTACCTTTTGTAGAATGTCTTTAACGTATATTTTAAATGAATGATATTTGATTGTAAAAGGCTACACATATTCCCAAAATTTAAGAGTAAACCTATTTCATCGAAGGGTTCATAAAATACAGAAAGATATACCTAGTGTAATACAACAGCGTAATGTAAAAAATCCTACAAAAGAAGGATAGTGTTCTTACAACTGATTATATGAACAGTAAACATTTATATGATGGACATACAAAATGGTAAAGAAAAAAAATCTCAACTGGGCTTGCACAGCTTGTTTCTTTGAACCTACTGCTGAACCTTGATGAACATCACTGCACCAGAAAAATGCTTTTACTAAACCAGTGTTCCACTGAAATGTGACTTTAACAATGGGAAATTTTCTTATTCAGTAAAGTGATGTCTCAAAAATGAAATAAACAAATTTTTTAGTGTGTAATTTCTGTCAGTACTCCACAAACAAGATTTCTGTTGGCTTTTAATGCGGGTATCCCATGTATTTTTTTACCTGGATGAAGAGGAAGACTACTCCCAGATAGCCTGAAATAGCAAGTGCTAGGAAGAGATCAAACACAGCTGGCTTCACACTGAAAAATACACAGGATACAGATAAACCTCTGGTGTCATCAAATGTTTGCATTATAAAGTTCAACCCTGTGTCACACTTCACACTATACACCATAAGTCTTGTTATAAAAAGTATGTGTAAGACAGTTCAGCCTTTGTTATATATAGTACATACAATATGGTTAAACCTTTGTTACTAAAAATAGATGATACACCATTGAAACCCTTTTAAATAGAGTGACTTTGGCTTTGAGTGTGTTGGCGCATACTTTGAGTTTGTCCATGCCAAGAAATCTCCTCTGCTAATAGTTGGGGTCCAACACCAGTAAATACTGGTTAAATAGTCATGTTAATGCATTCTTATTAGCACCAAAAAGGAAAGAACACATATAATCATTTTTTTTTATAATTATTACATAATAACTATGGCACTTATTACATAATAATTATGGCACATACTGAAGCCCAGTGTTTCCCTTATTGCTGTTTATTTACTTTTAATCTGAGAAGATATTCTAAGCTGTTTGTCTTCTCATCTCAGAATCCGCTATCTGCACATGCAAAAGATTTAGCCTTGTCGTTATCAACACACTGAGCCAATCTCGCTCATAAAGTACAAATACACACACAAACCACAGTTATCAAACTATATATTGTATATTTGGACATGGTTAGTAAAAGAATGTATTCTACATTTGGAGCCCTATTACTTAAACATTTTGGGACAGGAGAATGTGCAACAGGTATTCCCAAAAGGGTGTTAATAAGAGTCTATAAATAAACATTGCAGTTAGCAACAAACACTTTTTGATGGATAAATTTACAGTAATTAAACCTTTGATTAATCGATTTTAAGTCAGAAAGGTCAAGAATAGAAATGGTCTGAAACTTACTTGTATGCACTCATTGTAGTTTCATCAAGATCATAGAAGACAAAGTCTGGATCTCTGAAATAGGTTTTTAATAAAATGTTGATAAATATACAATAAGTTTAGAGAATAAAAATTCAACTCTAAAATACTGTGCAAAAAATTAAGGGGCAAGAGTTATTATAATTGGAAATTTCATTTTTGCACAAGACTGATTAAAGGGTCAAGGTTACCAAACTGCTGATACAATCTGATATGATATGGTAAAATAAAAGTCCTCTTAAATCTGAAGACAGTGGGGGTAAATTTTTTTTTTTTCAATAAATAGGGACATCATATTCATTGGTAAATGTTAGTCATCAAACAATATGCCTCCACAATATTGCAAAATAATGTGGTTTTTTTTTCTAACCATCTATATATGGAATCACAGTATGTAAAGGTATGTGTCTTTATAAAATAAATACATGGCCGGAACGGAAAACCAATTAAATGCATTGTAACTGCCACATTCTCAGCCAGTCAAAATACTTCTAACTTCTGAAAAAGTGGGGTATTCTTTGTTGCAGTGGTTACACATATGGAGTATGGTAACAGTAACAAGTATGTACTTTTGGTACTGTTCTAGAAAATTAAGTTAAATATGCATGCACATCCATTGAACATTCTGGACTTCAAATCTGTTGGAAAAGAAGGTGTTCTACACATTTTTTGCATAAAACTTCACTGAATTCTTCTTTTTTGAATCAAGTTTGTGAATATTAAAACAATTACAACCCCACCAACCAAGTCAGTTTACCTTTTATCTGCTTTAAATGTGTGCAGAGTAACATCCTTCAGGTATCTGGACATAGCTTGTTCCAGTGAGCTCACTACAGCACCATCTTTCTTCAGTAGCTGAGCAGAGCGAGGAAAGGAAGTGAGCTTGTTTAACCATGCTTCAATGGACTCCTCTTCTACTTTCTGAAGGCAATAACAAGCTGACATTGTTTGACAAAGAGCCATGCAGCTTTACTAGAGATTCACTGGTATCCACAAGTGGATACTAAAGGAAGATATTCAGTGATATTTGTTTTAAACTAGCATGAGTTTATACATAAGCTCAATGGATGTTTTCTATTTTCTGAAGAAATAAAGAATTTTTTCATTTTATAAAGCTGTGGTCATTCTATTATTTCAGTTCCACTTCTTGAAGCAGAGATTGTCCTTCATGTTTAATCAGTTTGCCCATAAGCTTACAACTGAAGACAATTCAAATAATCTCATGTTGTCGAACTCTTGTTCTAGTGGTTAGTAATTGCTTCATAATTTTGTCGCAGTTACATTTTCTTCCAACAGCATAGGGAAGAAAAAATTATGTTATGCCGTAAGTTCAGAACTTATCCATGGGCAACACAGCAATGTTAAGTTGCAATAGAGGTCATTTCCATTGTGTGTAAATAGTCAGCTCTGCATTGTAACTGTACACAAAAAAAGGCATGCCAAAAAGAGTAAGTCTGCAAGAAAGTGCCAGTCAACTTGTGGGTCTTGCTGACAACTTAATGAGCATCAGTTACGTGTGAACTAATTAGAGATGGCATCGTGAGGGATGTCTTCTGTCGATATCGTCAAGGGTTTTCGTTACCATTTCGTGAACGGTTCGCGAAAATGTACACATACTGGTAGATAATTTGTTTTTACAAATAAAACGGTAAACTAACACAAAATATTGTAAAAGCGCACATATTTTGTTGTTAAAGAAAACAGCAGTTTAGAATACTTGTTTTCATTTCATTTTTTTTTTCACTTCCTGTTTAGTACTTCCTGTTTACATCGCAAAATGAAAATTGTGAAGTTTTTTGTTATATTTTGTTTGGGATAAAAAATATTTGTTGGAATATGGGATTTTCGATTGGTAGTATATTGCATGTTTGTTCATTTCGATTTCAATTATATTATTACCGCCCATCAACGGAACTTCTCGATATCGTCCATTAATAATACACCTTGAAAGATCCACGATATCGCGAGCTATGATGCCGTCCTTAGAACTAATACACACGACTATCTCACTGGAAGAATATTACATTTACTGGCTTCAAGTTGTAAAAACACCAACTAAATTGAAATTTACATGCAGATGATTCTTTATGGTCATAATAACTATTATACTGTAAAACACATGGTCATACCAAGCCTTCAGTGAAGATTTCAAAAGAGCCAGTTGAGGAGAGGTTGAAGATATGACGGGCCAGTGCTTCAGACACAACCTTCACACTCTTTGCCACAGCAGTGCTCTCTACACTTGGTCTGATGGGAAACAACACAAGTAACTGTGACATTAAAATAAAGACTATTGTTGAACCAGTTAAGTAATAAGTGTATTACCTCATGTGGGATTGTGTATGATTGCTAGAATTTGTAATATTTAGAGTCACAACCTAAACACATACCAATTCAAAGTGACTCATATGTATGTTATAATAAAAATATAGAAAATAGGACATTATTTGTGAGTTTTCTTGATATTTCCCGAAAGATGCTACACAGAGGAACTACTTTTAACAATTAACCAGTTTACGGATAATGAAAGCAGCTATCCTACTAATAACTTATACTAATCATTTCAGCTTATCAATCAGCCTTATCAAGCACAGATGAAGCACACAAAATTGAAACAGAAGAAAGCACAAAAAGATTATTTACATTCCAAGTGGTGAGAAATTCTACATTCCACAGTTAATTTTAACGAAAAAATAGCATCAGAGATGCCCGTACCCCACAGCCTAGGGAAATATTTTCAACACCATGAGATATAGAAGTGCTGTAACAGTACAAAGTTCTGGATACTTTCAGAGCACTGTCAGTTATATGAAGGTCCACACAATGTTTAAATGGAGAAAACAATGTCTAAGAGAAAGATAATGCAGGTACTTTATCTAGATCTGGCATGGCCGAATTATGGTTTAGATGTTTTGAATATTACCATGCATAACACATTCAATGAATGCTTATGTGTGGTGTTGGAGCAAAATCTGTGGCTCACTTGATGAAATTCCATCTGTTACAATGGAAGTTGTGAAAGAAAAATTCTTAATGAATTCTAATATGACTTTAACAGTGCTTAATCTGCATCAAAAGACAGACCCAAAGGTGCAACAAGATTTTAAAGATCAAGGTCACTACAACAAGGTCAAATCAAGATCACACCATGATGCTGCACACCTACAACCCCTAACCAATGTCCCTACCAAACATGAACTTTCTTCACCTTATGCTTTCCGAGATTTAGCCTGGACAAGATTTTATAGGTCAAGCACACTACAGCAAGGTCAAAGGTCATATCAAGGTCAGACGATGACGTTGCACACCTACACCCCCTACCAAGTGTCAACTTCCTACACCTTATGGTTTCTGAGATATAGCCCGGACAAGATTTTCAAACTCAAGGTCACTACGGCAAGGTCAAATCAAGGTCAGACTATGATGTTGCACACCTACAACCCCTAACCAATGTCCCTATCAAGCATCAACTTTCTTCACCTTATGGTTTCCGAGATTTAGCCCGGATAAGATTTTATAGGTCAAGGACACTACAGCAAGGGCAAAGGTCAAATCAAGGTCAGGCCATGACATTGCACACCTACACCCCCTAACCAATATCCCTACCAAGTATCAACTTCCTACACCTTACGGTTTCCGAGATATAGCCCGGACAAGATTTTCAAACTCAAGGTCACTACGGCAAGGTCAAATCAAGGTCAGACTATGATGTTGCACACCTACACCCCCTAACCAATGTCCCTACCAAGTATCAACTTCCTACACCTTACGGTTTCCGAGATATAGCCCGGACAAGATTTTCAAACTCAAGGTCACTACGGCAAGGTCAAATCAAGGTCAGACTATGATGTTGCACACCTACACCCCCTAACCAATGTCTCTACCAAGTATCAACTTCCTACACCTTACGGTTTCCGAGATATAGCCCGGACAAGATTTTCTAGGTCAAGGGCACTACGGCAAGGTAAAAGGTCAAATCAAGGTCACACAATGACATTGCACACCTACACCCCCTAACCAATGTCCCTACCAAGTATCAACTTCCTACACCTTATGGTTTCCGAGATATAGCCCGAACAAGATTTTATAGGTCAAGGTCACTACAGCAAGGTCAAAGGTCCAATCAAGGTCAGGCCATGACATTGCACACCTACATCCCCTAACCAATATCCCTACCAAGTATCAACTTCCTACACCTTACGGTTTCCGAGATATAGCCCGGACAAGGTTTTTTAGGTCAAGGGCACTACGGCAAGGTCAAAGGTCAAATCAAGGTCACACAATGACATTGCACACCTACACCCCCTAACCAATGTCCCTACCAAGTATCAACTTCCTACACATTACGGTTTCCGAGATATAGCCCGAACAAGATTTTATAGGTCAAGGTCACTACAGCAAGGTCAAAGGTCCAATCAAGGTCAGGCCATGACATTGCACACCTACACCCCCTAACCAATATCCCTACCAAGTATCAACTTCCTACACCTTACGGTTTCCGAGATATAGCCCGGACATGATTTTCAAACTCGAGGTCACTACGGCAAGGTCAAATCAAGGTCAGCCCATGACGTTGCACACCTACACCTCCTAACCAATGTCCCTACCAAGTATCAACTTCCTACACCTTATGGTTTCTGAGATACAGCCCGGACAAACTTTTTCCCACCGCCCGCCCACCCATCCGGACACCATGTGTGAAAACAATACCTTGACAGCTGTTAAGGGCTGTGGGGTGAAAAAGGCTTTCACAGGAATTAACTTTGTTTTACTAAACAGACTTCTAAAGTGTCAGTTTAAATTGATGCCTTTGAAGATGACAAGTACAAACTTTTGAGTTTCATAATAAAACTAGACCTAGCGCATCGGAAAACCGATGCAAATTGTATCCACCGTAAAGACAATGCACCAAAACCTCTAGAACCAATAATAAGCAAGTTAAAAGCACTTTTAAGTTTGGCTGTCCTCATTTGACCTTCAAGGAGGGGCCCAAGGTCAAATTCGACCACGCCAGAAGATTCCCAGCCCATGATTTCCTATATGTTGGTTTACCATCCCAAACATCTAGGACCAATAATAAGCGACTTATAAGCACGTTTAAGTTTGGCTGTCCTCATTTGACCTTCAAGGAGGGGCCCAAGGTCAAATCCGACCACGCCAGAAGATTCCCAGCCCATGATTTCCTATATGTTGGTTTACCATCCCAAACATCTAGGACCAATAATAAGTGAGTTATAAACACTTTTAAGTTTGGCTGTCCTCGTTTGACCTTGAAGGAGGGGCCCACGGTCAAATCCGACCACGCCAGAAGATTCCCAGCCCATGATTTCCTATATGTTGGTTTACCATCCCAAACCTCTAGGACCAATAATAAGCAAGTTATAAGCACTTTTAAGTTTGGCTGTCCTCGTTTGACCTTGAAGGAGGGGCCCAAGGTCAAATCCGACCACGCCAGAAGATTCCCAGCCCATGATTTCCTATATGTTGGTTTACCATCCCAAACCTCTAGGACCAATAATAAGCAAGTTATAAGCACTTTTAAGTTTGGCTGTCCTCATTTGACCTTGAAGGAGGGGCCCAAGGTCAAATCCGACCACACCAGAAGATTCCCAGCCCATGATTTTCTATATGTTGGTTTACCATCCCAAGCCTCTAGGATCGATAATAAGCGAGTTATAAGCACTTTTAAGTTTGGCTATCCTCGCTTGACCTTGAAGGAGGGGTCCAAGGTCAAATCTGACCACATCAGAAGATTCGCAGCACATGATTTCCTATATGTTGGTTTACCATCCCAAACCTCTAGGATCGATAATAAGCGAATTATAAGCACTTTTAAGATTGACTATCCTCGTTTGACCTTGAAGGAGGGGTCCAAGGTCAAATCTAACCACATCAGAAGATTCGCAGCACATGATTTCCTATAGGTTGGCTTCACATTGCAAACCTCTAGGACCAATAATAAGGGAGATATAGGCACTTTTAAAGTCCTCTATGTGGGTTACTTCGGCACTCCGTGGATGACCTTGAGTTAGGAGCTTCAAGGTTAAATGTGTGCAAGGTTGTAGAGGACATGTATATGTGCCATACATATCACCTATGAAGAGATTCAACCTTCTACCTATGAGGAACAGCCAGTAGAAAAATGTCGATTATTTTCAAAGAAATGCCCGTGGCGGCCATCTTGTTTTTCAGAATGAGGCTATTTTCCTTCCCAGAGAAGCTTACCCCCCAATGAAGATATCCTGCAAATTTGGTGAACCTAGCTGCTGTTGTTTTCCTCTTAGAGCGTTAACGCCGAAAATCTCTCTACGCGCGGCGGCGTAGCGAACGCTAAACCAAAGTATCCACCGGATGCTTCCGGTGGATACAATAATATTTTACTATTACCTGATGTCCAGAATGGTTTTCCTTTGCAGATCTTTTGGTGAATCAAAGTGAGACAGAGTAAAGGCTAGCAGTCTTCTGATACTGAACCTCTCATGTTCCCATGCCAGAAAGTCATCTGCCAGGTTGATTTTCTTGTGCACCATATTGAACTGAGTGGAGGGAAAGAACTGGGTTATAGCAAGCTTCAGGTTCTGCAAAAAAATGGTCAAATTTTAATACCTCTTAAACTATTCCACAGGGATTTCATTATACAGAACAGACATTTTTTCGCAGTAGTAGTAGTGGTAGTAGTATTTTGATTTGAAAAATAAACATTGCTAAAGCATGGAAATAAGAATCAACTTAGAATATTCTGGTAACCTTTTACAGTAATATGTTGCTGTCAAGGAGACAACTGAAATGAATACTATTCTCAGTTTCTCTGCTGACATTTGCCCTTGTTACAAATTTGCATGCTCACTCTGAAAACTGTAGTATACATAATTCTTTGTTAGAATGTTTACTGCTGACAATGACAAGTGTAGAGTAAGGACTCAAAAATTCGCCATTAAATTAAAATTTGCGACTTCTAAAACCTTAGTTAATATTAAAAAGAAAATCATGTTTTGTCTTAAACTTGGTATTTTTCAGTTCAAAAAGCCTTAATTTACTATACATCGACCAAATATTGTTTCCAAATGTGGTGAATTTTAAATATGCTGCAAATTTTAGAATACTTACTCCAAAACAAGCTGTGCCTGAGAAGGCACAAAACCCTCGGCTACTGGCCCTGGAAAATCAAAATAATTCTGGATTCACAAATCATACCCGAATCTAGCTAATCCTTGAGGCTCAACCCAACCTTGTGTGAAAGTATGACCTCTGTTAAACATTTGACAGCCACATGTCCACCCCCATGAACCTTTTGCCAAAATTGTACAGTAGTCTTACAAGACCCTGTTTCATTTGTAAACTAGATTGGGCCAACTCGGCGCCAACATATCCCCAGACAGGTCATCACTCACGCCACAGGTTTTGATCGGGAATTTTTTAAAACATAATTACCCATTATTATATGAACTTCAGCACATCAATCTACTCTGTTTATATCTCCCCAAGGAAGATGGTGTATCCCCAGACGCCGAATACATAACTCAAATTATATTTTCAATCTTCCTGCAATGATAACTCTAAACCTATTTTCAAAGTATTTAAATGATTGATGATTGAATGTCCATTCTAAAATAATAATCCCAAAAGAGCATATCTGTTTCTATATTTGTTGACAAATAAAATATTATTTTTAACTCAACTCATCATATTTTTCAATCTTCCTTCAAAGTATTTAAATGATTGATGATTCAATGTCCATTCTAAAATTCATAATCCCAAAAGCGCATATCTGTTTCTATATTTGTTCACAAATAAAATATTATTTAAAAAAAAATTATTTATATTATTATTTTATTATATTATTTTTAGAATTTGCAAATTGTTTTCAGTTATTCATTTCCTCTATACCTATATATGTGGTCCATATATATGCAACCTAAATATGTGACACAATCTCAGTTCTGACTCCCCTTTGTGTTATATGTATTGAAGCCCACCACCTCCCACCCCCACCCCTCTCCCCTTCTCTACACCTCTCTCACTATTACACAAGATCTGCAACCCCATTGAGTTCTTTGTTTCTCATCTGATATCATTAAATACCTTTGTTTATTTAGTGTCACTCAATATAGCTGGAGGTCCCAGAGGTGGGTGGGGGGAATCCGGGTGGGGGATGTGGGTTGAGCATAAATGGTAAACAAACAATCTATATAAAAGGGGTACTCAAATACAAAAAGAATTGAGAATTTTAAGTATGTGATTATCAACTGAAATGAGTTCATAACTGTAGGAGCTGTGCCAAAATTAACTGAGGCAAGTTGAATAAAACTGGGCTAGTTGAGGGTTAAAAATCCCCTAGTTTTACTACATAAGGATATAATTTCATTAATATTGGGACTTAAAGCTCACTTAAAGTGTCCATTTTGTCTACTTGAATATGTTTAACCAGTTTCATTTTAAAAAGTGAAAAACTCAGCAAGCAGAGGTATAACACACAAAAATAAGTTCTTAAAAGACTAAGATAGCCATAACATTATTAATATTCAAAATTTAAATAGACAGGCATTTCCTTTTAAAAATTCAAAGATTTCAGCTCTATAACCCACATAGTTTGACAGTTACTGGGCTTTAAAGTGGCATAATATCCATAAATTGGGTTTCTGTGGGCATTTTACAATTGTTAAAGAGACCTTAGCAATTAAACTACAGATCTGAAACTTTTTGGGGGACATACATAACAAACAAAAATTATATATAATACAGTTTAAGACTTGTCACACTAAGCATTTCCAAATAACAGGGCAAAATACGGAAAAAATGTCCAAAAAGGCACTTGGGCGAGTGTCTATGGCCCTCATACACAGGTTAAATGTCTACTAAAAACCTTGATTTTCGGCATATGTAAAAAGGACATAATAATGCATTCCCAGATGGGATTTCAGCTCCATCAATCACATAGTTTAACAGTTACAGGGCTTAAACGTGGTAAAAAGTCCAAATATTGGGTCATTGTGGGCCTTTTAGAGATCTCGATGTGGCTTTCAAATTAAAGCTTCAGACTTAAAATTTGTTACATACTAAGATTACACATAGAATATGTATCTAATAAAGTTTGAAACTTCTTAGACTTACCATTTCCAAGTTACAGAGCAAAATATGTGAAAAATGTCTTAAAAGGGTCACTCAGGTGGGTGTTTAAGGTCCTCATACACAGGTTAAATGTCTACTTGAAGCCTTGATTTTTGGCACATGTAAAAAGGACATAATAATGTATTCCCAGATGAGATTTCAGCTCTATCAGTCACATAGTTTAACAGTCACAGGCCTTAAAATTGGCAAAAAGTCCAAATACTGGGTCTTTATGGGGCCTTCTAGAGACCTAAATGTGGCCTTCAAATTAAAGCTTCAGACTTAAAATTTGTCACATACTAAGATTACACATAGAATATGCATCTAATACAGTTTGAAACTTCTTAGACTTACCATTTCCAAGTTACAGGGAAAAATATGTGAAAAATGTCTAAAAATGGTCACTCGGGTGGGGATTTATGGTCCTCATACACAGGTTAAATGTCTTCTTAAAGCCTTAATTTTTGGCACATATAAAAATAACATACTAATATCTTCTCAGATAAGATTTGAGCTCTATCAGTCACATAGTTTGACAGTCACAGGGCTTAAAAGTAGCAAAAAGTCCAAATATTGGGTCTTTGGGAGCCTTTTAGAGACCTCAATTTGACCTTCAAAATTAAAGCTTCAGACTTAAAATCTGTTACATACTAAGATTACACACAGAATATATATCTAATACAGTTTGAAACTTCTCAGACTTACCATTTCCAAGTTACAGGGAAAAAGATGTGAAAAATGTCTTATAAGGGTCACTCGGGTGGGTGTTTATGGTCCTGATACACAGGTTAACTGTCTATTAAAGGCCTAAATGTTGGGGCACATATAAGAAAACACATAGATATATTCCCAGATGATATTTAACTTAGATGAGAGACATAGTTTGAAAGCTACAGTGCTTGAAAGTGGCAAAAAGTGCATAAATTGGGTCTCTGTGGGCACTTTTGAGACCTTAAGTCGACCCCTTTGGGTAAACCTACAGCCCTAAAATTTTCTACAGACAAGGATTACATATCAAAGTTATACCTAGCGCAGTTTGAGACTCATCAGAATTACCACTTCCAAATTATAGGGCAAAATATGTGAAAAGTATAGCAAAAAATCCCTAAGTGGGGGTATTTATGGGCCTCAAACACAATTTTCTCCTCAACTTAAAGTCGTGATTTTCGGCACATGTACTAAGAACATATTAATGTGTTGTCAGGTAAAATTTCAGCCAGCTGAGCATCATAGTTTGTGACCTACAGGGCTCTAAGTGGCCAAAAGTGCAATTTCTGACCTTAAGGTGGCCATAAGTTCTTTTTACTGGGAGTTTAAGGTCACCTTAAAATAGGGATCTTCCTTTGGGCACCCTTAACATGTGTACCAAGTTTGAAAAAAAAATATTAATTTGTTTTTGAGTTATCGCGTCCACAAGGAAATTTCTACGGCGGCGGCGGCGCGACGGACCTGAATCCAATATATCCCCGACTTTCGTCTGGGGATATAAATATATCAATGATGCTTAAATATTTATTAGTGTACATGTAAATTATTTCAGCTTCATGCCTTTTTGCATTAGTTGGGTCGAAAATTTTGACGAAATCACTCTATCTTGCACGGTTAAGGAGAGAAGCAAATTCGTGTTTTGCCATTTTTAGCAAAAATTCGAAAATTCAAAATGGCCATTTTTGGGGAGGGGAAAATTTTTTGAAAATTGCAAAGAGTACATTTCTTAGATACCCTGGGGGTCAAAAATTTCGATGAAATCGCTCTATCTCGCACGGTTAAGGAGATAGAAGCAATTTTGTGTTTTGCCATTTTTGGCAAAAATTCGAAAATTCAAAATGGCCGTCACTTTTGGGAAGGGGAAAATTTTTTGAAAATTACCACGAGTACATTTCTTAGATACCCTGTGGGTCAAAAATTTCGACAAAATCGCTCTATCTCACACGGTTAAGGAGATAGAAGCAAATTCGTGTTTTGCCATTTTTGGCAAAAATTCGAAAATTCAAAATGGCTGCCACTTTTGAGGAGGGGAAAATTTTCTGAAAATTGCTAAGAGTACATTTCTTAGATACCCTGCGGGTCGAAAATTTCAATGAAATCTCTCTATCTCGCACGGTTAAGGGATAGAAGCAAATTCGTGTTTTTGCCATTTTTGGCAAAAATTCGAAAATTCAAAATGGCCATTTTTGAGGAGGGGAAAATTTTTTTGAAAATTGCAAAGAGTACATTTCTTAGATACCCTGTGGGTCGAAAATTTCGACGAAATCACTCTATCTCTCACGGTTAAGGAGACAGAAGCAAATTTGTGTTTTGCCATTTTTGGCAAAAATTCAAAAATTTAAAATGGCCGCCATTTTTGGGGAGGGGAAATTTTTTTGAAAATTGCTAAGAGTACATTTCGGAGATAACCTGTGGTTCGACGAAATCGCTCTATCTCTCACGGTTAAGGAGATAGAAGCAATTTCGTGTTTTGCCATTTTGGGCAAAAATTCAAAATGGCCGCCATTTTGGGGAGGGGAAGATTTTTTGAAATTGCCAAGAGTACATTATTCAGATACCCTGTGGGTCGAAAATTTCGACGCAATCACTCTATCTCGCACGGTTAAGGAGATAGAAGCAAATTTGTGTTTTGCCATTTTTCTGCAAAAATTCGAAAATTCAAAATGGCCGCCATTTTTTGGGGAGGGGAAATTTTTTTGAAAATTGCAAAGAGTACATTCCTTAGATATCCTGTGGGTGGAAAATTTCAAGGAAATCGCTCTATCTCGCACGGTTAAGGAGACAGAAGCAAATTTGTGTTTTGCCATTTTTGGGAAAAATTCGAAAATTCAAAATGGCCGCCATTTTTGGGGAGGGGAAATTTTTTTAAACTGCCAAGAGTACATTGCTCAGATACCCTTTGAGTCGAAAATTTCGACGAAATCGCTCTATCTCGCACGGTTTAGGAGATATGAGCATATTTGCCTTTTTCAGTACTCAAAATAGCCAATTACTCATTTGATTAATTACTCAGTGATCTATGCAATTCCCCCCAAAAGCAATCCCATACAAGCTATAGCCAATTACTCATTTGATTAATTACTCAGTGATCTATGCAATTCCCCCCAAAAGCAATCCCATACAAGCTATTAACCCAATGAACCTCCATACCAAATTTCAGAAAGATAGGCTTAATAGCATTCCTTAAAATGTCTGGAAACCAAAGAGATACTCAAAAGTAGCAAAGTAGCTATTACTCAGTTAGCTATAGACCTATCATCACCAAAAGCAATCCCATACAAGCTATTAACCCAATAAACCTACATGCCAAATTTGGTAAAGATAGGATAAGAACTGGTGCCTAAAATGTCTGAAAACCAAGTGGGACGCCGGATGCCGGACAAAGCAAAAATAATATGTCCACCCCCCAGTGGGGTGGACATAATTATATTGCATGCTGCTGACCTGTAGTAAGATATCTCCAACTGAGCCCTCTTTAGGAGGTTTAGACACATGCAGGTTCAGTCCGCCGTCCACACCCAGACCATCTAGACACAGAACATAGGTCGCATCTGACAGCAAGCTCGACTCTGCCAAAAAATAAACCACAAAGTGAACAATACTAAGCAGAATATGATATAGGCATATGCAAAAAGTAAACAAGATGTTGATGTAAAAAGGAGAGCTAGCCAAAGGTTACATTGTAGTTATCCCCTCAAAAGACCGAAATTATTTTAAAAACAAAAGAAGTAAGGCATGTGTAAGTTCAAAACAGACATCACCTTTAAAAAATAGCATCAGAGATGCCCATACCCCACAGCCTGGGGAAATAATTTTCCACACCATGACATACAGAAGTAGTGAAACAGTACAAAGACTGGGATACTTTCAGCGCAGTGTCACTTATATAAAGGTCTAAATAATGTTTAAGTAGAGAAAATAACATCTAAGAGAAAGAAAATGTATGTAAAGATTAAGTACTAAAACAAGACAATTCAAGAGCAATAGGACAGCATTAATCAGCAAACTAAAAAAATGAAGCTGTAAAATTTATTAATTGGAGAACAGCTGTCAATGGAAAGAGCATAATTATGTAAAATGCATATAATAATCAGTTGCAGCAATCCATATATCTTTGTCATAACAGAAAGATGTCTCAAATATGGCAGGTGAACACACTTTGGCAGAACAAAAAGGTCATACCATGATGCACACCTACACCCTGTAACCAAGTGTCAACCTTCTACACCTCATGGAATCCCAGAAATAGCCCAGACAAGATTTTAAAACTCATGGTTACTATGACAAGGCCAAAGGTCAAATCAAGGTCACACAATGATGTTACACACCTACACCCACTACCAATATCCCTACCAAGTATCAACTCCCTACACCTTACGGTTTCCAAGACATAGCCCAGACAAGATTTTATAGGTCAAGGTCACTACAGCAAGGTCAAATCAAGGTCACACCATGACGTTCCACACCTAGTATCAACTTTCTACACCTTACAATGTCCGAGATATTGCCTGGACAAAATTTGAAAAGTCAAGGTCACTATGGCAAGGTCAAATCAAGGGCACACCAAATCGCTGCACACCTACAACCCCCAACCAATGTCCCTACCAAGTATCAACTTCCTACACCTTACAGTTTCTGAGATATGGCCTAGACAAGATGTTATAGCTCAAGGTCACTATGGCAAGGTCACAGGTCAAATCAGGGTCACACCATGACGTTGCACTCCTACACCCCCTAACCATGTCCATACCAAGCATCAACTTCCTACACCCTACAGTTTCCGAGATATAGCCCAGAAAAGATTTTAAAGGCAAGGTCACTACAAGGTCAAAGGTTAAATAAAGATCACACCATGGTTAGGAACACCTACAACCCCTAACCAATGTCCCTACTAAGTATCAACTTCCTATACCTTACAATGTCCAAGATATAGCCTGGACAAGATTTTAAAGGTCAAGGTCACTACAGCAAGCCCGAAGGTCAAATATAGGTCACACCATGACATTGCATACTAGTGTTGTGGTTGAATGTGAATTTTAGACCAGTTTCTGAAAGCTGATTCAGTGAAAAACCGGGTACATTTGATTTATAAAACACAAAGAAACAAGCATTCTGACGCATGCATTTATCTCCCGCCATATAAATTAGATGTACTAAAGATAACATATTTTAACAAGGTGCTCTAAATGTAATACTTTTCAAGTTATAATTGATTTAGTGCATGATTTCATGAATTTTAATGCATTAAAAATTATTTAAAAAATTCATTAAAAAAATTTAGCATGTGAAAGCTCTCCAAAATGTAGGTGAAAGAGTTATTTGAGAAATATTGGCTATCTGCAATACTTGTAGTGATAATAGGCAGTTAGTCATTTTGAGTAGGTGAGTCATTAACTACGGATCTGAAAATTCACTAATTGAAAACTCTCCAAAATGTATGTGAATGAGTTATTTCAGAAATACTGGTTATCTGCAATACTTGTAGAGATAATTCGCATTTACTCATTTTGAGTAGGTGAATAATTAGCTACGGGTGTGAAACTTCACCAAGTGAAAGCTCTCCCAAAAGTAGGTGAATGAGTTATTTGAGAAAAATTGGCTATCTGCAATACTTTTACAGATAATTCACATTTACTCATTTTGATTAGGTGAGTAATTAGCTACGGGTCTGGAACTTCACCATGTGAAAGCTCTCCCAAAAGTAGATGAACGAGTAATTTGATAAAAATTGGATACCCGCAATACTTTTAGAGATAATTAGCATTTACTCATTTTGAGGAGGTGAATAATTAGCTATGGCTCTGAAAATTCACCAAGTGAAAGCTCTCCCAAAAGTAGGTGAATGATTTATTTGATAAAAATTGGCTATCTGCAATACTTTTAGAGATAATTCACATTTACTCATTTTCAGTACGTGAGTAATTAGCTACGGGTCTGGAACTTCACCATGTGAAAGCCCTCCCAAAAGTAGATGAATGAGTTATTTGATAAAAATTGGATATCCGCAATACTTTTAGAGATAATTCACATTTACTAATTTTGAGTAGGTGAATAATTAGCTACGGGTCTGAAACCTCATCAAGTAAAAGCTCTCCCAAAAGTAGGTGAATGAGTTATTTGAGAAAAATTGGATATCTGCAATACTTTTACAGATAATTCACATTTACTCATTTTGAGTAGGTGAGTAACTAGCTACGGGTGTGGAACTTCACCATGTGAAAGCTCTCCCAAAAGTAGATGAACGAGTAATTTGATAAAAATTGGATATCCACAATACTTTTAGAGATAATTAGCATTTACTCATTTTGAGTAGGTGAATAATTAGCTACGGGTCTGAAACTTCACCAAGTGAAAGCTCTTCCAAAAGTAGGTGAATGAGTTATTTAAGAAAAATTGGATATCCCCAATACTTTTAGAGATAATTCACATTTACTCATTTTGAGTAGGTGAATAATTAGCTACAGGTCTGAAACCTCACCAAGTAAAAGCTCTCCCAAAAGTAGGTGAATGAGTTATTTGAGAAAAATTGGATATCTGCAATACTTTTACAGATAATTCACATTTACTCATTTTGAGTAGGTGAGTAATTAGCTACGGGTCTGGAACTTCACCATGTGAAAGCTCTCCCAAAAGTAGATGAACGAGTAATTTGATAAAAACTGGATATCCACAATACTTTTAGAGATAATTAGCATTTACTCATTTTGAGTAGGTGAATAATTAGCTACGGGTCTGAAACTTCACCAAGTGAAAGCTCTTCCAAAAGTAGGTGAATGAGTTATTTAAGAAAAATTGGATATCCCCAATACTTTTAGGGATAATTCACATTTACTCATTTTGAGTAGGTGAGTAATTAGCTACGGGTCTGGAACTTCACCATGTGAAAGCTCTCCCAAAAGTAGATGAATGAGTTATTTGATAAAAATTGGATATCCGCAATACTTTTAGAGATAATTATCATTTACTCATTTTGAGTAGGTGAATAATTAGCTACGGGTGTGAAACTTCACCATGTGAAAGCTCTCCCAAAAGTAGATGAAGCAGTTATTTGAGAAAAATTATGTCATTATTTTGCCACAAATAAGAAAATAGCTATTACTCACTTATGGCATGCAATAGAACCCCAAACTATATGCATTTACCCTGCAGTCACAATTTCAAAGTAGGTATTACTCTGCTATCCAATGTGCAACAGGTCTGAAACTTTACTATGTGATAGGTTATCAAAAACTAGATGAATAACATATTTGAAAATATTTCCCTAACTTTAATACTTTTGAAGATATTTGACATTTACTTCTTCCGTTATTTAGCTACAAATGAGAAAATAGCTATTACTCACTTATGGCATGCAATGGGACCCCAAACTATGTACCATCTTATAGCTAAGGACAAAGTAGCTGAACAACATATTTGAAGAAAAAGTTGTCACTGCAATAGTTTTTGAGTTATGAGCCCTTTACTCAAAGTAGCTAAGATTGCTATTACTCACTTATCTTTAGGCCTAAGTCAATAAAACCAAAAATTTTTTCAAGGGCATGAAAATTCATTGGGACAATTAATTTACAAAAAATCTGTAGCTGTAGCAGTTTTGGAGAAATCTGCGTGACTAACTAACGCACACACGCACGCACGCACGCACACACAGGCATCATTTCATAATCTCCCTCCCGCGGGAGATAATAAGTTTTCAAACACGTGCAAACTCGTACAAAAATAAGAACAATGATGGGCTTTTTTATGACTTTCGAGGACAAAATGGGTGCTATATAGATAAAATATTATAAAATACTGCGAAATATTTATTGTAGTTGAATAGTTTAGTAAACTTATGTTAAAATAATGACTGCATGTGGCGAAACCGGTGTTGGTTACAAGAAAACGAAATGTAACCGGATCAGTGTCTTTCAGTCGGCAAATAGGTTTCCGGTATACCATCTTCAACATTAGTGCACACCTACATGCCCTAACTAATGTCCTTACCAAGTATCAACTTTCTACACCTTCTGGTTTCTGAGATATAGCCTGGGCAAGATTTTATAGGTCAAGGCCACTACGGCAAGGTCAAATCAACGTCAGACCATGACGTTGCAAACCTACACCCCCTAACCAATGTCCTTACCACGTATCAACTTCCTACACCTTATGGTTTCTGAGATACAGCCCGGACAAACTTTTCGGGGTTGCATGACATTTTAAAACTGATGAATTTGAATTTCCTTGTGATATTAGGCACTAGCAGTTTTGATTAACTGAACTGTTCTAGTTTTTCAAGTTCTTACCATAAATCAGAAAAAGATTCAAATTTTAAAACTTAATCAACAGTGACATAAAATAGTCTGTCAGTTCTCCCATGAAAACCCTGATTTTATCAATGAGCACATTATATGGCTAGTGAGATCACTTTTCGGGGTTGCATGACATTTTAAAACTGATGAATTTGAATTTCCTTGTGATATTAGGCACTAGCAGTTTTGATTAACTGAACTGTTCTAGTTTTTCAAGTTCTTACCATAAATCAGAAAAAGATTCAAATTTTAAAACTTAATCAACAGTGACATAAAATAGTCTGTCAGTTCTCCCATGAAAACCCTGATTTTATCAACGAGCACATTATATGGCTAGTGAGATCACCAAATAGTACACAAAGAAGTGGATATAACCAATATTTTCATTTGAGCTACATACTTCTATGGTATTCAATACACATTTATATAAGCGATAAGCAAATGATGATGCAAATCCCTGCTGCAACCAAGAATATCAATTGCAGGTGATTTTCTGAATTGTTAATGCAAGGTATACCTGTTGATTCAAGCTGATCTTCAATCCATCGTTTGGTTCCCTGATAATTGAACTTCCCAGCACCCGACAGCAGGAAAAGTAAGTTGTACCTGACGTTTAGAAACAAATATTTTTTTTACTTTAAATTATTAAGCTCTCCTACCAGAATAGCAGAATATCTTTGTTCATAACTTGCATGGAGTTATTTTTAAATAATTTATGAGTTAATTCTACTGATTATTGCTAACTCCTTATCGCTCCAATCATTTTACGAGTACACCAAATGATACTACACAATTCTTTTGAACTTCCAGAGATCTTCTACAGATGTTAAAAACTCAATGGGCTTAAAGTTCAACTCCGTTAATGACAATAACTTGCTCCCATTTTTGACTGGTTGTCTCATTGAATCACTTTATCAAATAGCAACTATTTTTTTTTTTTTGCAAGATTTTCCTTTACTATTTAAAGTTTAATGCTACAGACCAAAAATACCTTGCATGAGTTCTTGAATTAGTGTAAAGTTTGGAGAACAATCTTGCAAGCTCTAGTAATGCTGCCACCCCACTGGCATTGGAGTCCGCTCCTTTTGACAAAGCCTGAAAAAGCAGGTTCACTGAAAATTAAGGATGGGTCGGTATCAAAAATGTGTACATCGGGAGGTCACCAATGCAAAACCGTACCGATTCCGGGACTCCGCATTTGAGTACACCCGAATCAAACATGGACGTTTCCTCTTAATGACATCGCAATTAAAGTCCCCAAATGGCCAAAATATGAGAGAAACCTGTATAATTTTGTCAGATTTCTTGTTTGTTCCCAATATTTTAAGTTTTCCTTCCATTTTATGTGTTGTCAAGCGAGATTTAGGTTATAAAGTGTCATAACCAAAACATGGCAGTTCTCCTCAATGTGTCACTATAAAAGTCTGCAACTGGATGAAAATATAGGGAAAAAAGCTTATAATTTCTTCAGATTTTGGGTATGTTTCTAACATTTTAACTCTTCCTTCAATTGTATATGTTGACAGGCGAAGTGGCGGTTTTAAAATCCTGTCACGGTATTTCAGTAAAATGCTCTCGATACCGGACCTACCGACCCATCCCTACTGAAAATACATTCTGATGGACCATATCACTTAAATAGCAGTGAAGTAAAAGCAAGCCGAAGCTTATGAGACTGCTTTACCAAAAAGCAATGACATTATTATTGTCATTTAACAATTCATCTTGAGATTTTAAAAGCAACTTATTTTATCCTTATGTCAGGCAATGGTGTATTCGATTATTTAGTAACATTAATATGTGTATTCCCTATTAAAGAAAATTTATCATATGGTGATCATTAAAATCATATTCTACACAAACAAAGTATTGACAAATAAACAAGCATCATACCAACAATGCTAACATTCATATATTTTATAAGATATTAAATAGAGATTTTGTCTGCTTTACAACTACTTACGAGACAAAACCTTAAGAATCTTTGATACTAAAATATCTTTGCAAATATGTTTTGGGGGTCTAAAATATTGTAATTTATGAAAAATCTACTTTGGCTATAAAACTGCGATGATTCAGGTTAATTTGACTCACAGGTGCCATGCCAAATGCATCATAGTGTGCCACAATCACAATGGTAGGAAGCTGCTCCTCAATGCCTGCACCAGAAAGCTGGCCCTGAAAAAATCACATTTGTGCAAGAATGTGAAACACTTGCGATGGGAGCCACACCAAATTTGCTTTACATCTATTTTAAATTTTGCAAACAGAAAATTAAACCATATTACGCCGACTCATTGCATACATATCCCCAGACAGACCATCTCTCACACCACAGGCATTAACTGGGTATTTTTGTAGAACGCATTTTGTGTGATTCACAATTATTACAAACTATTTTTTATTTCTTTTTTTTATCAAACCATTTTTAAAATTTTTTGGGGTCAATTTTAAAAAAGTCCTCGGTGTTAAATGTCTACTAAAAGCCTTGTTTTTGTCACATGAAAAAACAACATATTAATACATTCCCAGATGAGATGTTAACTGTATCAGTTGCATAGTATGACAGTAATAGGCTTAAAAGTGGTAAAAATTCAATACATTGTGTCTGTGGGCATTTTAGAGACCTAAGATGACCTTAAAATTAAAGTTACAGACTTAAAATTTTTCACAAAGATAACATGTTACGTACCTATTAGTTAGAGACTTGCCAGACTTATCATTTCCAGGTTACAGGACCAAATATGTAGAACATGTTCAAAAACGGTCCGTCGGGTAGGTGATTATAGCCGCCATACACAGGTTAAATGTCTATTTAAAGACTTGATTTTGTTCACATGTAAACAAAACATGATCATATATTCCCAGTTGAGATTTCAGCTGTAGACACCAAATATGCCTCTTGAAATTAAAGCCTCCAACTTTAACTTTTAAAAAAAATTTACCTGAATATTGGTTATTTGAAAATCTGCCATTGCTTTGACATTTCCTCCATTTGTTACCAGCTGGAAGCCATTTGCTGAAGCTGCACCCAGTAAAGCTAAAAAAGGAAGTATAACTTGTGTTAAAACAAAGTTATCCTATACATAATGCAGTCATAAAACTTAACACCATCATCTAAAACACAATGATACTGTTTTCAAATTAGATAGACTGTTTTCAACTATATAGGCAAGTTCAAACACAAAATAAATCAATAAGGCTCATCAAAAACATACAAAACCTACTAACACAAATAAATAAGTGTCATCATTTATTGACTAACTAAATCTATTTAAGATGATGTTGCAATGCCTGTAAACAATATCTGGTGCACATACCTTCAGCACCTGAACTGGCTTCATCACTGTGCACTGATCTATTAATATCTTCATAGATCTCTAGCAACTCGGGTGTCTCTACAGCAAAATATACTGGTAGGGGAGCATCCTCTTCCTGAAGCAGACTACCCTCTAAATCATGGAAATGCTGCAACAGAATACACCAATTGATAAACTTAATTAACTCATTGTTTATCTGGTCTTGTGTTAATTTTATTTTATCCACTTTCCATAACTGACAAATACCTTTATTACTTACACTATTAAAAGTATATATTATTATTCTATAAATTAAACATAATAATTGAGTATCAACATAGGGGTTCTTGACCATCATGCATACCATGTTTACCTGCTTTCCTTCTTCACTTAGTTCATGCAACTCTTGAGGTAAGAGTAACAAAACACCACCTGCATTTTGACCAGCAATATCTTTATATCTCTCTATGGTAAAGTCTTTAAATCTGGCTACCACACATCTCCTTGTCACAAATTTGGAATCAAGAGGCCTAGCTTCCACATTAATTAGGCCATTTTTACATCCTAAAAAAAGAAAAGATTTCTTTAACCAAAAGCTCTGAGAGTGCATCCCTCAGCCAAGGAACAACACCTCCACTATTACTTTTAAGTGCATCCATAAAAAGCAATTTAAAAATTCCTGGATCCAGACGTTGACCTGGATCACCACCAATATCAAATCATCGGTTTCTTGCTCCATTGTTGACACTTCCTGAGAATTTCATCAAATCCTATCATAAGTACCGGTATTTGAGTTATTTTGCACACAAACACATGCCACCAAAAACATAACCTCGTTGACAGAGGTAATGATAGAAATGAACTGTAACTTGACATTGTGATCTGTTGTTTGGTGCAGTTTAGTCTAATTTTTTAGAACAGATTGTTATAATTTGGCGAAAATGTTATTTCTTGCTTGACTCTGATAAATAATATATCATTTTAAAGCTTACAACACATAGGAAGCATCTACGATGGCAATGCCTCAACATTTTACCACAAGCAACACAAAAAATGAGTGTAAAGGAAAAATTACAAAATTTAAACAAACTTAAATATTTTAGGATTTCTTCTTTATTTGTGCATGCGTTTTAAGGCCATGAAAGAAATAGAAGCTCTGTTCAAATACGTTTCCAGTAATATATATTATATATGTCACGACAGAACTTCCAATTTGACAGAATTTCAAATTCTATTGACAGAACTTCCAATTGGAAGTTCTGTCGACAGAGCTTCCAATTCTGTCGACAGAATTTCAAATCCTGTTAATATTTCTTGACAGAACTTACGATTGCAAGTTCTGTTGACAAAACTTCCAATCCAATTTTGGACCTCAGAGCAATATCCCCCCCCCACCCCCCACCCCCGGTTTGATATTCAATTTATAAGCACTGGTGTTTCAGTTCTGAATTTATTTAGCTTCAATTAAACTATTTTATCATGCATTTTTTTGTAGTTTTTTACCTACTTCATCAAAGGTTTACCTATTTTCTAATTAGTTACAGATTAACTACCTACTTAATTAATCTAACACTTAATTTATTGATTTGTGACTTAGCTTTGTCATTTATGGCAAAGATTATTAACCTGGTCTGGTTTTCTCTGAAGTACTAAATCACAAAGGTTAATTACCTGCTCTGGTAGATTTAATTGCTGTCTGTTTTACCCTCCACAGGTATAAAACCTTGAGTGATTTAGATTATCTTCATAATATAACCAAAGTATCACAATGGATCAGAAAACAGTTTTCTATCAGTTGTCTTGAAGAGCATATTAGTAGTGATGGGGGAAAGTTTCAGGACAAATTTTGTGTCAACCAGGAAAGTTATGACCAAATCCAAGCAGTGTTAGCCTCAGGAAAAGGAGAGAAATGTCAATTTGGATCCTATTTCAAATTTTGGTGCAAAAAGAACTATAGACTGGAGAAGATTGGCTCACTGAATGTTGTTTATTGTGAAAACATCATGCCCAGTTGTTGCAAAGGAAAGCATATTTGAGACCCTTGTGAAAATGTCATTGACGAGTGGGACATTCAGGGTTTAAATGTATATTTTTTTAACATTTTTAACATTACAACAGCATTTGAAATTCTGAGGGCCACGGTGGCAGAGTGGTAACACTCTCGCCTCCCACCTCTGAGGCCGGGGTTCGATCCCCGTCAAGGCCTTATGTGGGAAAGCTGGTAGTTGCTTGCCATTGGTTGGCAGTTTACAGTACGGAACCCTAGCGAACTCTATGTACTGATTTCCTCTGCCCTTCCAACTACCCGTCGTGATATGACCTGTACAGTGTTGAAAGCGACGTAAAACCCCAAATAAATAAAAGCATTTGAAGTTCTGTCAGCAGAATTTGAAGTTCTGTCGACAGAACTTCAAATCCATTTCAACAAATCAAATACAAGGATTGGAAGTTCTGTCGACAGAATTTAAAATTCTGTCAAATTGGAAGTTCTGTCACGACATATATACATAAGAAAATAAAGTATTTTGGAACATGGGCAAGTTTGGTCGTATGTTTGCTCATAAGATATTGGAGGAACTGTTAAGTACACCTGAGGTAAGGAAGTATTGGTTAACCCAAATTTGACTTTAAATAATTTTCTCTCTGGATTCTAATGCAATAACAACCATCACAAGTAGGGCTGTAATCATTAGTGATTTCTGTAGATCGAGGATCGCCTGTTTGATGCGAGTTGAACTCGAGCTGAACTCGAGTAAATGACACAAATATAAATAGAACAAGCATTCTGACGCATGCATTTATCTCCCGCCGTATAATTAGATGTACTAAAGATAGTGGAGTATAAATTTTCTTGTGAGATGGAGGCACATGTAGAAGTGACAACAAGTTTAATGTTTGATTGCAATACTTTTAAAGACAAAAGGCATTTACTCATTTTAGTAGCTATTACTCTGCCATCCAAAGAGCTACAGTTCTGCAACTTCATTATGCAGTAAATCAACCCAAAGTAGGTACGGACATATTTAGAAGAAATTGCCTATCTGTAACACTTTTAGAGATAAAAGACATTTATTTATTTTAGTGGCTATTACTCTACCATCCAAAGAGCTACAGTTTTGCAACTTCACTATGTGGTAGATCACACAAAATAGCATCAGAGATGCCCGTACCCCACAGCCTAGGGAAATATTTTCAACACCATGAGATACAGAAGTACTGTATCAGTATAAACTTTAGGATACTTTCAGAGCACTGTCAGTTATATAAAGGTCCAAATAATGTTTAAAAAAAAGATCATGCATATAAAGATGAAGTATTAAAACAAGATAATTCAATAACAAGATGACAGCATTAATCAGCAAACTAAAATTCAACCCTCTTTATCTACATCTGCATGGCCAAATTATGGTTTAGATGGTTTGAATATTACCATGCATATAGAAGTGGTAATACATTTAATGAATGCTTATGTGTGGTGTTGGAGCAAAATCTGTCGCTCACTTGATGAAATTCTATCTCTTACAATGGGAAGTTATGAAAGTAAAATTCTTAATAAATTCTAATATGACTTTAACAGTGCTTAATCTGCATCAAAAGAGAGACCCAAAGGTGCAACAAGATTTTATAGGTCAAGGTCACTAGGACAAGGTCAAAGGTCAAATTAAGGTGACACCATGATAATACACACCTACAGCCCCTAACCAATGTCCCTACCAAGTATCAACTTCCTCAACCCTACGGTTTCCAAGATATAGCCCGGACAAGATTTTATAGGTCAAGGTCACTACAGCAAGGTCAAAGGTCAAATCAAGGTCAGACCATGACGTTGCACAACTATATCCCCTAACCAATGTCCCTACCAAGTATCAACTTCCTACACCTTACGGTTTCCGAGATATAGCCCAGACAAGATTTTTAAACTCAAGGTCACTATGGCAAGGTCAAAGGTCAAATCCTGGTCAGACCATGACGTTGCACACCTACACACCCTAACCAATGTCCCTACCAAGTACCAACTTCCTACACCTTACGGTTTCCGAGATATAGCCCGGACAACATTTTATAGGTCAAGGTCACTATGGCAAGGTCAAAGGTCAAATCAAGGTCAGACCATGACATTGAACACCTACACCCCCTAACCAATATCCATACCAAGTATCAACTTCCTACACCTTACGGTTTCTGAGATATAACCCGGACAAGATTTTATAGGTCAAGGCCACTACGGCAAGGTCAAAGGTCAAATCAAGGTCAGACCATGATACTGCACACCTACACCCCCTAACAAATGTCCCTACCAAATATCAACTTCCTACACCTTACGGTTTCCGAGATATAGCCCGAACAAGATTTTATAGGTCAAGGCCACTATGGCAAGGTCAAAGGTCAAATCAAGGTCAGACCATGACGTTGCACACCTACACCCCTAACCAATACCCCTACCAAGTATTAACTTCCTACACCTTACGGTTTCTGAGATATAGCCTGGACAAGATTTTATAGGTCAAGGTCACTACGGCAAAGTCAAAGGTCAAATCAAGGTCACACCATGACGTTGCACACCTACACCCCCTAACCAATGTCCCTACCAAATATCAACTTCCTACACCTTACGGTTTCCGAGATATAGCCCGGACAAGATTTTATAGGTCAAGGTCACTACGGCAAGGTCAAAGGTCAAATCAAGGTCAGACCATGACGTTGCACAACTACACCCCCTAACCAATGTCCCTACCAAGTATCAACTTCCTACACCTTACGGTTTCCGAGATACAGCCCAGACAAGATTTTCAAACTCAAGGTCACTACGGCAAGGTCAAAGGTCAAATCAAGGTCAGACCATGACGTTGCACAACTACACCCCCTAACCAATGTCCCTACCAAGTATCAACTTCCTACACCTTACGGTTTCCGAGATACAGCCCGGACAAGATTTTCAAACTCAAGGTCACTACGGCAAGGTCAAAGGTCAAATCAAGGTCAGACCATGACGTTGCACACCTACACCCCCTAACCAATGTCCCTACCAAGTATCAACTTCCTACACCTTACGGTTTCTGAGATACAGCCCGGACAAACTATTTCCCGCCGCCCCCCCGGACGCCCGCCCGCCCATCCGGACACCATGGGTGAAAACAATACCCCGACAGCCCTTCTAGGCTGTGGGGTAAAAAGTAGGTGAATAATTTATTTAGAAGAAACCGCCCACCTGTAATACTTTTAGAGATAAAAGACATTTACTCATTTTAGTAGCTATTACTCAGCTATACAAAGAGATATAGTTCTGCAACTTCACTATGTGGTAGATCACCCCAAAGTAGGTGAATGACTTAATTAGAAGAAATTGCCTACCTGTAATACTTTTAGAGATAAAAGACATTTACTCATTTTAGTAGCTATTACTCAGCTATACAAAGAGCTACAGTTCTGCAACTTCACTATGTGGTAGATCACCCAAAAGTAGGTGAATGACTTGTTTAGAAGAAATTGCCTACCTGTAATACTTTTAGAGACAAAAGACATTTACTCATTTTAGTAGCTATTACTCAGCTATACAAAGAGCTACAGTTCTGCAACTTCACTATGTGGTAGACAACCCAAAAGTAGGTGAATGACTTAATTAGAAGAAATTGCCTACCTGTAATACTTTTAGAGATAAAAGACATTTACTCATTTTAGTAGCTATTACTCAGCTATCCTAAGAGCTACAGTTCTGTAACTTCACTATGTGGTAGATCACCCAAAAGTAGGTGAATGACTTATTTAGAAGAAATTGCCTATGTGCAATATTTTTAGAGATAAAAGACATTTACTCATTTTAGTAGCTATTACTCAGCTATCCAAAGAACTACAGTTCTGCATCTTCACTATGTGGTAGATCACACAAAAGTAGGTGAATGACTTATTTAGAAGAAATTGCCTATCTGTAATACTTTTAGAGATAAAAGACATTTACTCATTTTAGTAGCTATTATTCAGCTATCCAAAGAGCTACAGTTCTGCAACTTCACTATGTAGTAGATCACACACAAAAGTAGCTGAATGACTTATTTAGAAGAAATTGCCTATGCGTAATATTTTTAGAGATAAAAGATATTTACTCATTTTAGTAGCTATTACTCCGCTACCCAAAGAGCTACAGTTCTGCAACCTCACTATGTGGTAGATCACACAAAAGTAGGTGAAGGACTTGTTTAGAAGAAATTGCCTATCTGCAATACTTTTTTAGATAAAAGACATTTACTCATTTTAGTAGCTATTATTCAGCTATCCAAAGAGCTACAGTTCTGCAACTTCACTATGTGGTAGATCACACAAAAGTAGCTGAATGACTTATTTAGAAGAAATTGCCTATGCGTAATATTTTTAGAGATAAAAGACATTTACTCATTTTAGTAGCTATTATTCAGCTATCCAAAGAGCTACGATTCTGCAACCTCACTATGTGGTAGATCACACAAAAGTAGGTGAATGACTTATTCAGAAGAAATTGCCTATGGGCAATATTTTTTAGAGATAAAAGACATTTACTCATTTTAGTACCTATTACTCAGCTATCCAAAGAGCTACAGTTCTGCAAGTTCACTATGTGGTAGATCACCCAAACGTACGTGAATGGCTTATTTAGAAGAAATTGCCTACCTGCAATACTTTTAGAGATAAAAGACATTTACTCATTTAGTAGCTATTACTCCGCTATCCAAAGAGCTACAGTTCTGCAACTTCACTGTGGTAGATCGCACAAAAGTAGGTGAATGGCTTATTTAGAAGAAATTGCCTACCTGTAATACTTTTAGAGATACAAGACATTTACTCATTTTAGTAGCTATTATTCAGCTATCCAAAGAGCTACAGTTCTCCAACTTCACTATGTGGTAGATCACACAAAAGTAGGTGAATGACTTATTTAGAATTGCCTATGTGTAATATTTTTAGAGATAAAAGACATTTACTCATTTTAGTAACTATTACTCAGCTATCCAAAGACCTACAGTTCTGCAAGTTCACTATGTGGTAGATCACCCAAAAGTAGGTGAATGACTTATTTAGAAGAAATTGCCTACCTATAATACTTATAGAGATAAAAGACATTTACTCATTTTAGTAGCTCTTGCTCAGCTATCTACTCACTTAGATATTGTGACCTACATCTGCAAAAGCAACAAATATATAAAGGACACAGGAAAGTAAGCTTATGAAAAACTAGATGAATAACAAATGAAAAGATTTGCCTAACTTTAGTACTTGTGAAGGTATTTGACATTTATTTCCATCATAATTTTGCTACAAATAAGAAAATAGCTATTGCTCACTTATGACATGCAATGGAACCCCAAACGATATGCCATCTTATAGTTAAGGAAAAAGTAGCTGAACAAATTATTTTTGGAAAATACTGTAACTGCAGTAGTTTTGGAGTTACAATGGATTTACTCAACAGTCACAATTTCAAAGTAGCTATTACTCAACTGTCCAGTGTGCAACAGGTCTGCAACTTTACTATCTGATAGCTCATCAAAAACTAGATGAATAACATATTTGAAAAGAATTCCCTAACTTTAATACTTTTGAAGATATTTGACATTTACTGATGTCATTATTTTGCTACAAATAAGAAAATAGCTATTACTCACTTATGGCATGCAATAGAACCCCAAACTATATGCCATCTTATAGTTAAGGACAAAGTAGCTGAACATATTTTAGGAAAATACTCTAACTGTACTAGTTTTGGAGTTACAATGGATTTACTCAACTGTAGAATTTCAAAGTAGCTATTACTCAGCTATCCAATGTGCAACAGATCTGAAACTTTACTATGTGATAGCTTATCAAAAAGTAGATGAATAACATATTTGAAAAGAATTCCCTAACTTTAATACTTTTGAAGAAATTTGACATTTACTAATGTCATTATTTTGCTACAAATGAGAAAATAGCTATTACTCACTTATGGCATGCAATGGGACCCCAAACTATGTACCATCTTATAGCTAAGGACAAAGTAGCTGAACAACATATTTGAAGAAAAGGTTGTAACTGCAATAGTTTTTGAGTTATGAGCCCTTTACTCCAAGTAGCTAAGACTGCTATTACTCACTTATCTTTAGGCCTAAGTCCATAAAACCAAAACAATTTTCAAGGGCGTGAAAATTCATTGGGACAATTAATTTACAAAAAATCTGTAGCTGTAGTAGTTGTGGAGGAATCTGCGTGACTAACTAACGATGGCAGCCATCTTGTTAACACCCGTGGCGGCCATCTTGTTTTTCAGAATCAGCCGAAAAAAATTCCCATGGAAGTTTTTCCAATGATGAATTTATCCTGCAAATTTGGAAGCTCTAGCTATAATATTTTAAGAGATAGAAAGGCTTTTGTAAAAACGTGAAGAACGGACGCACGCACGGACGCACAGACAGAGGGCATTTTATAATCTCCCGTACCGGGCCTATCGGCCGGCGGGAGATAATAACAATGTCCAACTAGAAATAGGCCGCCCTGTTGATAGTAGATGCGAATAGAAACAGGATAGCATAGAAGAACACACATTATCATGTGTAATGTCCACCCATGAACCTTTTGCCCAAATTGTACAGTAGTCTTACAAGACCCTGTTTCATTTGTAAAATATATCAATGATGCTTAAATATTTGATAGTGTAGATGTAATTTATTTCAGCTTCATGCCTTTTTGCATTGGTTGGGTTGAAAATTTTGACGAAATCACTCTATCTTGCACGGTTAAGAAGATAGAAGCCAATTCCTGTTTTTCTATTTTTGGCAAAAATTTGAAAATTCCAAATGGCCGCCATTATTGGGAAAAGGAAATTTTTTTGAAAATTGCCAAGAGTACATTTCTTAGATACCCTATGGGTCGAAAATTTCAACAAAATAACTCTATTTTGCACGGTTAAGGCCAGTTTCTGTTTTTCCATTTTGGGCAAAAATTCGAAAATTCAAAATGGCTGCCATTTTTGGGGAGGGGAAAATTTTTTGAAAATTGCAAAGATTACATTCCTTAGATACCCTGTGGGTTGAAAATTTCGACGAAATCGCTCTATCTCGCATGGTTAAGGAGATAGAAGCAAATTTGTGTTTTGCCATTTTTGGCAAAAATTCGAAAATTCAAAATGGCCGCCATTTTTGGGGAGGGAAAATTTTTTTGAAAATTGCAAAGATTGCGTTCCTTAGATACCCTGTGGGTTGAAAATTTCGACGAAATCGCTCTATCTCGCACGATTAAGGAGATAGAAGCAAATTTGTGTTTTGCCATTTTTGGCAAAAATTCGAAAATTCAAAATGGCCGCCATTTTTGGGGAGGGGAAAATTTTTTAGAAATTGCCAAGAGTACAATGCTCAGATACCCTGTGGGTCGAAAATTTTGCCGAAATCGCTCTATCTCGCACGGTTAAGGAGATAGAAGCAAATTAGTGTTTTGCCATTTTTGGCAAAAATTCGAAAATTCAAAATGGCCGCCATTTTTGGGGAGGGGAAATTTTTTTAGAAATTACCAAGAGTACAATGCTCAGATACCCTGTGGGTCGAAAATTTTGACGAAATCACTCTATCTGGCACGGTTAAGGAGATAGAAGCAAATTTGTGTTTTGCCATTTTTGGCAAAAATTCGAAAATTCAAAATGGCCGCCAATTTTGGGGAGGGGAAAATTTTTGGAAAATTGCAAAGATTGCATTCCTTAGATACCCTGTGGGTCGAAAATTTCGACGAAATCACTCTATCTCGCACGGTTAAGGAGATAGAAGCAAATTTGTGTTTTGCCATTTTTGGCAAAAATTCAAAATGGCCGCCATTTTTGGGGAGGGGAAAATTTTTGGAAAATTGCAAATATTACATTCCTTAGATACCCTGTGGGTCGAAAATTTCGACGAAATCACTCTATCTCGCACGGTTAAGGAGATAGAAGCAAATTTGTGTTTTGCCATTTTTGGCAAAAATTCGAAAATTCAAAATGGCCGCCATTTTTGGGGAGGGGAAAATTTTTGGAAAATTGCAAAGATTGCATTCCTTAGATAGCCTGTGGGTCGAAAATTTCGACGAAATCGCTCTATCTCGCACGGTTAAGGAGATAGAAGCAAATTTGTGTTTTGCCATTTTTGGCAAAAATTCGAAAATTCAAAATGGCCGCCATTTTTGGGGAGGGGAAAATTTTTTGAAAATTGCAAATATTACATTCCTTAGATACCCTGTGGGTCGAAAATTTCGACGAAATCACTCTATCTCGCACGGTTAAGGAGATAGAAGCAAATTTGTGTTTTGCCATTTTTGGCAAAAATTCGAAAATTCAAAATGGCCGCCATTTTTGGGGAGGGGAAAATATTTTGAAAATTGCAAAGATTGCATTGCTTAGATACCCTGTGCGTCGAAAATTTTGCCGAAATCGCTCTATCTCGCACGGTTAAGGAGATAGAAGCAAATTAGTGTTTTGCCATTTTTGGCAAAAATTCGAAAATTCAAAATGGCCGCCATTTTTGGGGAGGGGAAAATTTTTGGAAAATTGCAAAGATTGCATTCCTTAGATCCCCTGTGGGTCGAAAATTTTGCCGAAATCGCTCTATCTCGCACGGTTAAGGAGATAGAAGCAAATTTGTGTTTTGCCATTTTTGGCAAAAATTCGAAAATTCAAAATGGCCGCCATTTTTGGGGAGGGGAAAATTTTTTAGAAATTACCAAGAGTACAATGCTCAGATACCCTGTGGGTCGAAAATTTTGACGAAATCACTCTATCTGGCACGGTTAAGGAGATAGAAGCAAATTTGTGTTTTGCCATTTTTGGCAAAAATTCGAAAATTCAAAATGGCCGCCATTTTTGGGGAGGGGAAAATTTTTGGAAAATTGCAAATATTGCATTCCTTAGATACCCTGTGGGTCGAAAATTTCGACGAAATCGCTCTATCTCGCACGGTTAAGGAGATAGAAGCAAATTTGTGTTTTACCATTTTTGGCAAAAATTCGAAAATTCAAAATGGCCGCCATTTTTGGGGAGGGGAAAATTTTTGGAAAATTGCAAAGATTGCATTCCTTAGATAGCCTGTGGGTCGAAAATTTCGACGAAATCGCTCTATCTCGCACGGTTAAGGCGATAGAAGCAAATTTGTGTTTTGCCATTTTTGGCAAAAATTCGAAAATTCAAAATGGCCGCCATTTTTGGGGAGGGGAAAATTTTTTGAAAATTGCAAATATTACATTCCTTAGATACCCTGTGGGTCGAAAATTTCGACGAAATCGCTCTATCTCGCACAGTTAAGGAGATAGAAGCAAATTTGTGTTTTGCCATTTTTGGCAAAAATTCGAAAATTCAAAATGGCCGCCATTTTTGGGGAGGGGAAAATATTTTGAAAATTGCAAAGATTGCATTGCTTAGATACCCTGTGCGTCGAAAATTTTGCCGAAATCGCTCTATCTCGCACGGTTAAGGAGATAGAAGCAAATTTGTGTTTTGCCATTTTGGGCAAAAATTCGAAAATTCAAAATGGCCGCCATTTTTGGGGAGGGGAAAATTTTTTGAAAATTGCAAATATTACATTCCTTAGATACCCTGTGGGTCGAAAATTTCGACGAAATCGCTCTATCTCGCACGGTTAAGGAGATAGAAGCAAATTTGTGTTTTGCCATTTTTGGCAAAAATTCGAAAATTCAAAATGGCCGCCATTTTTGGGGAGGGGAAAATATTTTGAAAATTGCAAAGATTGCATTGCTTAGATACCCTGTGCGTCGAAAATTTTGCCGAAATCGCTCTATCTCGCACGGTTAAGGAGATAGAAGCAAATTTGTGTTTTGCCATTTTGGGCAAAAATTCGAAAATTCAAAATGGCCGCCATTTTTGGGGAGGGGAAATTTTTTTGAAAATTGCAAATATTACATTCCTTAGATACCCTGTGGGTCGAAAATTTCGACGAAATCGCTCTATCTCGCACGGTTAAGGAGATAGAAGCAAATTTGTGTTTTGCCATTTTTGGCAAAAATTCAAAAATTCAAAATGGCCGCCATTTTTGGGGAGGGGAAAATATTTTGAAAATTGCAAAAATTGCATTGCTTAGATACCCTGTGCGTCGAAAATTTTGCCGAAATCGCTCTATCTCGCACGGTTAAGGAGATAGAAGCAAATTAGTGTTTTGCCATTTTTGGCAAAAATTCGAAAATTCAAAATGGCCGCCATTTTTGGGGAGGGGAAAATTTTTGGAAAATTGCAAAGATTGCATTCCTTAGATCCCCTGTGGGTCGAAAATTTTGCCGAAATCGCTCTATCTCGCAGGGTTAAGGAGATAGAAGCAAATTTGTGTTTTGCCATTTTTGGCAAAAATTCGAAAATTCAAAATGGCCGCCATTTTTGGGGAGGGGAAATTTTTTTGAAAATTGCAAAGATTGCATTCCTTAGATAGCCTGTGGGTCGAAAATTTCGACGAAATCGCTCTATCTCGCACGGTTAAGGAGATAGAAGCAAATTTGTGTTTTGCCATTTTTGGCAAAAATTCGAAAATTCAAAATGGCCGCCATTTTGGGGGAGGGGAAAATTTTTTGAAAATTGCAAATATTACATTCCTTAGATACCCTGTGGGTCGAAAATTTCGACGAAATCACTCTATCTCGCACGGTTAAGGAGATAGAAGCAAATTTGTGTTTTGCCATTTTTGGCAAAAATTCGAAAATTCAAAATGGCCGCCATTTTTGGGGAGGGGAAAATATTTTGAAAATTGCAAAGATTGCATTGCTTAGATACCCTGTGCGTCGAAAATTTTGCCGAAATCGCTCTATCTCGCACGGTTAAGGAGATAGAAGCAAATTAGTGTTTTGCCATTTTTGGCAAAAATTCGAAAATTCAAAATGGCCGCCATTTTTGGGGAGGGGAAAATTTTTGGAAAATTGCAAAGATTGCATTCCTTAGATCCCCTGTGGGTCGAAAATTTTGCCGAAATCGCTCTATCTCGCACGGTTAAGGAGATAGAAGCAAATTTGTGTTTTGCCATTTTTGGCAAAAATTCGAAAATTCAAAATGGCCGCCATTTTTGGGGAGGGGAAATTTTTTTGAAAATTGCAAATATTACATCCCTTAGATACCCTGTGGGTCGAAAATTTCGACGAAATCGCTCTATCTCGCACGTTTAAGGAGATAGAAGCAAATTTGTGTTTTGCCATTTTTGGCAAAAATTCGAAAATTCAAAATGGCCGCCATTTTTGGGGAGGGGAAAATTTTTGGAAAATTGCAAATATTACATTCCTTAGATACCCTGTGGGTCGAAAATTTCGACGAAATCGCTCTATCTCGCACGGTTAAGGAGATAGAAGCAAATTTGTGTTTTGCCATTTTTGGCAAAAATTCGAAAATTCAAAATGGCCGCCATTTTTGGGGAGGGGAAAATTTTTTGAAAATTGCAAAGAGTACACTCCTCAGATACCCTGCGGGTCGAAAATTTTGCCGAAATCGCTCTATCTCGCACGGTTAAGGAGATAGAAGCAAATTACTCAAAAGTAGTACTGAAAATACACAATGAAGTACCTAAATGGCTATTACTCATGTACTGACAAAGCTATCAGTCCCAAATGCAATACCAAGCGAGCTATGGACATAACAATCTTGTATTCAAAATTGTAGTAAAATATCTTTAATTATTTTGGCTTAAATGCACGGAAACCAATGGGTACTGAAAATAGCTGTACTTAAGTATTACTCAGTAAGCAAAAGAGGTACAACAGCCAAAAGCAATCCCAAGCAAGCTACTGACCCAATAAGCCTGCATACCAAATTTGGTGACAATAGCTCTAATACTTTTCCTTTAAATGAGCGGAAACCATGCGTGACGCCGGACATCGGACGCCGGACATCGGACATCGGACGGCGAAAAAAGCAAAAATAATATATCCACCCCCCAGGGGGGTGGACATAAATATTGTCATTAAGGGATCCGCCATTACGTAATTGTGTTTAGAAATATATTTTGTTGCCAATTAAATTTGTACAGATATATGAGCAATTTATGGAACAGCCACGTAAATCAGGGAAATAGAAAACCGACCATTGCTCATTGATTTTTACGTCTTTATGGTTAAATAAATTGCAGAAGTTGTAGTTTCTAACAAGATTAGTATATCATTATATATTTCTTAAAATCACTGAGACATGGCTTAGGCCAGAGGATACTGAAAGTTTTATTTCTAGTATCACCCCTCCTGGCTATAAGTTCACTCATGTACCTCGAAATACCAAGAAAGGGGGCGGAGTTGGCTTTTTCATCAAGGACGACCTGAGTTTTGAGCAAGTATCAAAAAATAATTATCAGACTTTTGAAAGTATCTCCATTCAGATTAGCACTGAGGGTGCTAAAGATGTCATATTTCATGTAGTTTATAGACCCCCAAATCTCTCAAAGTCGCAGTTCCTGGACAAATTTGGCATGTTCCTCGAGGGTGCTGCTTTATCAGGCTATGAAAATATTCTGCTTGGTGACCTTAATTTCCACCTGGATAAACATGACACCTGGACACTGAAATTTTATGATATGCTTGAGCAATTCAGTTTTACACAACTTGTCAATGCACCAACACATATTCAGGGTCATATTTTGGATGCTCTATGTGTGAGAGATTCCTTCTCCTGGGCCATCAGTCCCGAAGTTATTGGGGGACTATCAGACCACCAGGCAATCGTTTTCAGCCTTATTTTCCCTGTCAGAGAATCATGTAAGTTTCAACGTGTTCCCATCCGTAAAATCCACAAGATAAACATTTCAGATTTTAGAATGGATATCCTGAAATCCGACCTCATTAGATGCCCGTACAAAACTGCCAGTCTTCTCAGCCATCAATACTTTAATACTTTGAGAAGCCTTCTTGACAAGCACGCCCCAATTAGGAAAAAAAATATACCGAGACATGCCGAGACTGGTTTCATGAACTGTGACATCCTCAAGGCAAAACGACTCAAGAGGAAATACGAGCGGGCATGGCGTCGTGAAAACTCAGCCAGTAATCGTAGCCGATACCGGGCTGCAATCAACCACTATAATTACCTGCTTGAGAAATCCAAATGCAATCATTATTCCAACATTGTGACTGAAAACCAAGGAAATCCCAAGGCTCTGTGGAGCTGTTTTAAAAAGATTTTACACAGGTCCTCTGTTGCTGTTCTACCTGACTACACAAGTAAAACCGACCTTGCGAACACTTTCTGTAAGTTCTTCTATGACAAAATCCTCAAAATAAGATCCACACTGCAGTCATCAGTACCATCTTTAGTTATTAGACCCAACCCCACTAAAAATACTCTATCCTCTTTCACACCTGTGTCCGAGGAAGAATTACTCAAAATTCTAAAGTCCTCACCATCCAAATCATGTGACCTTGACCCGATTCCGACATCACTGGTCAAGGAGTGTGCTGATATTCTCATTACCCCCATCACTAAAATTGTAAATTATTCAATCACAGAAGGTAGTTTTCCAAACTGTTTTAAGATGGCATATGTCACCCCCCTCCAAAAGAAGCCGAGCCTTGATAGAAATATTCTCAAAAACTACAGGCCGATGTCAAACCTCAGCTTTATATCTAAACTTATTGAGAAGGTGGTGGCAAAGCAGCTAAATGAATTTATTTCGCACGAGGGGCTCCTAAACGTCAACCAGTCTGCTTATAAGAGTTCCCACTCCACTGAAACCGCATTGTTGAAGATTCAAAATGATATAGCTCTCTCAGTGGACTCAGGAAAGGCAGTGGCCCTAACATTATTAGACCTCTCGGCGGCGTTTGATACGATTGATCATTCGCTTTTATATGACTGCTTGCATGACTGGTTTGGTCTAGATGGTACTGTTTTGTCATGGATCAAATCTTATCTTTCAAACCGTAAACAAAAAATTAAAATAGGTGATAGTTTCTCTGACGCAGTAATGCTCCCTTTCGGAGTCCCCCAGGGCTCTGTGCTGGGTCCTCTCCTTTTCACCCTCTACACTAGTCCCCTCAGTCAAGTTATTTCAAAATTCAATGTTACTCATCACCTGTATGCCGATGACACCCAGATCTACCTAGCAGTTGACTCCAGGAACTTTGACTCTAGCATGGAAGAGCTGACTGAGTGTCTCAAGTCTGTACAGGAGTGGATGGACGGTGTCAAACTAAAACTGAACCCAGAAAAAACCGAATTTATCATTATAGGTCAAAAAGCCATCAGAGAGTCGCTTGCACCAAATTTCCCTGTTCCACTCCTCCAAAACAATATTACTCCATCGGTGGAAGTAAAAAATCTGGGTGTTATTTTCGACTCAGACAACTCCTTTGACAATCATGTTGCCAAGGTTTGCCGAGCATGTTACTATCATCTTCGTGATTTGCGACGAATTCGCAAATTCCTTGAAGTCGAGACAGCAATACTTCTGGCAAATGCTATGGTCAGTAGTCGTCTAGACTACTGTAACTCTCTACTCTATGGGGTAAGCAAGTCCAACATAGCCAAGCTACAGAGAGTCCAGAATGCTCTTTGCCGCATCATCTTCAGACTTGACAAAATGAGTCATGTTACACCCTTTATGAAAAAACTCCACTGGCTCCCAATTCAACATTGCATCCTCTTTAAGTATAATCTTTTGGTATTCAAGGCTATTAATCTCTCACAGCCTCCGTATCTTTCAGCTTTAATAAGATCTAGCAGTCTCACTCGCGGCAACAGGCTATCTATCTCCTCAACCCGCCCTAAGAAGCACATAGGCAGGCGTGGTTTTGCGGTGGCCGCACCAGTTGAATGGAACAAGCTGCCACAGACTGTCAGATCTCAGCAAACAATCGATGGTTTCAGAAGCCAGCTAAAGACCTACTTGTTTAGGCTGGCATACCCACCACCTTAGTTATACCCTGGCGGGCGCTTTTCAGATGTCGACCCATGCCTGTCCCTGGACTCTCCCTTCTTGGACTCGAGCGCATTAGAGGATTTTTATCAATTTTGCGCTATATAAATCCTACTATTATTAAAACAATCCCTTTCAGAACTGCCAATGGAAATACTTCACAAATTATTTGCTTTAAGACCCGTTTTAAACAAAAATGTCGTTACCTTTGATATATTTTATAAATGTATATGTATGCGTTCATCCAGATTAAATAAAGAAGTTTAATGCAAGGTGTAGTAAAATCCTGATTTTGTGAAATAATATACACGAATAATATATGAATTTTGAAAGCAAATGAAACAAGTGAATTAAACCCAATAAAATATGGTTGTCATTGGCAATGCTCAGGATTTTCGGTAAAATACATATATTTTACACTGTGGCTTCAGAACAGTGATATATTGTAATTATCAATATTTTTATGTATCTATTTTCATCGACAGCATGCTTTAATTCAACAGCCACACATCAAATATGTTATAATATGAATGTCACGGTTCTGAAATTAAAAGAATTGTGATCCGTCCTTGTCGGTTCCGAAGACACTCTGAAAAATATAATATTTACACCATTTCAAAGGCAATTTATTTCATTTTCTGGTACTTTTTACTTCGTAAAAATCCATCAAGTATTTCCTGAGATACAGTCATTTTAGTTATGAAGATGAGGACAAAAATTCACCTATTTTTGCCCACCATGTGCATTTGTTTATGTGTATGTGCTTTCTGAGGTTTGTTTACACCAGGGGCCGTATTCACGAAAGGTCTTAGCCAAGTCTTAGGCTTAACATTTGTACAAAAATACAGCCATCTTAAGCCTAAGACTTGGCTAAGACCTTTCGTGAATACGGCCCCAGAAGATCAGAACTACGAATAGGCTTATTGTTCACACCACTAGTCTTGGGCGGAGGACCACTTCCTATCACATTTGATATATTTGATAACAGGGTTGGGGTCAAATCCTTTGAGGATTTGGATTTGAAGGATTTAAATCCTTTTTATAAAGGATTTGAAATCCTTTTGCCAAAAAAGGATTTTGGATGTGGAATTGATTTAAATCCTTTTGTTTTTGGGCAAAATCCTTCTGCTTTTCAAAATCCTTTAAATTTTAATAGTGTAATGTGTGTCTATTTTTAATATGTAATGTATTAATGCTTCTTTGTCCTTTTTATAAAATATGTTAACAAATTCTAGTAATCTTGTGCAGGCTGCAAAAGTATACAAACAAAATACAATTGTTGCTTTACATGTAATATTATCTTTGTAGTTTACAGTGAGTAGGAAAGGGAGTACAGTTGAAAGAAGCCTCAGGACTTTGATGAAATAGCACTTAGCTTTCATAAACTTAATAAACATAAATAAACTTCATAAACAGGATAGAAATCCACATTGAGCAGCAATGGGAGCATAGTTGAAAGAGGCTTTGGAAATGCAATTAACTTGTCTGTTTGTGTGTAAAAGATGCCTCATTTCTTTTAATCCTATTCATTCCAAAAACATATTGACACCCCCCAGGGTGTGAATGGGAATTTCAAAGCCAAGTGCAAACATTACACAGCTATTATTTCTGCTTTAACAAAAGCCTCTTCAAACCTGCTAAGACATCTATTGGTGTGTATATTCAGCTTTTGTCTAAAGAAAGTGAAACATGACAGAGTTATATAAGTCACTTTAGTTCTGCTTGTTTTCTATAATAAGCCTACTGTTATACATGCTTTTGGTCAGTAATATGACTTTTGATATATACATTTGTTTGAAATTTGAACAAATATAAACAGGAACATTGTGACACAAAATTTTAATTAGATTAACATTTCATTTAATTGCAAATTATTTACAGTATTTGTTACTAATTAATTAATTTGTTACTTCTGTTATAGTACAGTAGATATTAGTGAGTGGAATCGCCTCAATTTTCGTGGTCGATTATTCGTCCAATTTTCCGACCGATGATCGACCCATAATCGACTTTTTTACTCCACTGTAAGAAAATATATCATTAAACACTTTCCGGGATGAAGTATTTGTCAATCCGGTAAGAATAACAGTGTTTCCGACATTTAGAACCTACCAAAAGCACTCACTTCCGGTAAATATGGCGGTAGACATAAACAAACCCAAATTCGTGACAAATCTCATTATTTATCAAAGGAAAGTTAAGGAAATTGCTTAAAATATACAAAAAACGTGGATATTGAGACACATAAGGAAGGTTAAGATTTAATCGATTTCTAGAAGTTGTCAGTGACCGAACGCGATTGTACCATAACGCCGACGATTAATCGAACGTTGGTCTAATCGTCCCTTCACTAGTAGATATTATAGTACACCTCCATCATAGTTTATTCAAGCATGTTTTTCAAAAGGATTTTAATTCCTATTTCAAAAAGGATTTGGATTTAAATCCTTTTGAAAAAGTAAGGATTTGGATTTGATTTGGATTTGAAAAAATTCAAAGGATTTGGATTTGGATTTAAATCCTTTTTCAAGGATTTGACCCCAACCCTGTTTGATAATAGTGGTGTGAACGGTAAACCGGTATTCCGCGTTTGTTTCGTTTAGGTAGAAATGACGAAATCTGCAAAGAATAATTAGTACCGGTTATTGAAAACGTCATCATATTAGGCTTTGTACTGGTTAATATTTCCTCAAAACAATAAAGAGCATATACATTTGAGGAAGAACTTACATTTTTGCTTTATATTCATGGTAAATGAAGTTTACAAACTTCAAAATATCTCGCGAGTCCATATTTCCTATTTTTAATGTAGCTCATGTACGCTCGCATAAAACTTTTTATTATATATCTGTACACTTTCGAAATCCCGGATTTCGTTCGGTTTCAAAGCCCCGAAAACCGGTTTTTATTTTCACAACCGGTCCGACCACTATTTGATAAGGGACAAGGGAAGATTGAGGCACCGCTCAGAAAACTGACGGAAGATCTCAGACTTTGATGGATGTTTTAACAGCGTTTCGACTGAATGCGCCTCTCTTGAGTTGATCCATATTTTATGCCCTGCACACAAAGTAACTGTGAATTTACATAAGCATACCATATGATGAGCCATGCAGATCAAACTGTTGCATTCGGAATACAGAGAATTCTTGTGCACCTGCGACTGGGCTCACAGGTGAAATTATAATTAGAATTGGCACAAAGAACATGATTGAATAAGGAAAACTTGTCCTGAACATTTCATAAACCTCTGACACTTCCTCGAACCACATAATGGAGGTTTTTTCGAAGCTAAAACCGCAAATCAGTGACACGATACAGTTTGATCAACAGGGTGTAAAACGAGCGATAATATAAGGTCCAACGCGACACTGCCAAACCGAGGCGGTACTTTCTGAATCGCAATAAACGATGCCGTTTTAACAGTTGGCTATGTATCTTAAATATCTTTTCTTTAACTTTCACCCATATAAACACCTTCATTACCTAACTGAGCCTCAAATACACTTTTATAAGTTAGTACATACAGTATTTTCATTAAAATTTTAATTGTATCCCTCACGTTTAATGTGGTGAATTGTGGCGAAAATTATTTTTCCATGTCATTTAAAGTGATAAAACGTCCACTCTTTTAAATACCATCAGAGAGGTCTGTTGTATTGGTACAAGTGACAAATCTGGTGTATATTTGGTGGGGGCAGAGTGTCTTTTACACATGGTGTCTATGTCAAATTAAACATTTGATAAATATAGATGTCAATCATCGAAGCTCACATACACTTGTCACATAAAGACAAATCAATAAATTTACAGTAGAATAGAATACAGCTGCTGGTTATCCTTATGAAGCTCAGGGATTCTAGATCTACATTTTGGAAACAACTTCCTTCTGATGACAAGTTTTAATAGTCCAGGGAGTGAAAGACAGCCAGCATCCCTTGCAGCAGATAACAGAAGGGTAGTTTTCATGATAAGTGTTTCAGTAGAGCAAAAACTCCCAACACTGGTATTCTGTTCAATTACTGAAAGACTCGCCAAATGTCAAATCATCTTAGTGTACCTGTAAGCAAAGGATGCTGAAAAATTACCCTTTCCTTGCAAGAAGATGTTTGGTGAGACCTTGACATATTTTCTGCAAGATTTGATAATTTTGGAGGCAGAAGAGATGAGATTGTTGTTGGTGTTTCCACTAGTTTTGCAAATGAAGAAGTCCGGCATACCTTATGGACCTTCACAGTCGAAACACAATTGCTGTCAACACTAGATGCTGATTCAGTGAATAACCACTGGCTTTCAACAAGAGGACAGTCACAAGTTTCTATATCAACTTTGGGTCCAATATTCCTTAAATTCTGATTTCTTTAAGGAGCCCCTGTCTCTGCATTTCATTTTCATGTGTCAAATTTTGTTCAGACATTGTATTTTATTCTGTAACACCCCATTGTGTTTCCTTTCATCCTCCTTTCATAATCCAACTTCTTATTCACTATCTTCAGCTGGCAGTTTTTTTGTACAGAGCTGACATTCTTTCATCCCTGCATGTACTTCACTGTTTCAGACCATTGATCTTTAAGTCCTGATAATATTCCAGGGAGAGATTCACATTCTTTTCTAAGACTAGACACTTTTTCTTTCAAGGATTTGACTTCAGCTAAATGATATCTGTGTTCCATTTAAAGAATGCCAATCTCACTGTCTTTAGAGTGTAACTGACTTTGTTGCACCTCTAAGCTTTGCTGTAAGTCACTGTTCCTTTTTCTCTCAGTATCAACCATGTGCTTTAACTCTTTCACTTGTTTATGTTCACCTTGAAACACGTTATTCAACCTCTTGATTACATGGGTTGAGTGAACATCCAAAAGAATGAAAGATAAAGTAACTGCTTCTTCTATGTTGCAATACTTACTCAAGAAACCTTCAACATCTTGTCAATGAAGATTGTCTGCTTTGCAACAAATTGCTTGACTGTCCAGATTGCACCTCTCTGTCCCTAACTAATCACTAAAAGCTTGATGTAGCTCCTTTTCAAGGGAAATCATCACTTGGTTCATGATAAAAGATAATAATTATGAAGTTTGGCTACCTAGTAAATACTAAATCAACGCCAACAACTGAATACTAGACCACAGTTAATAAAAATTATATTTTTTTATCTGTTGACTGCTGAGTAAGTACAGATGACTGAAAAGAACAGTCATAGTGACAATTATTTTCTGTGTCAAAGTCAAAATTTCAAAATGAGACCAAATCAGTTTCAAATTAATTATGAGACTTAATGCCAACTGTGGGTTCTTTAAAAAACTTCTGAACTGATGTAGTAGCTTAAATGAATCACAATGGAAAATTCAGTTGACTATGAACTGAGACTAATCAGACTGATACAAGCAGTTATCTGTGAACAGACACAAAACAGTTATAAACAGATAAACAGCTAGTTCACAATTCAATAGTGTGAAGGTATATGGTAACTGATTTGTTTCTTGAATTATCACAGATAGGAGGACTGGCTACCTTTGAATAAACTCTGAATTTCTACTTTATTTTCAATTCCAAAGGACCAGAGGACTGATGAAACCTCTATCCTGTTTACATTTTTTACCTTTATAAACACATTTTTATTTTGATCTATTAAGAGGTACACTTAAGCTTATCCTTGACAAATCACATGAATACATGCAAAAATAACCGCAGTAAAAGAGTATAGAATTTGATAAAGTATTTTACATGTACTATGTATGCCAATATGTGCGCACTATAATAGAACACCTAGCACTATCGAGTAAGTGACTACATGTACAATAAACCCACTGCACAATAACACACACAATTAAAAAAAATATTAATTCAATATAACTCATAATGCATACCTCATACAGTCAATAAATATATCCTTTCCTTGTAAATATTGACTGCTTTTATAAGCTACAATACCTACCTTGAAACAGAGTGCTATTCCGTTGATGACCGGAAGAGCTACCAACGGGTTAGAAAGTTGGAAACTTTCCCGGTCGATTTATTTATTTATTTGGGGTTTTACGTCGCTTTCAACACTGTACAGGTCATATCACGACGGGTAGTTGGAAGGGCAGAGGAAACCAGTACATACAGTTCATTTGGGTTCTGTACTGTAAACTGCCGACCAACGGCAAGCAACTACCAGCTTTCACACTTCAGGCCATGACGGGGATTGAACCCCGGCCTCAGAGGTGGGAGGCGAGTGTGTTACCACTCTGCCACTGTCGCCCCTCTTTCCCGGTCGAATGCGGGGAGAGATCTCCCCGGAGCTGGTACACTTCACCAGATAAACCGGTATTGAGATGACTGGTTATTTGACGACTGTGCAGCAGATCACGTGATCCTTCCTTCTTTCTGTTGGTAACCATCCCCAACAGGAGGGTTTTTATCTGGTTCAATAGGTAAGTATTGTAGCTTACAAAAGCTACATTTAAAATAAAATTTTCAATTTTATTGCGCTACAATATACTTATACCTATTGAAACAGAGTGCTGAATTCCAACATCTTGGATGGAGGGAAGACAGCTCACTGACTGGGGTTCGGTGAAGAGCCGTGAGTGGTGAAGGAAGGAGATCTGACCTCAGCTTCCATGCCAGTATGTTGGTGGCCCAATCAGAGGAGTATTGCTCTTCTGGAGATCTTCTGGGAGAACTGTGTAGAAGATGACCATGGGTGACTGTAACCTGTCAGTGGAGCACTCCAAAAATGGCTGCAAAAGAGTGAAAAACAAGGAGAAGAGATAAGGAAGGTGAATTGGATGTTAATGAAAAATTACAACAATTCCATAAAAGGAGGTTAGTTAAGATAACCTGAGTTGTGAGTTATGAGTAATAAAACACCCCAGAAAACCACAGGGTTAAAGTATGAAGAAAGTAGAGTATATTTACCTTGAATGGTAGGAAGCCATGCTCTATGTGGTCTGGGTTCCGATTGGCCCCATCTGCTGGATGTGACGCCATGTAGCCCCCCTCTTTCATAGGTGATTGTGAAGCTAGGGAGAAGCCACCACTTGCTGAGCAGCCATGAAGGATCCTAAATGATAAGAAAGGTCCTTATGATTTCTACCAGAGAGGTCCTTTAGGTAGAAAGAAGTAAATGTGTTGTGAGATTTCCAGTGGCAGGCTTGGAGAATTTGGTCCATAGAAACACCCCGAAAGAAAGCTTTGGAAGCAGCAAAAGCTCTGACATCGTGGGCCTTAACGACAAGTAGGTCCATGTCTAAGTCATCCGCTCTAGAGTAGTAGAATTTTATTGTGTTTTTAATCCACGGTGATATGGTGGAGCATTAATATCCTTAGAATGGCCCTGTTTGTATGATATAAACAATAGAGTCTTATCTTGTCTTAAATCTGTAGTGCGTTTTAAGTAAGTTGAGAGGGCCTTAACAGGGCGGAGTAGGACATCCCTGTTGTTGTCATCTTGTGGCGTCTTGAGAGCAGGAATAACTACTGGTGAGACTGCTTGGTTCCCTTCCTTTGCTAAGTGGTTCTTAGCAATGAAGGAAGGGGATGGGTGAGTTGAATCTGTTCCCAATCGCCCAGGCAAAGAAGCCCGTCTAATGTCCAGGCATGAGTTTTACTACGTCTTTTTTCAGAAGCTAAGGCCAATAGGAAGACTATTTTCCAGGTGACATATTTAAGAGGGGCCTCTTCAAGAGGTTCGAAAGGAGGTTGACTGAGTTGGTGAAGGACCAGAGACAAGTCCCACTTAGGTATGCTTCTGGAACTCTGTGGCTTATCCCGGTGAAGCTGGCAATGAGTCTAGCTATTTCTGCATTATTGCTAATGTTTAAAGGAACATTTCCCAAGGTATCTGCGATTGCAGTCCCATATCCCTCAATGGTCTTTTATAGAGGGAGCCCTGAAGTCCACCTGTTTTTCAGTGCACCAACGCTGGAAGAATGACCACTTTGATGCATAGATGACTCTTTGAGGTGCAGCAATTCTATCTGCCACTTCTGCAGTGAAACCTTGGTTCTGGAAGGTTGTACTCCGAGATACCATGCGTGGAAATTGAGGGACTCTGGGTGAGAGTGGAATTGGTTGTTCAGTGGTTGTTTGAGTAGAGAGCGAATTGGTGGGAGTTGTCTCGGATGGTTGAGTGACAGTTCCACCAGATCCTAAAACCATGGTTTCGTTGGCAAGCCCGGAGCTATAAGGATGAGCCTGCATTCTTAGGACAGTATTTTCTGGACCACTCTGGGTAACATTGCTGTTGGAGGAAAGGTGTAGCCGACTATGTTCTTCCAAGAGATGTTTAGTGCTTCCACCGCCCATGCCTGTGGATCTGGAATGGTTGTACTCCGAGATACCATGCGTGGAAATTGAGGGACTCTGGGTGAGAGTGGAATTGGTTGTTCAGTGGTTGTTTGAATAGAGAGCGAATTGGTGGGAGTTGTCTCGGATGGTTGAGTGACAGTTCCACCAGATCCTAAAACCATGGTTTCGTTGGCAAGCCCGGAGCTATAAGGATGAGCCTGCATTCTTAGGACAGTATTTTCTGGACCACTCTGGGTAACAGTGCTGTTGGAGGAAAGGTGTAGCCGACTATGTTCTTCCAAGAGATGTTTAGTGCTTCCACCGCCCATGCCTGTGGATCTGGAATAGGTGACACGTAGTTTGGGAGTTTCGTGTTTAGGTTGGTGGCAAAGAGGTCTATCTGAGGATACTCCCAGAGACGAGTGATCTGATGAATATCTGAGGAGATAGGGGCCATTCTGTGTGTTGAATTTGGTTCCTCCTGGAGAGGCCATCCGCAATGACATTGAGTGAGCCTGGGACGTGTCTTGCTCTGAGGGTTATCTGGTGTTTGTTGCACCAGGTGAGGAGTCTCCACATAAGAGCACAAAGTTCCGTTGAGTGGGTTCCTCCTTGTTTGTTTATATGAGCTACTACAGTGGTGTTGTCTGAGGCTACTAGTACCTGTTTCTTGATGCACTGTTTTGTAAAGTGTTGAAGGGCTAGGATGACCGCTTTCAATTCTAGTACATTTATGTGTAGCTCTTTTTCTACTGGAGACCATAAACACCCTGTTGATTTTTTATTTAAGTGTGCGCCCCAACCAGCAGTTGATGTGTCTGTAAAGATCAATACGCTATGATCTCTGGGGTGCAAGAATTCTCCGAACAGGACATTTTAAGGGTTTAGTCATCATTCCCCATGCTGTTTCATTTTCCGTGTCCAGGGAATTGGAGAATTCAGAGGCATGGGGAACTTCCAGTGAGTCTTCAGATACCATTGAAAAGGTCTCATTGTATCCTGCCTAGTTTCACTATTTTCTATATGGATGCTAGTAATCCAATGGTGGACATATAAGAGTCCTTGCACTGATAACAGACTTCTTGGAAATGCTGGAGAAGGAGTTCTGAATTTTGCCCCATCTGTCGTCTGTGGGTCTGACAAGACCCTGGTCCAGCAAAAACCGGTAAGCTATGAAGTCGAACCTCTGTTCGGGAGTGAGTTCGGTTTTCTGTAGGTTCACTATGAAGCCCAGGTTTCAAATCAGAGAGAGGAGTTTGGCTGTGTGTTTTTGTGATTTGACCTGAGACCGAGCTCTGATTAGTCAGTTGTCTAAGTATTGGTGCAGACGAATATCATGCTTTAAGGCTAGAAGTTTTACCTCTTTTACAAGAGAGGTGAATACCAGAGGGGCTGTGGCTAACCTGAAGGGTAGGCTGCTGAACTGATATCAAACACCGTTCTGATGGAACCTGAGAAATTTTCTTGATTGAGGGTGGATGGGAAGATGTAAGTATGCGTCTGAGAGGTCTACTGACATGACCCATTCCCCTTCTCTGAGTGAAGCACAGATTGACTCTGGGGTTTCCATCTTGAATTTGGAGACTGTGTGATACTGGTTTAGGGAGCTGAGGTCTATCACTGGTCTCCATTGGTTCCCTGGTTTCGGGACTAGGAAGAGTCGGCTATAGAAGCCGAGACTGTCTTCTCGGTTTACCCTCTGTATGGCGTTTTTGGTAAGGAGGTCTTGTATAGAAGTTGATAAGGCATTGTCTTTGTCGACTTAGCTGTATCTGCTGTGAATGCATGGTGTCCTGGACAACTTCAGGTGTTCCTTGAACGGTAGGCGATAACCTTGCCTGAGAATTTCCAGTTGGAAGGGATGAGCACCTTGTTCTTCTCACTGTGTTACAAACCACTTTATTCTGCCCGGGAGGTCTCTAACCTCTCTGGAAGGTTTGTGCTCCCTGACTGGTTTAGTGGTTTGTTGGTATCCCAAATAAGCTCTGAAGGGGTTAAATAAAGTTGTCCAGGATTGAGGGGGGGGGGAGGATTGAGGAATGTCATTGACTTTGGATTGGTGTTGGTTTTTGTTACCACTGGTATTCTTGCCTCTGCCCCTGCATGCTCCTCTACCCCTGTTGCCACCACGAAAACCACCTCTCTGTTGCTATTGAGGGTAAAACTGAGGAGGCATCATGTATTGCGGTGGAGGAACCGGGGAGAAAGTGCCTTGTTGATATGGTCCCCTGCCTGTGCCTTTGGGTTTCTTCTTATGTTTCCCGTAAGGGTGGAACCTGGAGCTCTGTTGGTTCCCTGTTTTAAACCCAAGGCCTATGAGGTGCTGCTTGTATTCTTTCATGAGTGAGCATTCAAATAAATCTGGGCCAAAGATGGGAGCTGCCCTGACGCTTGAGGCGGTAAGCGTCGAGGTTAGGGGGAGGGGCTAAATGCTCCAGTTCAGATTTATCCACTTGAGAAGTTGATGAGTATGAAGATCCTGTCTCCAGGCCATAGTCTCCCTTCTCGAGTCTTTGGAGGGGAGACTCTGATAGTGGTTGAGCCACTGGAGGAGGAGGAGGAGATACAATTCCTTTAATTGTGGAAGGAGCGATAGAGGCTGAGCCCTTTACCCCTTTTAGTCCTTTCTTGATGGCTGCTGCTGCCTGAGGAATGGACGTATCCATCGATTCCAGTGTATTCTTAGAGGCATGTTTAACACTTCTCTCTTGGAACACAGTTCCGAGGTGATGCCATTCTATCTCTGTAAGGGAGGAACATGATGTGCAAGCCTCCAGAGGGGCACCTGAGGCACAGGGGTCTTCCCCTTTGCAATGCATTCTTCAACTGTAACACCTCAAGTGTTTGTAAAAGGCAGGCATCAAGTGCCCACATTTCCCTCTCTTCTGATAAGTGCCTACCATGGTGAAACTGAAAGTGTCACAGAATACAAAAGAGACACTTAATTGTTATCTCACTAAAAAGTATACCAAAGTTGTCTATAAACAACAGTGAGATAACAGTATAAAAATTAAAGTGAATATCCTCTTAGAACTGTATGAAAAACTATCAGATAGTGAGAGTCTATAAAAGCCAACTGACAAGATGGCTACCAACAGAAAGAAGGAAGAATCACGTGATCTGCTGTGCAGTCATCACATAACTGGTCATCTCAATACCGGTGTATCCGGTGAAGTGTACCGGGTCTGGGGAGATCTCTCCCGGCATTTGGCCGGGAAAGTTTCCAACTTTCTAACCCGTTGGTAGCTCTTCCGGTCATCAATGGAATAGCACTCTGTTTCAATAGGTAACTATATTGTAGTGCAATAAAATGAGGACCCTACTTCTGGTATACCAATGAAATTGCAAATTTAATAAGTAAATTAAATTTTTATAAGTTAATACCCTATCCAATGGACAATTGCTTTACCGGTCGGCGCGACCAGTCCCGCCAAACGTCAGAAAAAGACGTCCTGTATATACTACCGGCAGGACCGGTCACAGAGTGTGCATTCGCCAGGTGGCGCATTGTACTTCATTTCCTGTTTACACCTTTTGACGTCATAGCATCTTTTTCGTGTCTAATCCTAGTAAGACCCCTAGTAAGCTGATAGCGGGGCTGGTTGGGTGGGCCTTGCCTCTCCATTGGATAGGGTATTTAATTTACTTATTAAATTTGCAATTTTATTGCGTTAATACATCCTATCCAATGGACAATCGCTGAATAACTACAGCTTGGTAGGCGGGTAAGCAACTAGGGACTTCTATGAACTCATAACAAAACAAAACAGTACAGGCCCATTTGACCTAGGGTCAGAACCCTGAAAGGTCAGGGTCGGCCACCAACTCACCGGTTAACCGGGAGTCTACCGACGTTGCCCCCCCCCTTTTTCTTTCCTTCCAGAGTCGGTTTGAGAAGGGAAAGATAGAGAGAGAGGGGCTGAGTTCAGTCCCAGAAGAAATAAACTTCCCAAGGGAAGCAAGTCACAGTTTTTTTTTGTTTTTTTTTTTTGAGAATATATGTACATTCACCATATTTACATTATGTACATATCTAACATATTTACAATATGTACATATTTACATATATACAACATCCCCTCACTTCTGGGCCTGGTGGTGCACCTGCTGGGTAGCCACTACAGGTCCCAGGTGGAAGAGCTCTGAGTCAGCCCAGGCAACATCCTTCAAATAGAATTGGGTGAAGGTGTTGTGAGATTTCCAGTGGCAGGCTGACAAGATCTGATCTAAGGAAATCCCTGACTGGAAAGCCTTAGAGGCAGCAAAGGCCCTAACATCATGGGCTTTAACCTGATGTAAGGAGAGGGCCTCCTGGTCAGAGAGCTCATAGCACAGAACCACAGTTTGTTTGATCCATGAGGAGATGGTGGCAGGTGAGATGTCTTTATCAAACCCTTCTTGAAGGAGACAAAGACTAACTCCTTATTCTGCCTGAGGTCTGCAGTCCTGTCCAAGTAGTAGCGCAGGGCTCTAACTGGACATAGGGACCTGTCACCCTTGAGTGACCTATCCGGAGATGGTGCCAGGGTTGGGATGACCACTGGTGCCACACTATCTGGACCTTCCTTCGCCAGCTGGTTCTTGGATAGGAAGCTGGGTGAGGGGTACAAAGACACCTTAGACCAGTCTGACTGGTGTTTGATGTTCTTATGTAACCAAGCATGGATCTCACTCCTGCGTTTACCTGAACCCAAAGCCAGCAAGAAAACAGTCTTGAAAGTTAGATGTTTCAAGAGGCCTCTTTCAGGGGTTCAAAGGGAGCCTTTGTGAGCTGATGTAAAACCAGTGAAAGGTTCCAAGAGGGGATGCCCCTCCTGCCCTTAGGTCTGTCTCTATGGAAACTATCCAGGAGACGAGTGAGATTCTCATCTTTGCTGACATTAATGGTGGAATTGCCCAGTTTGTCAGCAATGGCTGATCTGTAGCCATCAATAGTGCCTGGTTGTAACTTCTTGTCCTGAAACAAGTGCAGGAGGAAGTCAGCAATGGCTTTCAGAGGTGGTGCACCGAAGTCCACCTGATTATTGAGGCACCACTTTGTAAAAATGGTCCACTTTGCCTCATAGACAGATCTGGTTGATCTTCTTTGAGGAGCCTCAATTCGTGCTGCCACTGCCTCAGAGAAGCCTTGCTCCTTGATTGCTGAGGCTCTAGGAGCCAGGCATGTAGGTTCAGATTCGACAGGTTCCTGTGAAGGACCTGGTTGAATGGCTGAGACACTAGATTGGGTATGCTGGGCAGACACAGTGGGATCTGGCTTGACATTGCTACCAGGTCCCAAAACCAGGGCATGTTGGACCACCCTGGGGCAATCAGAATTATTCTGTTGCAGGGGTAGTCCTGGAGCTTCTCCACCACTTTGCCCAAGATGGCTGCCGGTGGGAAGGCGTATGGGTCCAGGTCCTCCCAGGAGAGGCTGAGTGCATCCACTGCCCAAGCCTGGGGGTCTGGTACCGGTGATACAAACTGTGGCAGTTTGTTGTTGAATCTGGTGGCAAACAGGTCCACTTTTGGCTGGTGCCACCTTGAGCATACAGCTTGGAACACTGCTGGATGAAGTGACCACTCTGTTTGAATGGTCTGGCCAAGTCTGGATAGCTTGTCTACTATCACGTTCAGCCGGCCGGGGATGTGACATGCTCTGAGGGTTAAATGCTGTCTGGTGCACCAGGACAGGATTCTCCACAGTAGGGCACACAGTGACCCCGACTTCATCCCCCCCTCTTTGTTGATATAGGCAACCACTGTTGTGTTGTCTGTTGCTATCAACACTGTCTTGTTGCAGACCAGGGTTCGAAACTCCTTTAGAGCTAGAAATACCGCTTTTAGCTCTAAGTGGTTTATGTGTAACTTGCTCTCTGGAAGGGACCAAGTTCCTCTTGCAGTGTGGTTGTCCAAGTGAGCACCCCACCCTTCGTTTGATGCGTCTGTAAAGATCTGCAGAGCATGTTTTAGAGGGTGTAATGGTTGACCTAGCAGCACATTGCTTTCCTCCAGCCACCACCTTAGATGGGGTGGAGGGACTTGGGAACCGGTATCACCTTTTCCAGTGATTCTGGGACCCTCCAGTTGTATTTCAAGTGCCACTGTATGGGTCTCATGTGTAGTCGCCCTAAGTGGACTTGCTTTTCTGTTGCTGTGAGTAGACCTATGAGGGACATGAATTGTCGGACCGGGCAAAGCGGATCCGACAATATTGATCTGATCTTGTGTGTCAAGGCCCGCCAACGCTCTTCTGTTGGTCTGACCTTGCCCTCTTTCAGGTCGAACTGGGAACCAGTTCTGACTTTTCCTTGTTCACCAGCCACCCTAATTCCTGACAAAGTGTGACTAGGGTTTGAGTACGCTGGAGACAGGTGTGGTGGGTAGAGGCTCTCACCAGCCAGTCGTCTAGGTACTGGTGGATCCTTATACCCTTCTGAAGTGCCATGAGTTTGACCTCTTTGGCCACCACTGTGAACTCCATGGGAGCTGTGGACAGACCAAAGGGTAGGGCCTTGAACTGGTAAGACCGACCCTGGATGTGAAAACGCATGTACTTCCTGGACTGACTGTGAATTGGTATGTGGAAGTATACGTCTTTGAAATCTATGGATGTGACCCACTCCCCTACTTGGAGGGAAGTTCTTATTGTCTCTGGGGTTTCCATCTTGAACGTCCCTGTGTTTAAAAAGGTGTTCAAGGTGCTCAGGTCTAGGATCGGTCTCCACCGGTTGTTGGGTTTGGGTACCAAAAATAGCCGGTTGTAAAACCCCAGTGAGGTTTGATTCTCCACCGGTTTGACTGCATTCTTGTTTATCAGCTGAAACAGTGCCTCTAAAAGGAAGGACTGTTTGGTTGGTAGTTGCTTATTACAGTCGGTGACCTTGTCAAGTGGGGTCTGAACCGGCAGGGAAGCGTGTAACCTTCAGTATGTTTACCACTTTTGGACTTGAACCCAGGGTTTCCCATTTCTCCCAACACTGCTGTAACCTGGCCCCTACAGGAGGATCTATAACAGCATGTTGGGCATTGGTGACGAGATTTACAGAACTCAAGTGACCTACACAAAAAACATTTTTGACATATTTTATTTTTGTGTACAATTGATATGCATTGGGACTTACACCTTTCCTTTGTGGCAACCCGGTGACAATAGGAACACTTGCAACACAAGAGTCTACATTTAAAGTCACTTTGCTGTTTTTCTGGTCTGTCACTGGTGGTGGGTTCAAACCCTCCATCTTGTCGGATGCAATTACAGAGTTCTTCAATTCGACCACATTTGAAACACAATAATTGTCATTTATGCTTCTTAAACCCTTTGGCTGGCTTCTGGTTGAAGTTTGAGGCTTTACCTCCACCTTTCTGACCAGTTTGCCGGTCTCTGATTTGTTTCCAAGCCGGTGTAGTGGGCTTCCGGTCCGGCTGGTGTGAAGATCTAGTATTGGAGGGAACGTACGGATGAAAATGTCCGGGTTTACCCACAGAACGCCTCTCCTCACTACGTGAAATCTCATCTTCTGCCTTGACCAGTAAGCTGTCCGGGAACAATGAGAGTAGGTGTACTGGAGATGTTTGTAATGCAGTGAGGGTATCAGGTTTAACTCCACCACGTATAAACTCCAAATAGCTATCCCAACGTGCCAGAGTGAGGTTGGCCATGCTGATGAAAACTCCCTCTCAGAGATCTTGCATGGTACGCTGCATAGCCTGGGAAATTGACCGGTTAAAGGTCACCAGATATTCCAGCTCTTCAACAGCCTGCTGCGTTCTTTCAGCACTCTTGCCCTTTGATGAATCAGACTTCAGCTGGGTAACCATGGAATCCTGTACTTTAGTCAGACATCTAGATAACCCAGCAGCGTGATTACACATCACGGATTGTTCCCTGAACGCCTTTTCCCACCTTCTAAGGGTATCCTGACTGAACGTACGGGAAGCTGGAGCAGAAGGTAAACTTTTTGTTGCGACCCTAGAGAACATGCTGTTCAGCTTTGCCGGTTCCGGAGACCAGTGGGATACAGCCTGGGTAGACGCGTCTCCCTTCTTAACTGCTTGCATATCATACCACTTTGAAGAGCGTGGAGTCTTTACAAACTGGTCACGTAGCAGTCCACTGGTTTCAGAATTTCTAGAAGGATAACCTTCAGCAATGGTTACATTCAGTTTCTCCAGTTTTTTGCAGAGCCATTCATCGACCGGCAATTTAACTGACACTTTACCGGTAGTCTTCACTCTGGAACCGGCAAAAGGGTTATCATCCATAGAGGCAGCTGAGTTGTCATAATATGGGATGTGATGCCAGTTCATGAAACTTCTAACCCCTCTAATAGTTTCCCTGTAATTGGTGTCTCCAGAGAGGTCCTGATCTGTAGCCATGTCCGGTAAATCACCCTGGCAGTGAACACTAGCCGGTGATGCAGTTCCGCACCAAACTCAGCCTCACTATCAGATTCCCTAGCAACCTCAGAGTTCTGGCCAATGGGAGGCGACTGGTTATGCAGCGTAGTTTCAGCACCGGCAGGCAGAACCTCAGGACCCGCACCAGGAGCCTGTGTAGGCTGGGTGGCCGTCCCTGCACCGGGAACCAGTAAAGGTTGGGTGGCTAACACTTCAGAGGTACCAGGGCCCTGAACAGGGTGGGTAGCACTCTCAACTCCATCTCTCCCAGCTTCAGTACCGGGAACCCCCAGCGGAGGTTGGGTAGCCGTCAACTGCGTAGCAACATCACCAGTGCCCTCAGAAGACATAACACTTGTAGAAGCACCCAGATCAAAGAAAGGGTGTTCTCTGGGCACCACAGAGGCAGAGTTCACCGGTCTCACCGGAACAGCAAAGGACTGGTTTACCAGCATAGGTTCTAGACGTGAAAATCTCTCACTCCACTTGTCATCAAGGGACTTGAGGTCGTCTGAAGTACGTTTGCTGCTGTGTTTCCGTTTACTTGGGGAACCATCAGAACGCTTCTTCTTGTGTTTAGGCGTAGAATCAATAGAGGGCAACTTGTCACAGCTAACCCATCCCAACAGTGTCACTTCTGAAGGGTCCACTAGAGTGGGGGTCGTGCTTGCATTACCTTCAGTCTTCTTCTGCTCAGAGCGTTCCTTCCTTGCCTTGTAAGTCGGATCTGGCAATCCAGCTTTTTGACACAGGGGTCGTCTCCCACCCCCTTGTCACGACAACACGCAAATTTCTGATGGTTGTCGAAAAGGGCCATAACGTGCCCGCAAGAACCTCGTTTCTGTCCAGGAGACGACATAATGATCAGTAAGGTTGTAGAATTACTCAAAAACGTATCTCTGAAGAAAAACTTCTGCACACTTTTTCGCGCCAAACGAAAAAGATGCTATGACGTGAAAAGGTGTAAACAGGAAATGAAGTACGATGCGCCACCTGGCGAATGCACACTCTGTGACCGGTCCTGCCGGTAGTATATACAGGACGTCTTTTTCTAACGTTTGGCGGGACCGGTCGCGCCGACCGGTAAAGCAATTGTCCATTGGATAGGACTGGCTGTTGAACGGGACGTAAAACCCCAACTTTGACCTTTGGCATTGGATAGGATGTATTAACACAATAAAATGTTTTGATACCCACTTATAAAGTTTACCAGAAGGTGTTCACTGTTTGAAGTCAAGCTAGGTTCTGTTTACATTGTTATGTTTTATATCCTGATGTGTCTTCAAGTCCTCCGGGGTCAAGTATGACATCTGGCAGATGAATGTGATTTCTGCTGTGCTACAATACGTCCCCTGATGTTTTTGCACAAACAACTTGAAAACTTGATAGAGTTTTGAGGGAATACTTATGATATCATACTTTTATGGCATGAACACTGCCTGCTGATCTATTTCCCTGTCTATGTGCCAGTGAAAACCATTTACACATCTCATTATTCAGCAGTGGTAAATTCTATATTTGGAAACAAAACCAAAAAAAAGAAAAAAAAATCCAGAAAGTCAAATTTTGCACTACTGCTCAACCCGTGAATTTCATCACCCCAGTGAAGTTCTTCACCTGCCATAAAAATGATCAAGGATAGGCAATATTCATATTTAAATAAATAGAATAGCTGCTTTCAGCAACATGGTATACATGTACGCCGAAAGTTCACAGGAAAAACTCTTAGTAATGCCATAAAATGCAGGTGACAAACTTCACAGGGGTGACGAAATTCACTGGTTGAGCAGTTAAGCAGTATCAAATAGAGTTCTATCCAAGTATGTGCGAAAATTCAATGTGTGATTTTGGGTTTAAATTCAAATATTAATAAGGTTTAAACCTTTAATAGTAGAATACTACTTACTTTAATTATAAGGAAAATAAGCATAATTTTACAGACGATGTAAACTGTTGAGGACCTGGTTCAGCGAAGAAAGAGGAGAGGGTACCATTACACCTGGGTCTAATGGTGCCAGTGGTACAGTGAGACCTGTTTAACAAACGCCAAGTGGCACAGTGAGACCCAGTAAAGAGCAATTATTATTTCATGAAAAATATTTAAGTTCTTTACTAGTGGTACAGTGGGACCTGTCTCCTCACTAGTTCATCCCCAGTGGGACCAACCCCTGCCAAACTTCCTCCCTACATGCAAATTCGTCCCTGGTTTCACAGTGGGACCCACTCCTGCCCCAGTTCTTCCCTACTTCACAGTTTCTTCTAAGTGGCACAGGGGGACCTGCCTCCTCTCTAGTTCCTCCCTAGTGGTACAGTGGGACCCACCCCTGCCAAACTTCTTCCCTGCATGCAATTTCATCCATGGTGGCACAGTGGGACCCACTCCTGCCCTAGTTCTTCCTTACTTCACGATTTCTTCCCTAGTGGCACAGTGGGACCCACCTCCTCTCTAGTTCTTCCCTAGTGGCACAGTGAGACCTACATTCTCTCCAGTTCCTCCCTAGTGGTACAGTAGGACCCACCCCTGCCAAACTTCTTCCCTGCATGCAATTTCATCCATGGTGGCACAGTGGGACCCACTTCTGCCCTAGTTCTTCCTTACTTCACGATTTCTTCCCTAGTGGCACAGTGGGACCCACCTCCTCTCTAGTTCTTCCTTACTTCACGATTTCTTCCCTAGTGGCACAGTGGGACCCACCTCCTCTCTAGTTCTTCCTTACTTCATGATTTCTTCCCTAGTGTCACAGTGGGACCCATGTCCTCTCTAGTTCTTCCCTAGTGGTACAATGGGACTTTTCTTCTCTCTAATTCTTCCCTAGTGGTACAGTGGGACCCACCTCCTCTCTAGTTTTTCCCTGGTGGTACAGTGGGACCCACCTCCTCTCTAATTCTTTCCTAGTGGTACAGTGGGACTTGTCTTCTCTCTAATTCTTCCCTAGCAGTAGAGTGGAACCCACCTTCTCTCTAGTTCTTCTCTAGTGGTACAGTGGGACCTGTCTCCTCGCTTGTTCTTTCCTATTGGTACAGTGGGACCCACCTCCTCTCTAGTTCTTCCCTATTGGTACAGTGGGACCCGCCTCCTTGCTAGTTCTTCTCTGGTGGTAAAGTGGGAACCACCTCCTCTCTAGTTCTTCCCTAGTGGTACAGTGGGACCAACCTCCTCTCTAATTCTTCCCTAGTGGTACAGTAGGACCCAGTCCTGCCAAACTACTTGCCTACTTGCCAATTCATCCCTGGTAGCACAGTGAGACCCACCTCTGCCCTATTTCTTCCCTACTTCACGAATTCTTCCCTACTGGTACAATGGGCCCTGCCTCCTCTCCACTTTCTCCTTTGTGGTACAGTGGGACCCAATCCTGACAAGCTACTTCACTAGATGCAAATTCATCCCTGGTGGCAAAGTGGGATCCACATCTGCCCAACTTCTTCCCTACTTCACAATTTTTTCCCACGTGGCACATCTGGACCTGCCTCCTTTCTGGTTCTCCCCCGTGGTACAGTGGGACCCATCCCTGTCAAACTTCTTCCCCACATGCAAAATGTATTTCTAGTTGCACAGTGGGCCCCACTCATGCACAAATTCTTCCATACTTCATGAATTTCTGCCTAGTGGTACAGTGGGTCATGCCTCCTCTCTAATTCCACCCTGATGGTACAGTGGGACACATCCCTGTGAAACTTCTTCCCCACATTCAAATTAATATTCCTAGTGGCACAGTGGGCCCCACTCCTGCACAAATTCTTCCATACTTCATGATTTCTTCCCTAGTGGCAAGTCCCTACTTCCACTGTACCACTAGGAAAGAACTAGAGAGGAGGTGGGTCCCACTGTACCACCAGGGAAGAACTAGAGAGGAGGTGGGTCCCACTGTACCACCAGGGAAGAACTAGCAAGGAGGCAGGTCCCACTGTACCACTAGGGAAGAACTAGAGAGGATGTGGGTCCCACTGTACCACCAGGGAAGAATTAGAGAGGAGGCGGGTCCAACTGTACCACTAGGAAAGAATTAGAGAGGAGGTGGGGTCCCACTGTACCACCAGGGAAGAACTAGGGAGGGGGCAGGTCCCACTGTACCACTAGGGAAGAAGCAGAGAGGAGATGGGTCCCACTGTACCACCAGGAAGAACTAGCGAGGAGGCAGGTACCACTGTACCACTAGGGAAAAACTAGAGAGGAGGTGGGTCCCACTGTACCAATAGGGAAGAACTAGAGAGGAGGTGGGTCCAACTGTACCACTAGGAAAGAATAAGAGAGGAGGTGGGTGCCACCTGTACTACCAGGGAAGAACTAGGGAGGAGGCAGGTCCCACTGTACCACTAAGGAAGAAGCAGAGAGCAGATGGGTCCCACTGTACCACCAGGGAAGAACTAGAGAGGAGGTGGGTCCCACTGTACCACCAGGGAAGAACTAGCAAGGAGGCAGGTCCCACTGTACCACTAGGGAAGAACTAGAGAGGATGTGGGTCCCACTGTACCACCAGGGAAGAACTAGAGAGGAGGCGGGTCCAACTGTACCACTAGGAAAGAATTAGAGAGGAGGTGGGGTCCCACTGTACCACCAGGGAAGAACTAGGGAGGGGGCAGGTCCCACTGTACCACTAGGGAAGAAGCAGAGAGGAGATGGGTCCCACTGTGCCACCAGGAAGAACTAGCGAGGAGGCAGGTACCACTGTACCACTAGGGAAGAACTAGAGAGGAGGTGGGTCCCACTGTACCAATAGGGAAGAACTAGAGAAAAGGTGAGTCCCACTGTACCACTTGGGAAGAATTAGAGAGAAGACAGCTCCCACTGTACCATTAGGGAAAATTAGAGAGGAGGCGGGTCCCACTGTACCACCAGGGAAGAACTAGAGAGGAGGTGGGTCCCACTGTACCACTAGGAAAGAATAAGAGAGGAGGTGGGTGCCACCTGTACTACCAGGGAAGAACTAGGGAGGAGGCAGGTCCCACTGTACCACTAAGGAAGAAGCAGAGAGCAGATGGGTCCCACTGTACCACCAGGGAAGAACTAGAGAGGAGGTGGGTCCCACTGTACCACCAGGGAAGAACTACCAAGGAGGCAGGTCCCACTGTACCACTAGGGAAGAACTAGAGAGGATGTGGGTCCCACTGTACCACAAGGGAAGAACTAGTGAGGAGGCAGGTCCCACTGTACCACTAGGGAAGAACTAGAGAGGAGGCGGGTCCCACTGTACCACCAGGGAAGAACTAGCAAGGAGGTGGGTCCCACTGTACCACTAGGGAAGAACTAGCGAGGAGGCAGGTCCCACTGTACCACTAGTGAAGAATTAGAGAAGAGGCAGGTCCCACTGTACCATTAGGGAAGAATTAGAGAGGAGGCAGGTCCCACTGTACCACCAGGGAAGAACTAGCGAGGAGGCAGGTCCCACTGTACCACTAGGGAAGAACCAGAGAGGAGGTGGGTCCCACTGTACCACTAGGGAAGAATTAGAGAAGAGGCGGGTCCCACTGTACCACCAGGGAAGAACTAGGGAGGGGGCAGGTCCCACTGTACCACTAGGGAAGAAGCAGAGAGGAGATGGGTCCCACTGTACCACCAGGAAGAACTAGCGAGGAGGCAGGTACCACTGTACCACTAGGGAAGAACCAGAGAGGAGGTGGGTCCCACTGTACCACTAGGGAAGAATTAGAGAAGAGGCGGGTCCCACTGTACCACTAGGGAAGAACTAGAGAAGAGGTGGGTCCCACTGTACCACCAGGGAAGAACTAGGGAGGAGGCAGGTCCCACTGTACCACTAGGAAAGAATTAGAGAGGAGGTGGGTCCCACTGTACCACTAGGGAAGAACCAGAGAGGAGGTGGGTCCCACTGTACAAGTAGGGAAGAATTTGAGAAGAGGCAGGTCCCACTGTACCACTATACAGAGCTTAGCATTCACCCATTTAGTTAGGTATGAATTCGGTAAAAAGTAGTTCTTAAAATTGTAATCGAGGAAATAATGAATGCTCCCCAACTATTAGCGGTGTTACCATTAGACCCAGGTATAATGGTACCACCCTCACTTCAGCGCTGATGTTCCTTTTGGAAACTTCTTCCCCACATTCAAATTAATATTCCTAGTTGCACAGTGGGCCCCACTCCTGCACAAATTCTTCCATACTTCATGATTTTTTCCCTAGTGGCACAGTGAGACCCGTCTCCTCTTTCCTTCCTCCCTAGTGGTACAGTGGGACCTGCCTCCTCTTTAGTTCTTTCCTAGTTGTACAATGGGACCCACTCCTGCCCTAGTTCTTCCCTAATTCATGATTTCTTACCTAGTGGCACAGTGGGACCCGCCTTATATTTAGTTCTTATGTATATTGGTACAGTGCGACCAGCCTATGCAATAGTTCTTCCCATGTGGTAAAGAGGGACCTGCTTCATCTCTAACTCATCCCTACTGGTACAGTGGGACCCATCAGTGCAAAACTTCTTCCCAACATGCAAATTCGTCCCTGGTGGTGTAGTGGGACCCACCCCTGCCCTAGTTCTCCACTAATTCACTATTTCTTCCCTAGTGGTACAGTGGGACCTGAATTATGTTATCATGTAAAACTGGATAATGTTTACGAATCTCTTATAAAGCATTCATCTGATTCCTCGTCTTGTCTGTAACAATGTACCATTAGGGAAAAACTAGAGAGGAGGCGGGTCCCACTGTACCACCAGGGAAGACCAGAGAGGAGGTGGGTCCCACTGTACCACTAGGAAAGAATTAGAGAGGAGGTGGGTCCCACTGTACCACCAGGGAAGAACTAGCGAGGAGGCGGGTCCCACTGTACCACTAGTGAAGAATTAGAGAAAAGGCAGGTCCCACTGTACCATTAGGGAAGAATTAGAGAGGAGGCAGGTCCCACTGTACCACCAGGGAAGAAGTAGCGAGGAGGCAGGTCCCACTGTACCACTAGGGAAGAACCAGAGAGGAGGTGGGTCCCACTGTACCACTAGGGAAGAATTAGAGAAGAGGCAGGTCCCACTGTACCACTAGGGAAGAACTAGAGAAGAGGTGGGCCCCACTGTACCACCAGGGAAGAACTAGGGAGGAGGCAGGTCCCACTGTACCACTAGGAAAGAATTAGAGAGGAGGTGGGTCCCACTGTACCACCAGGGAAGAACTAGCAAGGAGGCAAGTCCCACTGTACCACTAGGGAAGAACCAGAGAGGAGGTGGGTCCTACTGTACAAGTAGGGAAGAATTTGAGAAGAGGCAGGTCCCACTGTACCACTATACAGAGCTTAGCATTCACCCATTTAGTTAGGTATGAATTCGGTAAAAAGTAGTTCTTAAAATTGTAATCGAGGAAATAATGAATGCTCCCCAACTATTAGCGGTGTTACCATTAGACCCAGGTATAATGGTACCACCCTCACTTCAGCGCTGATGTTCCTTTTGGAAACTTCTTCCCCACATTCAAATTAATATTCCTAGTGGCACAGTGGGCCCCACTCCTGCACAAATTCTTCCATACTTCATGATTTCTTCCCTAGTGGCACAGTGAGACCCGTCTCCTCTTTCCTTCCTCCCTAGTGGTACAGTGGGACCTGCCTCCTCTTTAGTTCTTTCCTAGTTGTACAATGGGACCCACTCCTGCCCTAGTTCTTCCCTAATTCATGATTTCTTACCTAGTGGCACAGTGGGACCCGCCTTATATTTAGTTCTTATGTATATTGGTACAGTGGGACCAGCCTATGCAATAGTTCTTCCCATGTGGTAAAGAGGGACCTGCTTCATCTCTAACTCATCCCTACTGGTACAGTGGGACCCATCCCTGCAAAACTTCTTCCCTACATGCAAATTCGTCCCTGGTGGTGTAGTGGGACCCACCCCTGCCCTAGTTCTCCACTAATTCACTATTTCTTCCCTAGTGGTACAGTGGGACCTGAATTATGTTATCATGTAAAACTGGATAATGTTTACGAATCTCTTATAAAGCATTCATCTGATTCCTCGTCTTGTCTGTAACAATGTACCATTAGGGAAAAACTAGAGAGGAGGCGGGTCCCACTGTACCATCAGGGAAGAACCAGAGAGGAGGTGGGTCCCACTGTACCACCAGGGAAGAACTAGCGAGGAGGCAGGTCCCACTGTACCACTAGTGAAGAATTAGAGAAAAGGCAGGTCCCACTGTACCATTAGGGAAGAATTAGAGAGGAGGCAGGTCCCACTGTACCACCAGGGAAGAAGTAGCGAGGAGGCAGGTCCCACTGTACCACTAGGGAAGAACTATAGAGAGGAGGGGGTCCCAATGTACCACTAGGAAAGAATTAGAGAGAAGACAGGTCCCACTGTACCATTAGAGAAAAATTAAAGAGGAGGTGGGTCCCACTGTACCACTAAGGAAGATTAAGAGAGGAGGTGGATCCCACTGTACCACCAGGGAAGAACTAGCGAGGAGGCAGGTCCCACTGTACCACTATACAGAGCTTAGCATTCACCCGTTAGGTATGAGTTCGGTAAAAAGTATTTCTTAAAATTGTAATCGAGGAAATAATGAATGCTCCCCAACTATTAGTGGTGTTACCATTAGAGCCAGGTATAATGGTTCCACCCTCACTTCAGCGCTGATGTTCCATTTGGACTTTACTTTGTTCCTAGAATGTAAACAAGATGTAGGTGTTATAATGAAGATACAACGTTTTACCAACACCTGTGTGAATGAAAAGATTTATGTACTATGAGTTATAGATTTATCTTTGCGAATCGTCGAAATATATTACATTTTCTGTGTATTTGATAAAAACCCTTATTTTCGCCCAAAATAAGGGGTGGGGTTTGCTTGTCAGCCAGGTGATTGTGGGCATCACAGTTTATTTCTAAATTTAAAGCTATACTGCTTCCCTGCATAAGTTGGCCGCGGGTCGTAAGTTGGCCGCCACTCATTTAAATTTATCAAACAGACAAATGTGTGGTTGCACAGGTTTTAAAAATGGTAGTTATAATAAATCTTATTATAATAGACCATTCAAGAATGATACAGGCCTTTAGATTTATAGAAATTTCAAAATATGACGATGACGGCCAACTTACGACCCGCGGCCAACTTATGCAGGGAAGCAGTAAAGTTTAATATTCATGTTATAATTTATTTCAGTATTTGTCTAAATTGATCTACCACTTTAAAACCGTTGATATATTCTGATACTTAAGGTGAGTGTTAGAAAAATCGAATGTCCATACTGCTTGTACTGTAGTGGTGGTGGACCAATTTATGCCCGGGTACCAATTCTGGCCCACCCTCAATTTTCTTGAAGATTTATAATTTTTCATAGAGAAGATGTTTACCACATCATAGATAATCATCAAATGGATCATTTGCACTTGTAATTCATTGTTTAACTGTGATTGTTTTGGATAAATTTAGGGGTGGGCGTGAATTGGTCCACCACCACTAATGGCCGTAATTACTTGCATGCTGTTGACTGACAATGTTACTGGCAAACAAGACCTTGCTTACACATTGCACTGCCATTATGTTGCCATTAAGGGGTGAGCTTTGACTAAAACCAATGTTAAAATTAGGTATTGGTCATTAGGCCTGCTTGGTGTTATGGTATCGAAAGCATTTTAGTGAAATACCAAAACAAGATTGTATGACTGCCACATACTTCACCTGTCAGCACATATGATGTAATGAAGTTGCAGTCTTTTATAGAGATTTATAAAAATAATCTCCCTTGTCAATATATATAATGGCAGGAAAACTTTAAAAATAGTGGAATCAAAATCTGAAGAAATTACATACTGACACTTTTATCTCATATTTTGGTTACTTCTGGGGACTTTTTTTGGATTTTGTTGGGAAGAAACATTTGTGTTTTGGTTTCATTTTCTCACTTTTAATGGGGGCTCAGTTACATTTTGTTGAGTATGTTGTTCATGGTCAGAAGTTTGGAATTCTATCTCTATAGTTAAGTGAATAATATCTGCTTTCACCCTTTTCAGTAGTTACCTAATGAGTAAATGGAGAAATAGCTTGTATCTTCAAAAGTCGTGTTCATCTACTTTTTGATAAACTATAACCTATTGAAGTTTCATACTTACTGCTCAATATACAAGTCAGTAATGGCTACTTTTATTGTGTCATAATAAGCGTCTCTTGAAAAGGGCACTTATTTATGTTCATGTTGTGTTTCCCCACTGCCACCACATTGCTGTCTCCCTTCAGTATCTCCCTTATCAGTTGATGGATTCTAACGATTTTTGGCAGTAATATACCTTTCTATGTGCTTATTTTTTTTACTTCTATCAAGGTCACATGATCAAAAAAATTCCTGCTTACTGCAGGGGGGTACCGGATGTTATTTTAAATATGTGTTAGTAGTACTTAGTACTATCAAAATCTCATACTGATTAGATTTTGGGAGCGAGTGTACCATAATTGAGTGACTTATGAGCATTTTTATACAAGGTGGTAAATACTAGTAATCGGAAAGCTTAAGTTCATCAGACCCCCCCCCCCCCCCCATTATCTCCTTAACTATTGCATTTAGAATCATAAAATGTACTAGCATACACTAGGAGGTAACAGGAAACCATATGCATATAGAGTCTACAAACTGATCAGATTTACCCCCTGGCCCCCATCATAGGACAAACTGGGGTCATAAACATGTATTTTTTTTTTGGCTTTTATCTCCTTTATTATTGCTTTTAGAGGTTTTGAATGTATTGGGAGGTCAATTGAGGCCATTTACAGGTAGTCTAAAGAAATGGTTAGATTTACCCCCCCTGCCCCCTCCCCCATATGGGTAAAACTGGGGACATAAAATCACAGATTTTGTGTTTTGGCTTTTTACCCCACAGGCTTTAAGGCTTTAGGCTAAAATTTTGCCATATTTTTTTTCAAATATGTACACATGTATTTTCTATTCATAGAGCACTCATATATGGTAGGAAATAGCTTTTGTTAAATCCAGTATGTGTACATGTAAGTTATGTAACCGTGCATGATGCCAAGTGAAACCTTTTATGCATATTTTCCCTTATTTACAAAGAAACCTGAACCTTCAGCAAGGGTGTTCTTCCCTCTCATGATGAATATGGGAAAAATTACATCAGAAATACATCATTTTGCAATATCTGCTAGGAAAAGTTTAATATTTAACAATAACTTTACCAATGTGCTTCTGTATGAAGAAATGTTTCAATAACATACTATTTCCTTTTCCGTTTTTCCCTTTTGTTTTCATATACCTTTTTTTAGTTTTTATGTATTATGATATCTATTTGTGAAACATAAAATAATACTTCTTTTCTGTGATTTTAGGTCAAAGAGACAAAGATATTGGAAGAAAGTAAAATGTTTTCAAAAAGGAAGATGTGCAAGTGCAGAATGAGGATCTGTTTGATCCTTGGATTTCTTCTGATTTTGGCATTTCTCAAAGAAAAAGTTGTCTCATATTTAGACCAGAAAAGTAATGCATTAGTAACAATAATAATAACTGATTTTGAGGACTGGCATCTTCCTTCTCAGCTGACAACTGTGAAGTCTGTTTTACACTTGCAAGAAAATTTGGATATTGTGATTGCATTGCAAAATATGCCATATCCACCAGTCACCTTTCCAAAGCAATCAAATATTAAAGTTATTTTGGAGGATCACAGTTTTCTGAATCATACTTATCTTCAGAATGATCTGTATTATGTAATTAAAACTGATTATGTATTCATTATTACATCTGAGACAATAGTGACAAAACTGTCCATTTTCTATTTACAACAATTACTTGAAGCCAATAAAGACCATGGTGTAAATATATTAAGCATACCAGTTAATAAAAGTGAGATAATCTGCTTGGGAACCAAATTCAAATACAAACAGTGGACTGTACAGGATTATAGTTTACCGGGTAGTGAAATATGTGATAGTATTGCTGGAAATCATGTGATATTTATGAGAACTATTGATTTCCTTTCTTTGCCAAATCCATTGTTGCATCCAGTCTCTCAGTCATTATATTTGCAGTCAGGGTTTAAAGAATGGAAATCAAAAATTATTCATGCAGACAGTGAAATTAAGTTATCTTCTGCAATGAAAAGTATTGAAAATGACAGGAAACATGGAATGCACAAAGAAGAACAGTTAAAAAATATGTATAAAAAGCTTGGAATTAAACTTGTTCAGAATTCTGATGGAAAAGAAAACTGGTATGGCTGCAGTAAAGAAACAGTCAGGTGCTTTCCAACGGTGGTAAATGATATGCCAGACTACCTGTACATGAATAAATGGACCCCACCTTGTTGCCTGAAAAATTTAAGAACAACTGCAAGATATGTATTTAAAATGCTGGAGAATCAGGGTGTACGATACTGGCTTGAAGGAGGCAGTTTATTGGGTGCAGCTAGGAGTGGGGACATCATTCCATGGGATTATGATGTTGACATAGGAATTTACGAAGAAGACATTGTGAAGTGTGAATATTTGGTAAGAGCTCGGAGCAGTCCAGTGGTTGATGCAGATGGTTTTTTATGGGAAAATGCCCATGAAGGGAAGTTTTTTAGGGTGCAGTACAGTACTAGTAATCACCTGCATGTGGATATCTTTCCTTTCTATTCCAGAAATGGGATTATGACAAAGGATACCTGGCTTTCCACACACAGACAAGACAGAGAATTTCCGGAACACTTCTTGAAACCATTGACTAAACTTAATTTCGTTGGAATGCAAGTTGCTGCTCCAAATAATTGGACTGAATTTCTTGAGTATAAATTTGGAAAAGGTGTGATCAGTAATCCAAAATATCCAAATTCAAAAGATGTACTATGATTGTTTGATGATCTCATTGTTAAAAACTTTGTCTGTGATATTGAATAAACTGAATTCTAAAACTATCCAATATCCTCAGGACTCACATTCCTTGTTTTTGGTAAAGCTTCAATTTTTCTTGTGTTATTCCTTGTTTTTGGTAAAGCTTCAATTTTTCTCATGTTATTTTGTATTTACAATAAAATTGGTGGTCTATGTGTTAAAAGGATGCCTGTGTGAGATAATGCAAAAGTTTGTTTTCATATAGTGAGGAAATATCAAATTTAGAAAGTGGACATAGAAGTTTGAGATGTTCATGCTGCAATAAATGTGTATTATTCAGATTAAAACTGTGATATTGAATTTATAATGTGAACTTTGCTCAGTGTTACATAAAATGACTGTCAAGTAAAATATGTTGCTCTAACTTATAATTTTGCAAATTTAATAAGTAAATTAAATTTTTATAAGTTAATACCCTATCCAATGGACAATTGCTTTACCGGTCGGCGCGACCGGTCCCGCCAAACATCAGAAAAAGACGTCCTGTATATACTACCGGCAGGACCGGTCACAGAGTGTGCATTTGCCAGGTGGCGCATCGTACTTCATTTCCTGTTTACACCTCTTGACGTCATAGCATCTTTTTCGTGTCTAATCCTAATAAGACCCCTAGTAAGCTGATAGCGGGGGCGGTTGGGTGGGCCTTGCCTGTCCATTTGCAATTTTATTGCGTTAATACATCCTATCCAATGGACAATTGCTGAATAACTACCGCTTGGTAGGCGGGTAAGCAGCTAGGGACTTCTGTGAACTCATAACAAAACAAAATAGTACAGGCCCATTTGACCTAGGATCAGAGAACCCTGACAGGTCAAGGTCGGCCACCAACTCACCGGTTAACCGGGAGTCTACCGACATTGCCCCCCCCCCCCCCCCCCCCCTTTTTCTTTCCTTCCAGAGTCGGTTTGAGAAGGGAAAGATAGAGAGAGAGGGGCTGAGTTCAGTCCCAGAAGAAATAAACTTCCCAAGGGAAGCAAGTCACAGTTTTTAGTCGAATCTTGGATTCGAGTTATGTACTGGGTTCTGGTTGTTATTTAAAAAACGCCATTTTATCCTCTAAAAGCTAAAGGTATATGCATTATCTTTACACATATATTAAATATAAGAGGTACTGTATATACTCTGTCATTTTGTTTTTCGTTTAATATTTTCTTTAATGTGCAGTTTATGAAATGAATACACTGTCTAGCCTTTGTCTAGCTTCTTGCAAAATACCAGGATGTAGAAAATCCTTTGTGTATTTCTTTGTAATGTGGTACTCATTCGAGTCATTTTCCCCAATTTAAATGTCTGGTTCTTCAATACATGACTTCTAGACATGTCTTCCAGACATACTAATAGGTTCAATAGACAATATTCAAAAAACAGTCTTTTATGTTTGTGTTGGTGGTTATTCAAAACACTGGTAGAAACACCATTTACATATTTGGAAGTGGCAGTATTAAAAATGTGGGTGCAAGTTTTTGTACTAATAAAAGTTCAGAAAAGTGGCCTTTGTCATGAATACAAAGTCAGAAACTTAATTGAAAATAATTTAAATGTGAATGGTATGTGTGACACATGTACTCTTAATTGGTATTTCATCAGTTTTACAAGTCACATGTAGTACATAACTTGAACTTTTTCATACTTGTTGTGTTTAAAATTTGCATTTTAGGGAATGTCTTTTGTCCTTGACAGCCTATATCTGTCTCCTGGTAAAAATATTCCAAAGGAAAAACAAAAGTCTGTAATTAATATTGGGTCATATTTGGACAGAGCTGTTGTGTGCAGTTATGTAGCCACATCAGAGATGTGTATAAACCATGTAAGCCTCTTTAAATACAATGTAGAGTACCAATATTGAGGATCTCTGGTGCTTGCACCTGAAAGTCATGGGGTGTGTGATGTATAAAGTTATACATATATGCAGAATTAGTTTTAAATTGTTTCTAGTTGTTATTGATCACACCTTGTCCGTTAAACTTGTAATTGATGAAATACCGTAATTCATTCAATTGACACCCAGGGAAATTCACTTAATTATGGGGAGGCCGCAGATAACACTCTACTATCTGCAAAACACAAGAGAATAGTCATAAAACATTAACATTATGTTTTTACTTTGGGTGAATACTAACGTAACAGTGACTACAGTAGGCAACATATTTTCTTTGATTAGATTTTGTTTAATATCAAGTAAAGTTTCCATCATATATGCCAACCATGGTAATATTAAGCAGAACCTTTATAATGTAATTTGTCAGAGTTGAACCAGTAGAACCAAATAATGACATTAGTATTTGCCCTAGCTCTAGTACATATGTAACTTTTACAACAGACAAGGCAATAAATCAATCTTTGTTATGTTGCAACATGTAAATTTTTGCAGTGGCAAGTGAATGTGAAGATATAAATTGTCTTCTGTTTTGTGCAAAGTCTAGGCATTTTCCAAGTTACGGTTTGAAGCATTAGACAGCCCCAAAATCTGTCTTTCAGTAGCTATGTTAAGACAACTTAAGTCCAATTTAAGTACTAAATTTAAATGGCGTTTGTCTAATATTCACTTGCACCATTGTATAGTTAATCTTTGAATGTGGATAGGGAAGTAGAACATACACCCATGAATCAAGTACCAACCTTATGACAATACATGATGAAATGGACAAAACTAACATTTAACTTATGATATAATCTTGGAACAAGGCCTTCACATTGTTGGCTTACTGATCATACAATATTTATAAATTCTGTTTTATTGAATAATTTAAAGTCAATTATTCATGCAAGTTAAACATATAGAAATAAAAGACAAATTTACCTTTAGTTCTTGTATCAGAAATCTACTTATATTTTTGATATTGAGAACTATGATTTATAGCTCACCCACCATTTCTCCCATAATCTTATTTTACAAATTTGAAGTTGACTTCACAACCTTCAGCTTTTCCCCTGCAGTGTCTCATCCTTAATAATTGCTGATCTCTGTTCTTGTTTGATGTTTCTCACAATCTACTTCAACCCAGTAACTGTCTTCAGATAGAGATTAAATACTAGAGAAATACTATTAGAGTTAGAATTACCTAGTGTCGATTACTATGCAAATAGACGAAACTGAAACTGAAATTAAAACACATGATTCAAAGAATTTTGGCTCATAGTGAATCAGAAGTTAGCATGGAACAGTGTTGTCTTGTGTATTAATCACAGACACACTCATTATAAATTTGGTAGTAAAGGGGCATGAGTTAGAAAATATATGGTATATGTGATGATCAGTATTAATCTTCATTTGTAGGTCACTGTTTAAAATGTACAATGAAAAAGCCATGCATAGGGTTTATATGTCTTTATGATAAGATACAGTTTCTTTGGATCACAAAAAAGTATTCATCTGGTGGCTCTACACATGAAAGCATGTGGACAGTGACAGTTTCATAGATGGCAGATGCCACATGACTAATTTTATAAATTTGTTTGGGTTCTGCAAATCTATTTAGAATTTCTCCCTCAGAAAAGGCTATTGCCTTCTCTGTTAGGATTTTCATTTGTAAATCTATCATAAAACACATTTTAACAGTCTTGGTAAATTACATTATTCTATTCAAAAACAAATCATAGGCTGTCACCTCTGTGGGTTCGAGTCCCACAAGTGGCAATTCTGAGGACCTGTCCCAATATGACCCTGGCTGTTGAACGGGACGTAAAACCCCAACTTTGACTTTGTCTATTCAAAAACACTATTATTTGTTTATTTGGGGTTTTACGTCGCTTTCAACACTGTACAGGTCATATCACGACGGGTAGTTGGAAGGGCAGAGGAAACCAGTACATATAGTTCGCTAGGGTTCTGTACTGTAAACTGCCGACCAACGGCAAGCAACTACCAGCTTTCCCACTTACGGCCATGACGGGGATCGAACCCCGGCCGCAGAGGTGGGAGGCGAGAGTGTTACCACTCTGCCACCGTGGCCCCTAAAAAAAAACACTATTAAACATCTTGAAAGTTATTGGGTACTAATGAGCTCTTTCCTTGTTACCCATGTGGTATATTGCTATCTAAACACAATTATTCTGTGTTTAATTCAACTTTAATCCAAAGATTCGACTTTGTGGTTGTCTGAAAGACAGCCACTGTTCCCTTGTTTTGTTTTTTGGGGGGGAAAATATATGTACATTCAACATAATTACATTATGTACATATCTAACATATTTACAATATGTACATATTTACATATATACAACATCCCCTCACTTCTGGGCCTGGTGGTGCACCTGCTGGGCAGCCACTACAGGTCCCAGGTGGAAAAGCTCCGAGTCAGCCCAGGCAACATCCTTCAAATAGAATTGGGTGAAGGTGTTGTGAGATTTCCAGTGGCAGGCTGACAAGATCTGGTCTAAGGAAATCCCTGATTGGAAAGCCTTAGAGGCAGCAAAGGCCCTAACATCATGGGCTTTAACCTGATGTAAGGTGAGGGCCTCCTGGTCAGAGAGCTCATAGCACGGAACCACAGTCTGTCTTGGATAGGAAGCTGGGTGAGGGGTACAAAGACACCTTAGACCAGTCTGACTGGTGTCTGATGTTCTTATGTAACCAAGCATGGATCTCACTCCTGCGTTTACCTGAACCCAAAGCCAGCAAGAAAACAGTCTTGAAAGTTAGATGTTTCAAGGAGGCCTCTTTCAGGGGTTCAAAGGGAGCCTTTGTGAGCTGATGTAAAACCAGTGAAAGGTTCCAGGAGGGGATGCCCCTCCTGCCCTTAGGTCTGTCTCTATGGAAACTATTCAGGAGACGAGTGAGATTCTCATCTTTGCTGACATTAATGGTGGAATTGCCCAGTTTGTCAGCAATGGCGGATCTGTAGCCATCAATAGTGCCTAGTTGTAACTTCTCCTGAAACAAGTGCAGGAGGAAGTCAGCAATGGCTTTCAGAGGTGGTGCCCCGAAGTCCACATGATTACTGAGGCACCACTTTGTAAAAAACTAAAAATGGTCCAATTTGCCTCATAGACAGATCTGGTTGATCTTCTTTGAGGAGCCTCAATTCGTGCTGCCACTGCCTCAGAGAAGCCTTGCTCCTTGATTGCTGAGGCTCTAGGAGCCAGGCATGTAGGTTCAGATTCGACAGGTTCCTGTGAAGGACCTGGTTGAATGGCTGAGACACTAGGTTGGGTATGCTGGGCAGACACAGTGGGATCTGGCTTGACATTGCTACCAGGTCCCAAAACCAGGGCATGTTGGGCCACCCTGGAGCAATCAGAATTATTCTGTTGCAGGGGTAGTCCTGGAGCTTCTCCACCACTTTGCCCAAGATGGCTGCCAGTGGGAAGGCGTATGGGTCCAGGTCCTCCCAGGAGAGGCTGAGTGCATCCACTGCCCAAGCCTGGGGGTCTGGAACCGGTGACACAAACTGTGGCAGTTTGTTGTTGAACCTGGTGGCAAACAGGTCCACTTGTGGCTGGTGCCACCTTGAGCTTACAGCTTGGAACACTGCTGGATGAAGTGACCACTCTGTTTGAATGGTCTGGCCAAGTCTGGATAGCTTGTCTGCTATCACGTTCAGCCGGCCGGGGATGTGACGTGCCCTGAGGGTTACCTGCTGTCTGGTGCACCAGGACAGGATTCTCCACAGTAGGGCACACAGTGACCCCGACTTCATCCCCCCCTCTTTGTTGATATAGGCAGCCACTGTTGTGTTGTCTGTAGCTATCAACACTGTCTTGTTGCAGACCAGGGTTTAAAACTCCTTTAGAGCTAGAAATACCGCTTTTAGCTCTAAGTGGTTTATGTGTAACTTGCTCTCTGGAAGGGACCAAGTTCCTCTTGCAGTGTGGTCATCCAAGTGAGAGCCCCACCCTTCGTTTGATGCGTGTAAAGATCTGCAGAGCATGTTTTAGAGGGTGTAATGGTTGACCTAGTAGTACATTGCTTTCCTCCAGCCACCACCTTAGATGGCGGTGGAGGGACTTGGGAACCGGTATCACCTTTTCCAGTGATTCTGGGACCCTCCAGTTGTTTTTCAAGTGCCACTGTATGGGTCTCATGTGTAGTCGCCCTAAGTGGACTTGCTTTTCTGTTGCTGTGAGTAGACCTATGAGGGACATGAATTGTCGGACCGGGCAAAGCGGATCCGACAGTATTGATCTGATCTTGTGTGTCAAGGCCTGCCAACGTTCTTCTGTTGGTCTGACCTTGCCCTCTTTCAGGTCGAACTGGTAACCTACGAAGTTGAAGACCTGTTTGGGAACCAGCTCTGACTTTTCCTTGTTCACCAGCCACCCTAATTCCTGACAAAGTGTGACTAGGGTTTGAGTATGCTGGAGACAGGTGTGGTGGGTAGAGGCTCTCACCAGCCAGTCGTCTAGGTACTGGTGGATCCTTATACCCTTCTGAAGTGCCATGAGTTTGACCTCTTTGGCCACCACTGTAAACTCCATGGGAGCTGTGGACAGGCCAAAGGGAAGGGCTTTGAACTGGTAGGACCTACCCTGGAGGTGAAAGCGCATGTACTTCCTGGACTGACTGTGAATTGGTATGTGGAAGTATGCATCTTTGAAATCTATGGATGTGACCCACTCCCCTACTTGGAGGGAGGTTCTTATTGTCTCTGGGGTGTCCATCTTGAACGTCCCTGTGTTTAAAAAGGTGTTCAAGGTGCTCAGGTCTAGGATCGGTCTCCACCGCTTGTTGGGTTTGGGTACCAAAAATAGCCGGTTGTAAAACCCCAGTGAGTTTTGATTTTCCACCGGTTCGACTGCATTCTTGTTTATCAGCTGATACAGTGCCTCTAAAAGGAAGGACTGTTTGGTTGGATTGTGGTAGTTGCTTATTAGAGTCGGTGACCTTGTCAAGTGGGGTCTGAACCGGAAGGGGAGAGTGTAACCCTCCCTCAGTGTGTTTACTACTTTTGGACTTGAACCCAGGGTTTCCCATTTCTCCCAACACTGCTGTAACCTGGCCCCTACAGGAGGATCTATAACAGCATGTTGGGCATTGGTGACAAGATTTACAGAACTCAAGTGACCTACACAAAAAACATTTTTGACATATTTTATTTTTGTGTACAATTGATATGCATTGGGATTTACGCCTTTCCTTTGTGGCAACCCGGTGACAATAGGAACACTTGCAACACAAGAGTCTACATTTAAAGTCACTTTGCTGTTCTGCTGGTCTGTCACTGGTGGTGGGTTCAAACCCTCCATCTTGTCGGATACAATTACAGAGTCCTTCAATCCGACCACATTTGAAACACAATAATTGTCATTTATGCTTCTTAAATCCTTTGGCCGGCTTTTGGTTGAAGTTTGAGGCTTTACCTCCACCTTTCTGACCAGTTTGCCAGTCTCTGATTTGTTTCCAAGCCGGTGTAGTGGGCTTCCGGTCCAGCTGGTGTGAAGATCTAGTACTGGAGGGAACGTACAGATGAAAACGTCCGGGTTTCCTCTGTGTGTTACCCACAGAACGCCTCTCCTCACTACGTGAAATCTCATCTTCTGCCTTGACCAGTATGCTGTCTGGGAACAATGAGAGTAAGTGTACTGGTGATGTGCGTAATGCAGTTAAGGTGTCAGGTTTAACTCCACCACGTATAAACTCCAAATAGCTATCCCGACATACCAGAGTGAGGTTGGCCATGCTGATGAACACTCCCTCTGAGAGATCCTGCATGGTGCGCTGCATAGCTTGGGAAATTGACCTCTTAAAGGTCACCAGATATTCAAGCTCTTCAACAGCCTGCTGTGTTCTTTCAGCACTCTTGCCCTTTGATGAATCTGACCGGAGAGACTTCGGCTGGGTAACCATGGAATCCTGTACTTTAGTCAGGCATCTAGATAAACCAGCAGCGTGATTACACATCACGGATTGCTCCGTGAACGCCTTCTCCCACCTTCTAAGGGTATCCTGGCTGAACGTACGGGAAGCTGGAGCAGAAGCTAAACTTCTTCTTGCGACCCTAGAGAACATGCTGTTCAGCTTTGCCGGTTCCGGAGACCAGTGGGATACAGCCTGGGTAGACCCGTCTCCCTTCTTAACTGCTTGCATATCATACCACTTTGAAGAGCGGGGAGTCTTTACAAACTGGTCACGTAGCAGTCCACTGGTATCAGAATTTCTAGAAGGATAACCTTCAGCAATAGTTACATTCAGTTTCTCTAGTTTTTTGCAGAGCCATTCATCGACCGGCAATTTAACTGACACTTTACTGGTAGTCTTCACTCTGGAACCGGCAAAAGGGTTATCATCCATAGAGGCAGCTGAGTTGTCATAATCCGGGATGTGATGCCAGCTCATAAAACTTCTCACCCTCCCTGTAATTGGTGTCTTCAGAGAGGTCCTGATCTGTAGCCGTGTCCGGTAAATCACCCTGGCAGTGAATACTAGCCGGTGATACCGGTTCCCCATCCAACTCAGCCTCACTATCAGATTCCCTGGCCTAGCAACCTCAGAGTTCTGGCCAATGGGAGGCGACTGGTCATGCAGCGTAGTTTCAGCACCGGCAGGCAGAACCTCAGGACCCGCACCAGGAGCCTGTGCAGGCTGGGTGGCCGTCCCTGCACCGGGAGCCAGTAAAGGTTGGGTGGCTAACACTTCAGAGGTACCAGGGCCCTGAACAGGGTGGGTAGCACTCTCAACTCCATCTCTCCCAGCTTCTGTACCGGGAACCCCCAGCGGAGGTTGGGTAGCCGTCAACTGCGTAGCAACGTCACCAGTGCCCTCAGAAGACATAACACTTGTAGAAGCACCCGGATCAAAGAAAGGGTGTTCTCTGGGCACCACAGAGGCAGAGTTCACCGGTCTCACCGGAACAGCAAAGGACTGGTTTACCATCATAGCTTCTAGACGTGAAAATCTCTCACTCCACTTGTCATCAAGGGACTTGAGGTCGTCTGAAGTAGGTTTGCTGCTGTGTTTCCATTTACTAGAACTTGGGGAGCCATCAGAACGCTTCTTCTTGTGTTTCGGAGTAGAATCAACAGAGGGCGACTTGTCACAGCTAACCCGTCCCAACAGTGTAACTTCTGAAGGGTCCACTAGAGTGGGGGTCGTGCTTGCATTACCTTCAGTCTTCTTCTGCTCAGAGCGTTCCTTCCTTGCCTTGTAAGTCGGAGTTGCTAACTGTTGGATCTGCACAGGCGTAAACGCCGTACAGATCTGGCAATCCAGCTTTCTGACACAGGGGTCGTCGCCCACCCCCTTGTCACGACAGCACGCGCATTTCTTATGGTTGTCGAAAAGGGCCATAACGTGCCCGCAAGAACCTCATTTCTGTCCAGGAGACGACATAATGATCAGAAAAGTTGTAGAATTACTCCGTACTAATAAAAAACACAAAACTTGGAAGAGTTCGTTGTAAAACTTCAAAAACGTATCTCTGAAGAAAAACTTCTGCACACTCTTTCGCGCCAAACGAAAAAGATGCTATGACGTCAAGAGGTGTAAACAGGAAATGAAGTACGATGCGCCACCTGGCGAATGCACACTCTGTGACCGGTCCTGCCGGTAGTATATACAGGACGTCTTTTTCTGATGTTTGGCGGGATCGGTCGCGTCGACCGGTAAAGCAATTGTCCATTGGATAGGATGTATTAACGCAATAAAATGTTTAAATTTGATAAGTGTTGATGTATTTCAGATTGAAGCTCAACCCTGTTAAACATTTGCCAAAAAGCCGAGTATTAGTCATTTTGTGTCCAAAAACTGGAAAACAAGCAGTATTCAATGTATCCACTCAATTAATGTGTTAGACTTAAAGCCAAGTAGCAGCACCTCCAATTACTTTGAGTGATTTGCTTGTACTTGAGCATTGCTCCTATACTCTATTATTTAGTAAGTTGTACAGGTACATTTTGAATGCACATATTTATAAGCATAATATAGCAAAACTTGGATAGGTGTGGGTCATGTGTTTACATTGGTAAATAATCGCTATCAGGCATGTTTATCCTGCTCAACATTCATAATTCATTCATACATTTTTAGTAAAAATTTTTACCCCACAGCCCTTAAGAGTTGTTGGGGTATTGTTGTCAGCCATGGTGTCCGGATGGGTGGGCGGTCGAACGGCGGAAAAAAGTTTGTCCGGGCTGTATCTCAGAATCTGTAAGGTGTAGGAAGTTGATACTTGGTAGGGACCTTGGTTAGGGGTGTAGGTGTGCAACATCTTAGTGTGACCTTGATATGACCTTGCTCTAGTGGCCTTGAGTTTGAAAATCTTGTCTGGGTTATAGGTTTCCCCTTCCAAATAAGCAACAGCCCCTCTGTTGCGTCTTTCAGGAAACACCTCAAAACCCACCTCTTCATTTCCAGTTTCCCAACTTAGTCTCCTTCCCTTTTGGTCACACCCACAACTCCGGATCACCGGCCTTGAACACCCCTCGACTCTCCTTATGATAAATGATTTGTGTTAAGCTAGCGCACGGAGTTCCTCTTTGTGGGGAAAATATTGTACCTGCAAAGCAGTAGATTAGATTAGATACTTGGTTGGGAAATTGGTTAGGGGGTGCAGGTGTGCAGCGTCATGGTGTGACCTTGATTTGACCTTGCTGTAGTGACCTTGAGTATGAAAATCTTGTCCAGGCTATGTCTCGGTCCGTAAGGTGTAGGAAGTGGATACTTGGTAGTGACATTGGTTGGGGGTTGTAGGTGTGCAACATCATGGTGTGACCTTGATTTTATTTTGACCTTGCCGTAGTGACCTTGACCTATAAAATTTGTCCAAGCTATATCTCGGAATCCATAAGGTGTAGGAAGTTAATACTTGGTAGGTACATTGGTTGGGGCTTGTAGGTGTGCAACGTCATGGTGTGACCTTGATTTGACTTTTGACCTTGCTGAAGTGTCCTTGAACTTGAAAGTCTTGTCCGTGCTGTATCTTCGAAACTGTAAGGTATACTTGGTAGGGGGTTGTAGGTGTGCAACGTCATGGTGTGACCTTGATTTGACTTTTGATCTTGCTGTAGTGACCTCAAAATTTTATCTGGGCATTGACCATGAGTTAAAAAATATTGTCCAGGCTCTTTCTTGGATTTCGTAAGGTGTAGAATGTTAACACTTGGTAGGGACATTGGTTAGGGGGTGTAGGTGTGCATCATGTATGACCTTTAACTTAGGCTCTGCCAAAGTGTGTTCACCTGCCATGTTTGAGACACGTTTCTCTTATGACAAAGACATGGATTGCTGCATATGTTATATGTACTTTTACATAATTGTGCAGTTTCCATTGACGGCTGTTCTCCAGTTAATAAATTTTTCAGCTTCATAATTTTTAGTATATTGATTAATGCGGTCATCTTGCTATTGAATTGTCTTGTTTCAATACTTTATATACATTTTCTTTCTCTTAGAAGTTATTTTATCTACTTAAACATTATTTGGACCTTTATATAACTGATACTGCTCTGAAAGTATCCTGATCTTTGTACTGTTTGGCTGCTTCTATTTCTCATGGTGTTGCGAACTATTCAAATTATTATAAAGCAAAACACCGGATTAAGAGATGTAATAAGAGGGCACAGGTTTGCACACATTAAGGTCTATTTAAGGAAAAAAAAAAAACAGAAAAATTCATAAAATTTATCTTCATTGGGGACTGTTTCTCCTCTATTCCATGCAGTGCTGAATTTTATATTGCATGTATAGTGTATACTGGGGTTTACCTCTGCAGTGTTCATATTATGAACATCTTTGTCAACTTTGGTCTCCCCAAAGTACTGGCAACCATAACTGCAGTAAATGACGTTATACTGTCAGACAAGGGGGATTTAATATACTTGTTTTTAGCGCTCCTGTTTGTTGTACTGGCCGACTGCTTCAGCACCCTTCAATATGGACAGTGTCACTCCTTAATTTTGTAGTGGGTTACGAGCCCCTGTTCTAGGAATATTGAAATGTGGCCTAATGCAGAAATCACAAGTAGTGTCACCCAAAGTCATTGAAATATCCAAGACAGAGGAATAAAAGGAAGGTCAATACTTTTACACCTAGATTTAGGGTTTGCAAACAACTAAAGGGAACCTACCTGTGGATCTTTAATAGATTCCACCTTATAGGCTCTGTTTAAGGTCAAATGCATGATATCACATTCGCAGATATTATTATGCCAAGTTGACCTGGTGAAAATGTTTAAACTTCTATTAATAATCCTAAGCCTGTTCTTTTGAGGACTTCATCTTTTATTAATTACAAGGTTGAAAATTATACACACAGTAATATAAGACACAAGTGAAAATTTGAACTTTATTTTTAACTGCCTTCACAAATATTGAGAGCCTAAATATCAAAATAACAAGTTTATACTGTTTATAATAACAATAAATATATATATAAAAAAAATCATCCATTTTTGGACAAACTTTAAACATCAGTATGTGACATAGGCTGAGATGATAAAAGATGAAATAACAATGAACATGATGATAATCCCTATATCACAGATTGAATTTATGATGCCTTCTTTATACAAGTATAAAATGAAACTCTGTGTGCAATCCTGTTGAATATGTTTAAGCCTTTTAAAAAAATTAAAACCATAATTTTCATTAGTGTGGTAGGGCAGCCATGTAAAATATTACTTTAAACATATGGTTGCACATAAGAAGTTCCAATTTAAGAATACAGTTACATCATACATAAAGCCTTAATGTATATTCTATACATTTATTTTAATACTGTAAAATTTCATTATATAGTCTTTAATCATAAGCAACAAAACTTTGTGATGAAAGGAGCATGTAAAACAAGCGTACATAAGTAACAAGAAGAAAATTCTTTAACTTTTATCACTGTTACAAACTCTACCCAAATAATGTTTAAATTGATTTTGTAATATTAATTCACCAGATCTGGATTACAGTTTACTTATTTGGCAATTTTATTTTCATTATGCACAGGATTTTAATCATCCTGACACAGGGCTTGGAATTGACAATCACTGACAACTAATGTTTCACAGAGTAAAAAACATTATAGAGTATTTCAAATGTATAAATCATATCATATATTACAACATTCTTCCATGAATTGATATGTTTCAAGGTGTAAAAATACACAACTCTCTTTTAGTAATAGTCTTGTTTTGTGCCAGAATTTCTAAAATAATAGCCCATAAATGTTTGTATACATTTCTTGAAAACCCTGTTTAAAATTTTAAATCATAAAAACTCATTTTGTGTTTGATTTTGTAATTCTACTGGCATCCACCATCCACACAATGTCCTTGACCTCTGTCCATTTTGACCTTTAGTTAGCCTTTGCTGCTTCTTTGGGATCTGGTTGTCGTACCATGGCCAGAAGTTTTTCCATCTTTGCTACTTCAAACTCTTGTTTCTGAGCAAACTTCTCTTCTGGTTTCATATTTTCCTGGCCCTTCTTCTCCTAGTAAAAAAAAATGAGGTGGGAAAAAAATCAATAATCTTTCTAAAATATTTTTTTTCTCCAAACAACAAATGTCATGATTAATGTAAACTGAAAGTATATTGCAGTTTACCTGTTGGTATTCATTTATTTCTACTATAATTTTATTATGCTTGACTGGCTCAGGACCTGCAAATTATGGTAAGTTAGAATTATTTCAAAAGGATACATTTTCTGAACTTACACATGACATACAATATTTTGTAACTTTGTTGAATTCTGAAGAATAGAGTCCATTCCCTTTATGACTGAAATAATTCAGATTTAGTTATTGATGTAATATTTGATGAAAATTGGCAAAAACCGGCCACACATTTCTTGGTATAAGAACAACTTGGAACCAATCTATGACAATAGTACTACTGGGACTGGCCCCCAATATTCAGGGTCAATTAATTGGTCCATATTCTGACCAATCATCGTCTATTTGTTGTATTTTATGGTTATGTTTGATTACATAACATTATGCAATTTCCCGGTTTGTTGATTAATAACACAACATAATACAATTTCCAGGAGGAACTATATACCGATCTGGTCAAAATTCAGCTAATCCAGTTGTTTCTTAACATTTGGTGTTTAGTAACAGGACAGTACTTCTTGTTAGTATGGGGGGGGGGGGGGGGGGGGGGGGGGGGTTGACCTTAACAAAACATAAAGTGTTTAATATTGTGCAATAATATATGTATTTTACTAAATGATATTAGGAATATCATGGATTTTCTGAGGAAAATATATATGGTAAGTTTCTACTGATTCCTATTAATGTCTATGGGTAGGTGCCCTTGCCAACAATTGCTTAGCCATTCCTTAAATCGTCCACTCGCTAAACAACAGAGATGTAACAACATAAGGAAATGATATGAAGAAAACAGAAGGTATTGGAAAATGACTAAATGAGTAAAGGATGAAATTCTTTGAACTACTTCATATGTGGAAAACTTGAGGTCTACTCTTTATTGGAACAACTTCAAAAATGCACAATATTTGAAACCTGTCAAAGAGTCTGCTAACAAAGTATCAGAGAACATATGCACACACAACAGATAAAACCCAGGTCACACACATACAAAACTCACAAAGACAGAAATCTGTATTATCCAAAGCACATCAAAAATCTTTGATTTGAAATTCCAGAAAGAACCACTTTGTCTTTGATAATTCTCTGATATATTTTAGTGTATTTTTATTGGTCTTTTACAGTAGTGTATCTCGATCAATCATAGAATTATCTTGTATATGTGATGTGGGCTTGATTAACATATAACAAAATATAGAGAACCACAAAATACCTTGATATTCTTTGACAGAGACTTCGCCTGCTATTAGTCATGATGAAAAATTAAAATTAATTAATGCATATGGCCATATATAATGGATACAACTCTCTTAGCAACTTTTATTTAACAAATATTTAAAAAAAAAAAAAAAAAAAAAAAAGAGTCCCTTTCAACTGAGTTAAAAAAGTAAGCAATGTTCCCATGACCTGTAAAATTTTCAAAAGTATATCTTTTTTTGTCTGAACAAAAAAATGCTTGGTACCTAAAACTTTTTGCCAAATTTTGGTCACTAACGTAGCATAAAATTTGTGAGGCAGAATGATGTTGCTCACTTGCAAAGCTGCATGATGAGTGTTTAACATAATTTACTGGTTTATTTACCTTTGGTACTTTTCTTAAGTTAGGGGACAGCTTCAGACTGGTAACGTATCCTCTGAAAATATGAAAACCAGGTTTTTATTGTAAAAAACATTGTAAATGTTGCAATTAGATGAAAGTATCAAAAGGGCCACATGTTCATATATGCAAGCTCCATATGAAAAATATAAGAATAATGACATATTAACATTATTAAAAATATTTTCATTATTTTTTATATATAAATGTATTCCTAATAAGTGCACTGGAGTATTGCTTGTGATAGAACAAATCATGAATTTTCAACTTGCTTCAGCATGATCTAAAAAGCCTATTCCAGATTATTATCATAATTATTGAAAACTTTGGTGTATTTACCATACAGCTAATAAATTTAACCTCAGAAAGTTAAAGAAATGTGTATCTCTTATTTTATACCTCTTCATTTTTACTTACAATAAGCAAAAGCCAGTAACTCGTATCTTACATTGACTATGCAGACTGGTACTATGTTAATTGATAAATGAATGCAAAACAGTACAACAAGTATGGATACAAAGCAATATAGTAAACCCACCTGTCATCTCCAACTACAATGATGGGGTGGTTTGCATTGAATGCTATGTGTGTGAGTTTGGTCTTCTTTTTGGGAGTGACTAACTGTTCACAAATGGCCTCATATTTGTTGACATTCAGATCGAACACGTGCACTTTGCCATCTGCAGTAACTGCTGCGAATACTGTGGAAGAATACGGAGCCCAGGCAACATCACCCACGGCACTATTTAAGTCAAAGGTGAATACTGGTTCTCTGTGGAAAGAACAAACCAAACATACAATAGAACAAATGGGCCTTAATGGTTAAGTTTCTACTATCTTATTACCTTGTATAAAGTAATTTAAACCTTTGTTACACATTTGCTGTATATCCCATGTGGCAGATTTTATCTTATTTTACAAGATATTCCTCAGTGTATCATTTATCATGCGCTTGATAATTAGTAAACAAACTGTAGGAGGGTTAAATTGGTCCTAAGGTCCAGCAGTAATTATACCCCACTGTATGTGACACTATAAGGCTGCAATGATTCGTCAGTTAATCAATGAGGAAGAGAATCTGAATCAGTTAATGACCCCAATTAAAGTGAACCTGGCTCTTTGAAAGCAACTAAAAATAGATGCAAAATAACCTGGATAATTTGATTTAAACTTGAATCAATGATTATATTCTCTTATATTTATCACTTTTTTATTGGTTTTCACTTTTGTAAATGTTGACTTCATTTTTATAAAGATATTCTTATCATAAGGTATTTTAAATATGATATATTACTTGGATTTAATGGTTAAATTTCCTATATTTTCCATTTTAACTATGTCTTAATCTTATGCACCATAACTAAATGAATTATCAACACTCTCACATTTACAGCATCATAGCCGTTTTAGAAGTTCAAACATGAAGCAGTTTATTTCATAAATGGACAATATTCAATTATACAAGTCTTTTCTACCATAGCTAGGAATTGAATCACATCCCAGCTTGCTTACAGCCTTAAATGTATGTCGGGAAACTTTTAATGTACACTAATGTTCCATCTTATTTTAAGCATATCCATGCCACGGACTTACTTCTTGCTGTAACCCCGGTCCCAGATCTTGACGCTCCAGTCAGCACTGCAGGTGATAAAGAGGCGTGAATGGAAGCAGTTCCATGCAACCTTATAAACAGCCATATGGTGGGCATCATACGTGTCCAGGAAGGTACTTGAGTAGGCCTTGGAGCAGACGTGCACTTTGCCCTCCTCTGTACCCACCAAAAACAGGTAGTCCTTCTCTTTGTGGAAGTCAAATGCTGTGCCGCCTCCTGTAAATATGCAGCATGCAGTTTTAGAATCCTCTGGATGTATGTCAGTGTGATAATGTATTATGTACATAGGCACATGGTCTTTATCTAGTTATAAAGACAGTCAAAGGTCAGACTTGTCTGGAGCTTGCACCGATACAGAATATTAGTATCTATATAATATGGGATACAGAATTAAGATTTTCCACACATTGTAGAAGTCATGTAACAATGGGCAGTTGCAAAGATATTGGAAATCAGTGCAAAACATTTTGATCAAGACTGTGCAAAGTGGGGTCAATACTTTTATATTTCAAGATATATCCCGTCACACCCAGCACTGTAACTGACGATACTAGGTCAAAAATACATTTGTCACGGTGTACATCGAATTCAACAATATTTACAGAACCTGATGAATCTTTATACAAATACAAAATCTTACAGTTTCTGTGATATAACCTTGATAAGATATATAGTATCTATACAAATAGATTTTCACAAATTCTTACAACTCCAACAATTTAAGTTTACTTATCATCAGTGGTTATAATTTAAAATAAATCTGTTCAGTTCCAGAAACAGCCTATTTCTTATCCACTTACCAAATGGAGACAACTGTGTGCCATCGGGTCCATCTGTAGAAACGTCGTCTAGAGAAAGCTTGATGATGTCATGGCCGTGTAATTCATTCTACAAATATACACTTGAAGTTAGTTTAAAAGTTCTAAAAATATGTTTATACATAATTTTGCTCACTGGTTGGTTGTATAAAGTATATATATCACGTTTCTTTCAAACATACAAATAATCATGAAACAACAAGTTCCTTGATCACCAAAATTACACAAATTTGAAATAGTACATTGTGTCTGTTTCAAATAACCTAAACATAGTGGGAAATCACATCCACTATATCTAAATGAAACATATTTAAGCTTGCATTAAGCTTACCAATGATTGATGTAAGTTCTTCATAAATAATAAGGCAACAATTTATATCCGTGCAAATATCCAAAATACCATCACTACATTAAGATCAGTTAGCTTAATAACAGTTGAAACCTAAACACAGCCAAAAGTAGCTTTTCTGATATGTGGTTGCAACTGGTTGAAACAATCAGAGGTTTTGTTACTCATGTAGTTGCTATTGCAGCATAGAATAAACTCACCTTGATAAGAGTCCAGCAGGTAACTCTGCCATCAGAAGACACAGAGAAGAAGTTCAAATTGTTATCAAGGTCATCTTTTTGCCATCTCACCTGAAGTAAATAATATGCAGTAAAATATTATTTTCTTTGTAACGCAAGTTACACATGTAAAACATTTCTAAAAAATGGCATTGCAAGATGCCCATACCCCACAGTCTGGGGAAAGAATTTTTGACACCATGAGATATCGAAAAGTGAAACAGAGAAAGACCAGGAGACTTTCAGAGCAAACAGTGATCTAAAGATCCAAATAATGTTTATGTAGAGAAAATAACATCTAAAATATAGAAAATGTATGAAAGATAAAGCATTAAAACATAATTAATCGGTGAACTACAAACAGCACAACTAAGTTAAAGTATATGTAATAATAAGTTACAGCAATCCATATATCTTTGTGATAAGGGAAATATATGTCAAATATGGCAGGTGAACACCTTTTGGTTGAGCAAAGGTTAAAGGTCACACCACAATTTAGCATAGCTACACTCCCCAACCAATGACCCATCTAAGAATCAACTTCCTACACCTTATATTTTTAAAGGTCAAGGTCACGGTCAAATCAAGATTATGCCATGATATTGTGCACTTACACCCTATAAACAATGACCCTATCAAGCATCAACTTCCTATAACTTATGGTTTCCGTGATATAGCCAGGACAAGATTTTAAAGGTCAAGGCCACTATGGCAAGGTCAACAGTCAAATCAAGGTCACACCATGAAATTAGACACCTATACCCCTAACCATTGTCCCTACTAAGCATCAACTTCCCACACCTTACAGTTTCTGAGATATTACCCAGACAAAACTGCAAAGGTCAAGTTCACTATGGCAAGGTCAAAGGTCAGATGAAGGGGACACCATGACACTGCACAGCTACACCCCCTAAACAATGTCCCTACCATGTATCAACATCCTACACCTTACAGTTTCTAAGGTATAGGCCGGACAAAATTTTCAAACTCATGTCACTATGACAAGGTCAAAGGTTAAATTAAGGTCACACCATGATGTTGCACATCCACACAACTCAACCAATGTGCCTACCCTACCAAGTATCAACATCCTATACCTTACGATTTCTGAGATAAAGCCCAGACAAGCTCATTGTTGCAACCCACATGCTCGTCTGGCCACCCAGACACCACGGGTGAAAACAATATGACACAACCCTTAAAGGCTGCAGGATAAAACCACTTTACTCAAAAGGAAATCAATCATAGACATGCCACTATACAAAGGTATACACTTCTTTTTATAAAATGGCCAAGCAGTTAATAACATTTTCAATATTGTCCAAAGTGTTAGTTTCTGAAAAATATTTCAACCAGATCAAAGACATCAGAAACCCAATACAAATTGTATCCACTGGAAAGACCTCTCGCCGAAGCCAGTGAGCAGTTGAGCTAGCTCCGAAGGCTCAGTTCAATCACATGTTCTGAATCCATGATTTGCAATAGGATGGCTTCAAATTCTAAACCTCTAGGACCAGTCTGACAGGTGGCAAAGATTGAAAGTTAGTGCTTCAATGGTGTGAGAGAATTATGCCAAAGTTTGACTTGATATGTACACATAAGCAGATGAAAGGTTGGTTAAAGAAGTACAAAGTTGGAAAAGCAAATCTGACCTTGAAGGAGAGGCCCAAGGTCAAATCTGACCAAATGAGAAGATTCCCAGCCCATGATTTCTACAAGTTGGCTTCACATGCCAAAACTCTAGGACCAATAATAAGAGGGATATAGGCACTTTTCAAGTCCACTACATGGGATACTTTGAGACCCCATGGATGAGCTCAACTACAGAGCTTCAAGGACAAATGTCTGCATGCTTGTAGAGCATATAAATTTATCTGTTATACATATCACCTATGAAGAGATTCAACCTTCTAGCTATGAGAACCAGTCAGTAGAAAAAGGTAGATACTTTTCAAAGAAATGCCTAGGGCAGCCATCTTATTTTTCAAAATAAGGTTAATTTCAGTCGCAGAGAAGATTACCTCCTAATGAAGACATCCTGCAAATTTGGTGAAGCCAGCTGGTCTAGTTTTCTGCAACGAGTGTTAACAAAAATCTGTCTGCACCTGGCACCAGCAGCAAAGTGAATGCTAAACTAAAGTATCGACCAGATTGGATAGTGGATACAAATATTCATTTGAGTTAAGCACCAAGCAACTTAAAATTGAAACAAGTGAATAGAAATAAAACTTGCACGGTTATAAATATACTTACTGATTTGTAGTTTTGTATTGATTTTTTTTCTATCAATAACTCACCTGCCACACAGGATCAGTATGTTTTCCGGTTTTGGCTGTGCTAAGGTATAGAGGACCTGGTTTTCTGTCTGTGACACTGAATACTCCTACACTTCCATCATAAAACCCGATGGAGAGGAGGTAGGGGTGTTCAGGGTGAATGTCCAGGCACATCACACCACTTTCTGTATTGTATACAAACTCGGGGTAACTAGGATTCTTCATGGTGTAGATCAGAATCATACCATTGTTCTGCTTCATAAAGTCATCTGAAAATACAGGAGCATATGTTAGCAGTTCTCATTAACCCTTATAAGTCAGCCAAACATTGGAAGAAATCTTATTCATATCAGTAGTTGATGCCAGTGAAACATTTGACAAAACAGCGTTTCCAAAGCCATTTTGATGGTTGCGATTATTGTAGCATTCATTAAGGTAGAATCTCAAATGACATATGGGTCCTACAGTATTTAAAGACAATGCTGAAAGTCTGATGGCTTACATTCCTTACATTAAAACACTGTAGAAAAATACAGGCAAGTAACAATGATTAACAATAGGCTATCATAAATGCTTTTCTGATTTTTACCCTAACTTTCTTGGTTTTTTAAATCTTGAGGTTTTTGACGGTTTTAATCAGGTGTTTTTGATTTAAACCAGTAATTGATGTAAAAATGCAACCCTGCTTCACAGCCATGGTATTTCCTGAATGCAATAATATTCCTAACAGATTTAACATACTTGTGCCTCAGCAAATCTGCCAGAGGATATCCAGCATAGGATGAGAGGGGGTTATATCCACTAACCATAAATATTCTACAATAATTAAAACAAGCTATTTTTCATTTTTTATGTGTTCTAAAAAATGCCAGTTTTATAAAATATTTCAAAAACTATGATCTGTATTAGCAGGATATATTCTAGTGCCTGTCTTCATTTTTTATAATAAATAATCAATTTTGTGGAAGCAAAAATCAAACAATATTAATTTTTAAGCAAGATACCTTCAAGAGGTTATTTTTAATTGTAAATTCAAGGGTAATCTAATAATTTTCTAAAAGTCAAAACAAGGAAATTTCTGAATAATATTTTTTGTGGAAGTTTACTATAACTATCATAATTTCCTGTGGATGTTGAAGGTTCTCATCATACATGATAGTCTACTCTACACATCCCATGAGACCCATGGCAAAGATTAAACACTATTTTTCAGTAAGATGAGGTTTACTTGTCTAATCTATAACTAGTTACACAAAACTTGCAAGAATAATGGCCAAAGTTTTGAGGGTCCTATGCGGCATAAAATCTTATCTTTTTAGGGAATTGACTAAACCAAAAAAAATGGAGCTTTGTATCTGTATTCCAATATAATTATCCCCGGTCATTACAATTCTCGCATTTTTTTTGTAACCAACCAGAAACACCAGTAAAGCCAAGTATCTGTGATAAAAGGAAAATTATGTCTAAAAATGATAAGGCAGATCAGATAAATCTAAAACTGGTTATTAGCTTTCACTCCTGTTATCAATGGATATGCATAATATTTTAATTTTTTTAGGAGTACCCGGTTTTATCTTTTTGGAATATACTGACTGGTTCTCATTCTCGTAACCACCCATGCATACCCGACTTTTACAAATATTTGGTCATATCACTCATGGGTGCTTAAGAAAGCAGATGCAGCACATATTGCTATAATTATCTTACAAGAGCCATGTCCAACAGCAAAGAGGTCAAGGTATTTGGGGTTCCAGCAGAGTGATGTGACTGCCAGTTTCTTGGCCTTGTCACATACGAACTTCCACAGTGGCAGCAGTGTGCCGTCCTGGTCCCTGTAGTCATCAGACTGGTCCTCGTAATACTTGAAATCTGAAAGTACAATTGAACCTCTCTAGTTGCATATCAAGGCACCATTCAAACTACTTCAATTTAACAAAGAATTTTGAGATACTGGTAAATGTCAAAGGACACTTTGAGAACCCAATATTTACTTCTAATTAAAAGAGATTTCCACTCAACAGAAATGTTACTGATTGACTTGAGTCTTATGTAGATTTCAACAGAGTTTATTGTTCTTGTTACAACAACTTTGTACAACCTTTATTATTCGACCATGTTGAGAAAGTCAGATGTTGTTTGGATAACGCAACGCTTGTAAAATTAGAGGCATTTTAGTATTTAAAACAGGAGGGAACTAGCATTTGAGAGCAGAAATAAATATTATTAAAAATTTAATACTGTACAAGTGGAAATTTTCACCGGGTGTTAATTTTAGCTAGTCTGACTAATGAGCTTGGATAGTGAAAATTAATTCCTAGTGAAATTTTCAATCTGTAGTATTCTCTCAAAAAGAAACAGACCATTAATTAAAATTCTGGCGAATCTCTTAAAAACTGACAAGTGGTGAAATTTTCTTCCAACTAAACTTTCTTTTTAAACTGTAGAAAAAGTTAGTAGATAATGGACAGTTTGCTGTAATTGTGGAGAAAATAGGTGAATTCTAGTTGCTCTAAGTATAACCAGAAAACTGTCAGCTTTCCCATTTTTTTTGTGGCTGAGATTTGAACCAATGACATCACAGGAGTTTGCGTACCCATCTGGTAACTGAATTTGATTGATAAAGAAAATTGTTCTCTACCTGAGAATCTGTCCCAATATATGTCACTAAGGATTGTTTTATTAATGTAACAGTGCCTTCCTCATTGAATCCTGAGAAAATTGTGTATGTAATGGATGGCACAGGAACTGCTCTATATGTGATCTTGTGATGTTTATGTGTGATGTCTACGAATAGGAATAACTTGACAATATATAATTTCTTGGATTATAATCTCATTGAAAGATAATAAAATTGTAAAGAAACATTAAAGAACACTTAACAATGGCAAAAATTAATAACGACTGTCTTCCCAACAGGCCAGACACATTTGTAAACCTGCCCATACAAGATAGGAACCCAAGATGAATGCAAATTTAACTAGATCAAGGACTGTCTGTGGCCAGATGCAAGATGTATCCACCATAAAAGGACAACTAACATGCTTTTTAAAAGGATAAACAGCATTTTAATAAGTGTTATAAGCACTTTTAAATTTGGCTACCCTACTTTGACCTTGAAGGAGGGGCCCAAGGTCAAATCTGACCACATCAGAAGATTCCCAGCCCATGATTTCCTATAGGTTGGTTTCACATTGCAAACCTCTAGGACCAATAATAAGTGAGTTATAAGCACTTTTAAGTTTGGCTATCCTCGTTTGACCTAGAAGGACCGACCCAAGGTCAAATCTGAAAACATCAGAAGATTCCCAGCCCATGATTTCCAAAAGGTTAGTTTCAGATACCAAACTTCTAAGTTATAAATTAAGCACTTTTCATGACTGACACAGAAATGCCCGTGGCGGCCATCTTGTTTTTCAAAATGAGGCCAAAAATAATCTCAGTCAAGATTTTGTAATGATGAACATATCCTGCAAATTAGAGATCTCTAACTATAATACCCTTTGCTCTACAGGGCCAACAAAACTCCTTGCTGAAAGTCGAAAAAATGCCTGTGGCGGCCATCTTGTTTTTCAAAATGAGGCCAAAAATACTCCCTGTCAAGATTTTATGGTTATGAATATATCCTGCAAATTTGAGAAGTCTAGCTATAATATTTTTTTGTTTTGTTAGAGTGGTAACAGTGAAATCTCTACACACTGCGGCGGCAGCGTAACGAAGCGAAATCCATAGCATCCAGACATTTTGGAACTTGGTTCAGAACACTGCACAAACATCTCACAACATCCATTCTTGAGTCATTTGGGAATGTCATTCAGCAAATTGGAACAGGGGAATTAGCAGTATTTTGGAAAACATTTTACAGAAATACTAGAACTGAATATTATCACCAGCATGTCGAATTGTTTGCATGCACATAAACTTATGGAAAGTGTTCAACAGTTGAAACATACATTATACCTGAAAAAATTGTAATTTTTTCTCCAACATTTTTGTATATAATATACTCCTTTTTTGTTACTTCAGTAATATTAGCTTATTTTCATTGACTCCACTGTTGGGGAGGTTAATCTGATTGGGATAACAGTAAGGACACTAAAATCATAACTGTTTGGGGGTATCCCAGAATCACAACCTTTTCGAGTTGTTATGGCTTATCCACAAGGAAAATGTGTTACTTTCTCATTCACAATGAGCAGGAGAGACAAAAAGTGAAAATCCAGTGTTTTTTACCTTGTGCTACATCGTCAAATGTGTTCTGGTTCACCATTCTCTCCACTATTTTGGCTGCTCTAGAAATGCGGCTTAGGTCATCACTCTGCAACATAACAGTGGAACTATATCAGCATTTTATTTTACTGTACTTTATTAATTGATTTAACTTCATTAAAGTGCTTGAACATATAAAAGAAATTCAGTAATATATAATCCCCAGATGTTATTAGGTTTTATACAACCAAACAGTAAAGATATATAAACACCTACTAGTTACAATTATTAAATAACTACCCTATAAATCTACCGGTCTTCTTTCTATGTTTCATTTGACTTTTTCAGATGTTTCAGAACCACCTTTTACATATATAGTAGTTTGACTCTGTTTAAATATTTTTGAAACCTTTTTGGATTTTGGATACTTGTTTAATATTAATTACAACATTTTCAAATCCAAAATATTTTAATCTGTACATTAAAAGGGAACAAGAAGCATGCATACAAAGCAATAGAGAAACATAGAGTTATATATTTCACAATGTGAGTTTGTAATTTATAAAATGTTTTAATAGGGTGAAAAGTAAAAAGTATGTTCCTGAGAGATGTGCAGGGTCATCTGAAAATAAATCTGAAAATCGTTTTTGAGTTTATTTCATAAATTACAAATGTTAAGTCTGAGTATGCATGCATTTATTTTATTCATTGTGAAGTTGATTAAAGATGAATTAAAAAAAAAAAGTATGGTTGAAATAACTCAAATAAGAATTTATCCTTGGCATAACATGAAAATTTAAGAAATAAGCCATATAGTTGTATCATTGAAGGGTAAACACTGTTTCATGTTATTTCATATACCCTCATTGCTTTTGTGCATTTATAAATTGAAGTGCTATAAAATAATGAGATAATAAGATGAAAATAAATTTAGAGAAACAAATACAAAATTGTCAAATAGACATGAAATATGCCACTTGGGAAATCCCCTAAATGTGCAGTTAAAAATTAGAGTAAGAAATCTAAAATTCACCACTGAAATAACCTGAGCAAATTTACTGTAGAAAGTAATGTATTGTCTTAAAATTGGTATTTCTTAGTTCAGAAAGCCTTAATCTACTAGAATTTCAGCAAATTTGACCTCACTTTGTTTATTCTATGAATATTTCTACATGTGGTGAATTTCAGATATGCGGCAAATTTTAGATTCCTTACTATATGGGGTATTCCTGTGAATTTTTAAATTTTTCTGGTGACAGTTTTAGACTATATATGCAATCCAGCCAAGTTTTAGTGACGATTTTTCTCCGTGATATTTAGTTAGTCTATAAGGTGTGAATCCAGTGGCAAACTTCACACGTGTTATGATGAATTTCACATTTTTTTTTTGCCTCTCATAAACAAAAGCTGAAGCAGAAGCCATGGAAAATATGTACGAGATCAAGCGGTCTGGGAGAAGAAAAAAAGTAAGTGTCAAGTTTATTGACTTATAATCACTGACAAAACATTTGAAGCAAATGAGGATACATATATGACAAAAGAGGGGAAATTTGGCATAATAGAAAGACACATTACCATATATCCTGAAGACTATAATTGATTGAAAGTATTCAGTATTTTAATGACAAAAAAAATTACAGTATATTTATGTTATATGACATGAGGATTTTACAATAAATTACACTGCTGTTTCTTACAGTGGAAACCTTAACTTCTGATTTATTTATTTAATTGCTTAACGATGCTTTCAACACACTCTATAGATTACATCTTGATGGGTAGATTTAAGGGCAGACGAAACCAGCACATTTACTAATTGGTCAAGATTCTGCACTGTAAACTACCACCTTTCCCACATAGAGTTCAGGGTTTGAACCGCAGACCTTAAGGGTGTGAGGCAAATGTTTTACCCACTACAGCACTGAGCCCCCCACCCCACCTCGAACTTATGAATAAAAAGGACAAATTATAACGCTTTTGTAGAAAACTTTGAGAGAGACACAAAGGTCCATGGAAAAATCACTCTTTCAGCTTGGTGGCCTACATCGATAGTGCCTACTTCCAGTTTCTGTGGTATAAAGTTAATATCTCTACTTCCTGGATCAGGATGCCAGTTTGTTACACTGGTTAACCTCTCCAAAATAGTACTGGTTCACATCTATACTACTTCGTGAATTGGACAGGCATGTGTAAAAGTACCTTGTCTAAAGGTCGCTGTCTTCATGACCTCGTCAAAGGAAGATCCCAAGACCTACCGTTCAGAAGTCCAGCCCTAACCACAAGGCCACACAAAACACTCAGTGAATACCCACAGTGTGGTATTAAAAATAAGCCTTGGGGGTAGAGACAGTTATAATAATTATATATACTGTTAATATATATTTTCAAAATAGAAATATTAGAATATTAAAGTACTAGTTTCGTGCACCACCATCATCATATGATTGCTGGAAGTAACGCTGAACTTAATTTTAAATATTTTTTTTAAAAATATTTTCATTGTTTGGTGAATTTTGTGAATTGAATGAAAATGATTTAATTTTAAAGATTTCTAGATTTTCTGAAATCCATTTTATAAAAGAACGCATTTTTCACTTATAAATACAAAGCGGAGTATGGTAGACACTCAGGAGTCTTCATTCAAGTCTATGTACTGTATTCTGAGTCCTTGACTTATATATCATGGCAGAAAATCCAATCTGGTAGAATTTCAAACTGCAGAAGTCCAATTAGAGTTTCTACTGGCAGAAAGCCCAATCTAGGAGATTAAGGTATTGCTCTGGGGTCGAAAATGTAATGACCTCGGTACAAAGTCAAATTAGAACTTCTACTGGTTGAAGACTGGGGAAAAAAAATAATCTATGAATAGATTGCTTATCAGGAATAATAAGCACTATAATATGCTGAGGACTTAGCTGACATTAGAAATGTGCATCTTCCTTAACTGTCCAACACAGAGGTATAGATATATATATATGCATGTGTCACTGTCAATCTGTACATAAGAACACAATTAAGGATTCAGTTATACAATATCACTCACCTGGGTGTCCACCACTGTCAGTTTCTTTTTCTGTTTTTCCTCCTCTTTTCTACCTGGAATTACCTTCTTTTCTTTGTTCTTCTCCTTAATTATTAAAGTTAAAAATAATTATAAATTAATGTTAAAGTAATTAGTTAAAATTAGGCCTACATACATAGATAGATCATGTTTGATAGAAAACAAACGAAGGTAACAAACCACTGCAATTTATCTGAAACTTAAAAACATTAACAGAGCAGAAACCAAAAAAGTTCAGATGAATGGACACATGGACGCAGATGTAGATGGAGTTTTAAACATTTGATAGATTACAGACTCTTAAAATAGATAAAACTGAAAGAAGGACTACAAATGAAGAGGACATTGGCTTTTCTACGACAAATTAGCCAAGACATGGAGAGATTAATAGAAATAACTACAGGTTTTCTGATACGCAATATTGTCGTATATATCAGAGTATTTACATGTACTTGGCAACCAAAATATACAAGAAAATAATTATTACACAGGAAAACTGTGTTACACACATATAAATATGTTATTTTATTTGTAAGATTCATAAATATATGAAATACTATAGCATTATAAGTAGACAAGAACTATTCACAAACTACTGAATAAACATATGGTTTTTGATGAAAAATGAAATCTTTTAAGATTTGAGGTATAAATACCTCTTAAGTACAAAAGGAAAAATGCTATTAAATTCAAGACTTATACAACAGTATCACAACATATAGCTGACAACAGAAATACTGAGACCAGATGTGAATTCTTTAATCGTTGCACATGTGAAAGTCTTAGAAGTGAGAAAATAAATGCAACTTTTATGTTATTTTTTTTTTAGTTTTATTTTTTATTCATGTTTTTTTTTTTTAAACAGGCATGAAATCCCAAATCTGACCTTTGACTTGGTTTAATGATAAAGCAATGATGCTTCCTTAATTTAAGTAATTTTAAGACGCTTATCAATAGGTGTTTCTAGAGTGTTAGTTCAAACTGACAAAAGATCAAATGATCTAATCAGTGCACCACAATTTGTTTCAAACTTTGACATTTGATCTTAAACATGAATTTGATGCTTAAATAGTCCCTTTGGGTTTGCTGAATAGAAAGGTATCTTCTTTTTGAACATTTCTTCTGTCAGCAAAACTAAAAGATATTGACAACAAATATGTCTATATACATAAGCAAAATACTTCTCTAAAATGCTCCATATAGATATTTTACACAAAATAGTGAAAATACTATGTCTCAAAGATGAAAGACAATGAACTTCCTACAAAATGTAAACTATTTCACATTGTATTTACTGTATATGACTAACACCCTGACAAAATTTTACTATAAAAGTACAACTTTCACAAAATTCCAACTGCCATTTATCACATATATTAAATATATTTTTCTGTTTCATTAAGTGTCACCTACCACTTCACCATAGAGTTCATCATTTAACTTTGCCATTTCCTGTGATTATTTATTGGATGTACAAGAAATGAAATGAATTAAAAGTGGAAATGCATTACCCTCCAAGTTACATTAAGATGTGACTATTAATATGTGACAATTTTTTTTTTCATGTTGACTGTGCACCAATCTGGGAAAATTAAATAACCTTTAATTATACCAGAACTAACCAAAAATTGCACCTTCCTGTGATTCTCCACAATTATTCCTTCTTGACAGGAAAATAAACAGAAATGGGAGATTTTCTTTGAAAAATAACAGACAACTTATGCTATTTTTATGTGAAGAAAACTTTGGTGAATCGGATATTTAAGAAGAAAAATTTATTCTTTATTAATTCTAGATGGCAAATAATCTATTAACAAATAACAAGCATTCTTTAAATTTAGACTGCCTCAGAGAAATTTTCTGTTTGTTTTTCTGTCTGTCCAAGAAAGGGTGGAAAGTGACAAGAATCTGAATTTATATTTGCATGTGCAGCTTATTCAGTAACTTTCAGCTGGTATTGAAACATACATTCTATCTATTAGCAAGACAGAGTTGGCTATATTTGACATACGATTGTGGTAGAATTTACCACTTTGTTGTACATAGCATGTGTACATGTAATATTAATCAAACTTTTGAAAACATAATTGTACCTTTGCTACTTATGGATGCAAACATTATTTAATCTAGTTTAATGAGTGCCTAGGTTCCTAAGTTTGTATTGAAATTTACTACAAAGTCAGATTCTAATTGGTTACTATTTCACAGTTTTTAAACCTTGTAAAGTGTGCAAGCAATGACATTTAATTGTATCATATATTTATTCTCAGCGCAATGTCTCCTTTGCTACAGGACTCAAAAACACAATTTAACCCATCCTGACTGCACAAGTACAGCCCAAGCTCTCAAGTACCTCACATGTACCAAAGTGAAAGAAATAGGCTCAAAGATGATCATTTATCAATGCCCCTAAGGTCTTTAGCCTGCCTCTTGGGATAGGACAAAATGACAGAGGACGGCTATTTTAAGTGGTCATCTGAGCCGTTATGTATCTGCCTGTTCATGGGTTCGAACTCACATCCTCTGTGTTCCTAGGCAAGTATGTTACCCACTAGGCCTATGCCACAGTGGCAGGCATATCGTTCGGTACATATTTTGCTTTCTAATTTTTAGACACAAAACCCAGTAAACATTACAAACGTTTATAAATGTTTAGTAAACCTATAAACATTTTTTAAACCAAATATAAACCTAAATATTGACAATTATTCAATATTAAGGGTTTATAAACGTTTCAGCAACATTGGTTTGGTTTATAAACGTTTTTAAACCTTTACAAAGGGTTAAAAATATCTTAACCTCACTTTCAGTTGGGATAATGACATCAGCACAGCCATTTTGAGAGAAACTGGAGAAATATTTCTGTTACTATATCTTGCTGTATCACTGTTGTTTGAAGCCATCATTATATTATAAGTAGATATATAAAAGTATATAATATCATCCAATTATATACTTCTATATATCTACTAAGAATATAATGATGGCTTCAAACAACAGTGATACGTACAGCAAGATATACTTACAGAAATATTTCTCCAGATTTTAAACACGTGTATAAACATTTATATATAAACGTTTATGCTTAAACATTTAGAAACTTTTATAGGCAAACGTTTAGGGACCCATCATTTTAAACCTAATCTAAACCGTTTATAGTTAAGTTTATAAACGTTTATAAACGTTTGTAATGTTTACTGGGAACTATTACCAACAACACATGGTGTAATACATGTGTTTTACTCATTTAATGAAATATCTGGAATCTTAATTTTCAACCTATTATTCTAAATAGTCCCCACAGGTACAATAGGTTTGTGATGTGACTGAAGAAATATATATATTGTGATGTGAGTGCTAATGGGTTGGTACACAAGTCTTACAAAGAACATCCACATAGTTGTATCCTGCCATGGCTGTTGTACAGACATAAGTTTATTAGAAAACTAGAAATAGGCCGCCCTGTTGATAGTAGATGCGAATAGAAACAGGATAGCATAGAAGAACACACATTATCATGTGTAATGTCCACCCATGAACCTTTTGCCCAAATTGTACAGTAGTCTTACAAGACCCTGTTTCATTTGTAAAATATATCAATGATGCTTAAATATTTGATAGTGTAGATGTAATTTATTTCAGCTTCATGCCTTTTTGCATTGGTTGGGTTGAAAATTTTGACGAAATCACTCTATCTTGCACGGTTAAGAAGATAGAAGCCAATTCCTGTTTTTCTATTTTTGGCAAAAATTTGAAAATTCAAAATGGCCGCCATTATTGGGAAAAGGAAATTTTTTTGAAAATTGCCAAGAGTACATTTCTTAGATACCCTATGGGTCGAAAATTTCAACAAAATAACTCTATTTTGCACGGTTAAGGCCAGTTTGTGTTTTTCCATTTTGGGCAAAAATTCGAAAATTCAAAATGGCTGCCATTTTTGGGGAGGGGAAAATTTTTTGAAAATTGCAAAGATTACATTCCTTAGATACCCTGTGGGTTGAAAATTTCGACGAAATCGCTCTATCTCGCATGGTTAAGGAGATAGAAGCAAATTTGTGTTTTGCCATTTTTGGCAAAAATTTGAAAATTCAAAATGGCCGCCATTTTAGGGGAGGGGAAAATTTTTTAGAAATTACCAAGAGTACAATGCTCAGATACCCTGTGGGTCGAAAATTTTGACGAAATCACTCTATCTGGCACGGTTAAGGAGATAGAAGCAAATTTGTGTTTTGCCATTTTTGGCAAAAATTCGAAAATTCAAAATGGCCGCCATTTTTGGGGAGGGGAAAATTTTTGGAAAATTGCAAAGATTGCATTCCTTATATACCCTGTGGGTCGAAAATTTCGACGAAATCGCTCTATCTCGCACGGTTAAGGAGATAGAAGCAAATTTGTGTTTTGCCATTTTTGGCAAAAATTCGAAAATTCAAAATGGCCGCCATTTTTGGGGAGGGGAAAATTTTTTGAAAATTGCAAATATTACATTCCTTAGATACCCTGTGGGTCGAAAATTTCGATGAAATCGCTCTATCTCGCACGGTTAAGGAGATAGAAGCAAATTTGTGTTTTGCCATTTTTGGCAAAAATTCGAAAATTCAAAATGGCCGCCATTTTTGGGGAGGGGAAAATTTTTGGAAAATTGCAAAGATTGCATTCCTTAGATACCCTGTGGGTCGAAAATTTCGACGAAATCGCTCTATCTCGCACGGTTAAGGAGATAGAAGCAAATTTGTGTTTTGCAATTTTTGGCAAAAATTCGAAAATTCAAAATGGCCGCCATTTTTGGGGAGGGGAAAATTTTTTGAAAATTGCAAAGATTACATTCCTTAGATACCCTGTGGGTCGAAAATTTCGACGAAATCGCTCTATCTCGCACGGTTAAGGAGATAGAAGCAAATTTGTGTTTTGCCATTTTTGGCAAAAATTCGAAAATTCAAAATGGCCGCCATTTTTGGGGAGGGGAAAATATTTTGAAAATTGCAAAGATTGCATTGCTTAGATACCCTGTGCGTCGAAAATTTTGCCGAAATCGCTCTATCTCGCACGGTTAAGGAGAGAGAAGCAAATTAGTGTTTTGCCATTTTTGGCAAAAATTCGAAAATTCAAAATGGCCACCATTTTTGGGGAGGGGAAAATTTTTGGAAAATTGCAAAGATTGCATTCCTTAGATCCCCTGTGGGTCGAAAATTTTGCCGAAATCGCTCTATCTCGCACGGTTAAGGAGATAGAAGCAAATTTGTGTTTTGCCATTTTTGGCAAAAATTCGAAAATTCAAAATGGCTGCCATTTTTGGGGAGGGGAAATTTTTTTGAAAATTGCAAATATTACATTCCTTAGATACCCTGTGGGTCGAAAATTTCGACGAAATCGCTCTATCTCGCACGGTTAAGGAGATAGAAGCAAATTTGTGTTTTGCCATTTTTGGCAAAAATTCGAAAATTCAAAATGGCCGCCATTTTTGGGGAGGGGAAAATTTTTGGAAAATTGCAAAGATTGCATTCCTTAGATACCCTGTGGGTCGAAAATTTCGACGAAAGCGCTCTATCTCGCACGGTTAAGGAGATAGAAGCAAATTTGTGTTTTGCCATTTTTGGCAAAAATTCGAAAATTCAAAATGGCCGCCATTTTTGGGGAGGGGAAAATTTTTTGAAAATTGCAAATATTACATTCCTTAGATACCCTGTGGGTCGAAAATTTCGACGAAATCGCTCTATCTCGCACGGTTAAGGAGATAGAAGCAAATTTGTGTTTTGCCATTTTTGGCAAAAATTCAAAATGGCCGCCATTTTTGGGGAGGGGAAAATATTTTGAAAATTGCAAAGATTGCATTGGTTAGATACCCTGTGTGTCGAAAATTTTGCCGAAATCGCTCTATCTCGCACGGTTAAGGAGATAGAAGCAAATTTGTGTTTTGCCATTTTTGGCAAAAATTCGAAAATTCAAAATGGCCGCCATTTTTGGGGAGGGGAAAATTTTTTGAAAATTGCAAATATTACATTCCTTAGATACCCTGTGGGTCGAAAATTTCGATGAAATCGCTCTATCTCGCACGGTTAAGGAGATAGAAGCAAATTTGTGTTTTGCCATTTTTGGCAAAAATTCGAAAATTCAAAATGGCCGCCATTTTTGGGGAGGGGAAAATTTTTGGAAAATTGCAAAGATTGCATTCCTTAGATACCCTGTGGGTCGAAAATTTCGACGAAATCGCTCTATCTCGCACGGTTAAGGAGATAGAAGCAAATTTGTGTTTTCCCATTTTTGGCAAAAATTCGAAAATTCAAAATGGCCGCCATTTTTGGGGAGGGGAAAATTTTTTGAAAATTGCAAAGATTGCATTCCTTAGATACCCTGTGGGTCGAAAATTTCGACGAAATCGCTCTATCTCGCACGGTTAAGGAGATAGAAGCAAATTTGTGTTTTGCCATTTTTGGCAAAAATTCGAAAATTCAAAATGGCCGCCATTTTTGGGGAGGGGAAAATATTTTGAAAATTGCAAAGATTGCATTGCTTAGATACCCTGTGCGTCTAAAATTTTGCCGAAATCGCTCTATCTCGCACGGTTAAGGAGATAGAAGCAAATTAGTGTTTTGCCATTTTTGGCAAAAATTCGAAAATTCAAAATGGCCGCCATTTTTGGGGAGGGGAAAATTTTTGGAAAATTGCAAAGATTGCATTCCTTAGATCCCCTGTGGGTCGAAAATTTTGCCGAAATCGCTCTATCTCGCACGGTTAAGGAGATAGAAGCAAATTTGTGTTTTGCCATTTTTGGCAAAAATTCGAAAATTCAAAATGGCCGCCATTTTTGGGGAGGGGAAATTTTTTTGAAAATTGCAAATATTACATTCCTTAGATACCCTGTGGGTCGAAAATTTCGACGAAATCGCTCTATCTCGCACGGTTAAGGAGATAGAAGCAAATTTGTGTTTTGCCATTTTTGGCAAAAATTCGAAAATTCAAAATGGCCGCCATTTTTGGGGAGGGGAAAATTTTTGGAAAATTGCAAAGATTGCATTTCTGAGATACCCTGTGGGTCGAAAATTTCGACGAAATCGCTCTATCTCGCACGGTTAAGGAGATAGAAGCAAATTTGTGTTTTGCCATTTTTGGCAAAAATTCGAAAATTCAAAATGGCCGCCATTTTTGGGGAGGGGAAAATTTTTTGAAAATTGCAAATATTACATTCCTTAGATACCCTGTGGGTCGAAAATTTCGACGAAATCGCTCTATCTCGCACGGTTAAGGAGATAGAAGCAAATTTGTGTTTTGCCATTTTTGGCAAAAATTCAAAATGGCCGCCATTTTTGGGGAGGGGAAAATATTTTGAAAATTGCAAAGATTGCATTGCTTAGATACCCTGTGTGTCGAAAATTTTGCCGAAATCGCTCTATCTCACACGGTTAAGGAGATAGAAGCAAATTAGTGTTTTGCCATTTTTGGCAAAAATTCGAAAATTCAAAATGGCCGCCATTTTTGGGGAGGGGAAAATTTTTGGAAAATTGCAAAGATTGCATTCCTTAGATCCCCTGTGGGTCGAAAATTTTGCCGAAATCGCTCTATCTCGCACGGTTAAGGAGATAGAAGCAAATTTGTGTTTTGCCATTTTTGGCAAAAATTCGAAAATTCAAAATGGCCGCCATTTTTGGGGAGGGGAAATTTTTTTGAAAATTGCAAATATTACATTCCTTAGATACCCTGTGGGTCGAAAATTTCGACGAAATCGCTCTATCTCGCACGGTTAAGGAGATAGAAGGAAATTTGTGTTTTGCCATTTTTGGCAAAAATTCGAAAATTCAAAATGGCCGCCATTTTTGGGGAGGGGAAAATTTTTGGAAAATTGCAAATATTACATTCCTTAGATACCCTGTGGGTCGAAAATTTCGACGAAATCGCTCTATCTCGCACGGTTAAGGAGATAGAAGCAAATTTGTGTTTTGCCATTTTTGGCAAAAATTCGAAAATTCAAAATGGCCGCCATTTTTGGGGAGGGGAAAATTTTTTGAAAATTGCAAAGAGTACACTCCTCAGATACCCTGCGGGTCGAAAATTTTGCCGAAATCGCTCTATCTCGCACGGTTAAGGAGATAGAAGCAAATTACTCAAAAGTAGTACTGAAAATACACAATGAAGTACCTAAATGGCTATTACTCATGTACTGACAAAGCTATCAGTCCCAAATGCAATACCAAGCGAGCTATGGACATAACAATCTTGTATTCAAAATTGTAGTAAAATATCTTTAATTATTTTGGCTTAAATGCACGGAAACCAATGGGTACTGAAAATAGCTGTACTTAAGTATTACTCAGTAAGCAAAAGAGGTACAACAGCCAAAAGCAATCCCAAGCAAGCTACTGACCCAATAAGCCTGCATACCAAATTTGGTGACAATAGCTCTAATACTTTTCCTTTAAATGAGCGGAAACCATGCGTGACGCCGGACATCGGACGCCGGACGCCGGACGCCGGACATCGGACATCGGACATCGGACGGCGAAAAAAGCAAAAATAATATATCCACCCCCCAGGGGGGTGGACATAATAATAAACACAGTATAGTGGCTTAAAAAGTGAAACGGAACTGAATGTATTGGTGTACCAATATCTATAAAGTATAAAATATTTACTTGAAACTTACACAGATGCATGGAGACACATATTGGCATTTTTGAAGCAAAAAATTTGTGTATTTACGTCAATGATGCTGTGAATTTGTAAATAAATATAATCTTTCAAGAAGAATATTCTGAAATACGAAATTACATGCAATGCATATTATGAAACAGAATTTGAAAACAGAATTTGAAACAGAATGTAAAAGTGCACAATAACAAATATAATATATCATGTTATGATACATTTATTATGATTTATGTCAATGTATAAGTTGTACGAATAAAACATGTGTATTACTCTGTTATTACTTCAAATTATATCAATCATCCCAGAAATTGGTCTCCACATGTCACAATAAGACTTCTTGTGGTTATATATATAGACACCAATTTTGCAGAGGAATTAAAGAAGCCAGTAAATATAGAACCTAAAGAACATGTAGATGAAATTGAGAAGATTCTATTGACAGAAGACATTTACTTTAACATGATACAGTTATGTACACCATGATAAGAAGAAACAATCAGTAATAACTGTAGTATCGTAACTAAAAAATCAACAACTAATCTAAAAGTACTTATACAAAGAGATATGTTGAATAAAAGTTTTAAAATAGAAGTACTGAAGTTGTTTACAGAGAGAAATACATCCCAAATGAATAAATCTTTACCCCTGATAAGTCAAAACTACATTTGAGGTCGATACCATGTACATGAATATGTAGCCCTAATCACTGAATTTGCACATGTAATCTTAATCTACTTTCTATATATCCAGGGCTTGATATTTTGTACAGTTCAAAATGCAGTTCAATTTATTTAATTTTTTTTATGACAGTAATTATTAGTGACTAGTGAGTCCATCGTTTATCGATTTGTGAGATATTTATTGATTTTGGACAGGGATGTCAATATCAAAGTGCAAAGAGGTATATCAATATAATAATCACCATTGTAAGTAAATCTGTAAATTACATTGCAAATATTTGGTATGAAGCCTAAATCTGAAGAAATTGTACACTTTTATCTCATGTTTTTGTAGTTTTCAATGCATTTTTGTTGAAACCTGCCATGTTTTGTTTTGGAAAACTTCACTTCCTGTTAACAGTTGGGGATATGCTAGAACAAAACATTTTTGGGTATCCCGGATATGGACTATTTAGTGGATAATATTACTGCTACAAATCCTCATGGTTTTTGTGAGGGTTTAATGCTTTCATGAAAACAAAAAAATGATTACTAGAAGCGCGAGCCTCACTAGAGCTTGCGCTTAAAAATAAACACGGGTGGTATGACACTAGTGATTCTGTAATATAAAACCAAACCAAACTAACCTGCTTTTCAAAGTCATCCTGGTAGGCGTCAAAGATCTCCCACTGGGTGACATTTCCAGAGAAGGTTTGTCTTGGTGGTGGTTCTGTCACTGTGCCTCGCTCCTGTAAACATGGAAAAAAAAAAAATCAATGCAATCTTAATGAAGAACATACTGATGAATCATTGCAGAAACTTAACAAGTTACAGTTTTTTTAACAATACAGGTATGTTTCATTAATTTCTGATACTACATTTGAATTTTGAAATACAATTTACAAAATGCATTTAAAGCATTCTTAAACCTGTGATACAAACTTACCTTGAGTGGATGTGTTCTACTGCCTATGTGGACACAAACTTCACTAGTCTGCTTCTTACAATTTTTTGTTATATTAACCCATATTTTCACTATTCTACCCACTCTTTCACATTTTTCCCAGTTTTTCCCTCTTAACATCAGTAGGTTATTGCAGGTATATCTCAATATTAATGACTTCATACATGTGGTCCTTTCATTTTATTTCACTCAATTGCACCTTACCCTGAGAGGGTTGTTGTAGGTCTGTGAGGCCCTCTCACTAAAGTTGAACTGATTTGTGAGTTTCTTGTCTCCGCCCCCACTGGTTGGTGCAGCACCCTCGTCCCCCGCACCCTCAGCTTTCTCTCCCTGGAAAGAAAAATTAGCATAAAATTTGTTTGAGTGACCAATGTCTCACTGAAAATAATTCCAACACACAGTCAATTCTCTTTAGGTAAGAATTAGTGGTGCAATTATTTGCGTAGACAAAAACCATGCAGTTTCCGGGTTGTAAAAACGAAACAATATCCAGTACATTTTGCTAGTTTTAGTATTCGCCTTGTTGAAAAATATAGACATCCATACATGAGATATAACTGTAAAGCAGAAGAGAATGTCCATAAAATACATCATATTTAACCGCTTGAAGGTATTTTATGAAATATTTAATCATTTTTCCAATATTTCCTATATTGTCAAGCAATATGTGCCATGCATTGTGGGTAAATAAATAGATTTATGAATACCGGTTCCCAACACTTGATAGCAGTTGGCGCTATTTTAGTCCCAAGCAAAACAAAATGCGGTATACAAGTATTACGTTAACAACACTAGTAAGAATCTGACAAGCAGAATTCCCTTTTAAGTAGAAGTGAACATCCAGACCATTACAGGATCATTTCTACTGAAATTAAACCTGGCTGTTATCTAGAAAACCAGATTAAGCAGAAGTACTTTTAAAATTTTATGACTCCTTTTGAATCGCACTTAACTTGGTTTGGTTGTAAAGAAATAATGTATTATCATATAATGCAGATAATCAAACAACTTACACACCAAACTCTATTTGAATACTGTACTTGGATATCATGCAGAGCCTTCAATAAATTGAAGACAATGGTGAAAATTTCTCAAAAGTGGACCACAAATAGGAAGTTCCTAGTCAATTTATCTGGAGTTCTGTGGGGTAGGTTAATAATCTTTAACAATCCATAGACTCAGAAATTTATTTAAAACAAAAAAATAATTTTAAATGGGATTTTATTATTTCTGGTAGTAGTGTTTATAACATTATTCCATAATGTCCTCAATTGTAACAAATCTATATCGGTACATTTTAGACCTGTGTTTGTATTTACTGAATCATCACATGTACTATTTAACATAATACTGAATATTAATGTAATGACATCAGAGACTGTGAACAAAAGAAAGATTAGTCTCTGTATTGTAACCAAGCTGATAAGACCTAATAAAAGTAAAGAGTTATGAATTGAAGTTTTTCACTTGTGATTACTTCAAAACACCACAATGGTGTGTATAGGTAAGGTATGTTATACAAGTTTCAACTTTGGTATCAATATATAGATATGTCACTTTGATGTGATCATTAATAATCTGTAGAGTTAGAAGTTTATTCAAAACAAAAATAATTTTGCATAAAATTTTAGTATTTCTGGTTTGTATAAATAAGGTACATCATACAAGTTTCAAGTTCAACTTTGACATCAGATATACTCTTTGTATCTCTTTGATGTTGATGTGAATACGCCTTAACAATATACCTGAGCAAAGTTTTACAAATTCAAAATTTTTGAAGAAATAAGATATGGGGGAAATATAAGAAGTAAATAACATGAAAAAAATATTAATCAGAAGATCTTCTATTGCATATTTACAAAACCATATTCAATTTTTCATTACATCTAACATTTTGCAGAATCTGCAGTAACTAAATGTAATTCTGAAAATTTAGAAAAAGAGATACAAAGGAAACTAAGTATCTAAGAATGACAGTGTGTATTTATTATTAAATTGTGACTGCACAATATTTTTACTATCTAAAAAAAAAAATAGCATCAGAGATGCCCGTACCCCGCAGCCTGGGGAAATATTTTTCAACAACATGGGATATAGAAGTAGTGAAACAGTACAAAGCTCAAGATACTTCCAGAGCAGTGTCAGTTATATTAAGGTCCAAATAATGCTTAAGTGGAGAAAATAATATCTAAGGAAAAGAAATGTATATAAAGATGAAGTATTAAAACAAGACAATTCAATAAAAAAATGACAGCATTTATCAGTAAACCAAAAATGGCCGAATTATGGTTTGGATGTTTTGAATATTACCCTGAATATTACACTGCATACAGAAGTGGCAATACATTCAATGAATGCTTATGTGTGGTGTTGGAGAAAAGCCTGTGGCTCATTTGATGAAATTCCATCTGTTACAATGGGAACTGATCTGTTACAATGGGAACTTGCAAAAGGAAATTCTTAATGAATTCTAATATGACTTCAACAGTGCTTAATCTGCATCAACAGACAGACCCAAAGGTGCCACAAGATTTTAAAGGTCACTACAGCAATGTCAAAGGTCAAATCAAGGTCACATTATGACGTAGCACACCTGCACCCCGAGCAATGCCCCTACCAAGTATCAACTTCCTACACCTCTTACGGTTTCCAAGATATAGCCCGGACCAAAATTTATAGGTCAAGTTCACTACAGCAAGGTCAAATCAAGGTCACGCTATTACGTAGCACACCTACACCCCCTAACCCATGTCCCTACCAAGTATCAACTTCTTACACCTTATGGTTTCCAAGATATAGCCCGGACCAGGTTTTATATAGGTCAAGTTCACTACGGCAAGGTCAAAGGTCAAATCAAGGTCACACCATGACGTTGCACACCCACTACCCCCAACCAATGTCCTCACCAAGTATCAGCTTTCTACACCTTACAGTTTCTGAAATATAGCCCAGACAAGGTTTTATAGGTCAAGGTCACTACGGCAAAGGTCAAATCAAGGGCACACTATGACGTTGCACATCTACACCCCCTAACCAATGTCCCTACCAAGTATCAACTTCCTACACCTTATAGTTGCTGAGATATAGCCCGGACAAGGTTTTATAGGTCAAGGTCACTACAGCAAGGTCAAAGGTCAAATCAAGGTCAGACCATGATGTTGCACACCTACAACTCCTAACCAATGTTCCTACCAAGTATCAACCTTCCTACACCTTACGGTTTCCGAGATATAGCCCGGATAAGATTTTATAGGTCAAGGTCACTACAGCAAGGTCAAATCAAGGTCAGACCATGACGTTGCACACCTACACCCCCCAACCAATGTCCCTGCCAAGTATGAACTTCCTACACCTTACAGTTTCTGATATACAGCCCGGACAAACTATTTCCCGCCGCCCGCCCACCCGCCCGCCCATCTGGACACCATGGGTGAAAACAATACCCCGACAGCCCTTAAGGGCTGTGGGGTAAAAGCATTTAGTTTATGTTGCTAAGGATTTGAAATACAAACACCAATATTAGAATACTGTCACTTGTACTGTACCATACAAAATATTGATCAGCAGATTGTCATGGAATACTATTGACACTAGAGCAAATAAGGTATTGCCATGGATCATAGTGCTGAACACCTCTATTTGCCAACTATTACAGTGTGAAATTAAAAGAACCGAAAAAGTGTCAACGGAAATAAAATGGTAAAATTGTCTACTGAAACAAAAAACATTCTGAAACAAATGATAAAAAAATTGAAAAATACCACGTGTATCAATGTTGCAGATTTTTTTTGGTCTGTTTAATTGAAAAATACAGTGCAAAATACATCCATTTATCTACTAAGCATATTTATACAATTCTGAGTAAAGAAACAGTTACTATGTTCTATGTTGTTACCTCATCTCCTTCTTTAGTTTCCTGGTCAAGTGATAGTTTAATAGTTTCAAAAGAACTGATATAAACGTGCATGGAAACACAAAACTTTGCATTATATGTTATACAGCAATGACTGAAGAGACAGTGGCCTGAACTGTAATGTCACAGAATTTTAACTTAACTAAAATGCTCAAAAGCAAATTATATATAATACCAGGCCAATAATGTTATAACTTATCATTCATGTATTTATTTACTATTAAAACACAATAAATAAACTTCTACAGTATAAACACAGGAACAAACTTTATGCCTTTGAGGCTTTGAGCCAGGTCAGAGTTTTATATTGAAATATAGTTTAATATTTCATTTTGCACCAAAATCAACTTTCCATATAATCACTAAAATTTTGCTATTTAAGATCGTCTATTAAAAGTTTTAAATGTCTCTTTATCGGCTTTTCAATGGGACCTTTATCCACGTATTTGTTTACAACTCTCTTTAACTTAACTAATTTACGTTGCATACTGAACTGTGTCACCTGTTTAAACTTAGCCATTTAATTTATACTTAAGGCCTGAAGTGCCTACTCAGAAAGCACTCTGTCACCTAACCAATAACTTTAATATATAACATTCTCCTACAGACATGATTTGTCTATTTACTTGCCAGCATTCTTTAAGCCAGACTTAACTGTCAGGAGGCCCACCTGCCCATTTAATTTAAACAATCATCCCTTATATATTAAATAGCCTACTATTCAAGCTATCATCCACTTGTATGTGTATACTCACCTCTCCCTCAGCTTTCTCTCCTTCACCCTCTGCTGCTTCTGCTGCTGCTTCCCCAGTATCGCTGGCATGCTCACTCACAGCTAAAACAGACACAGGAATATAAAAATAGGGAGTCGGATTCACCATTCATTTCATGTAAATTGTGGTGGTAGTGATCTGAGAAAGAAGAATATCCCATAGTATATAAGTTAGGCCACAAAGAAGGGTGAGAAAAGTAAAACTTTAAACACTCTGAATCAATGGAAAAAAAGAGATTTGTCTATGTGGTGTAGCTTGACTTGTCCCCATCTTATCGCCAAAGTTAATCAGCATTGGCCATGGTTAGCACTTGAATGATTGACTTCTGCCTCAGGTATGGGCTGATATAGAGTGACTTGGATGATCACTTAAACGACAGTCCTGTTGTTGTATAACCAAAACAATTCACAACATTAAATAAATTAATCAATCAACAGAAGAATGAATCCATGCATAACACTGTCAAGCAAGTCACCAATTTCTAATGCTAATAGCTTCCACAGTGCAACAGAAAAGTGGGCAAAGTCAAAGTTAATGTTTTACATCCTTTCAACAGCCACGGTCATATTGGAACTGGCTATTATGAAGCATTGCCACTTCTGGGAGATGAGCCCACACAGAGGTGGTATCCTGTGGTTTGATGCCAACTTGCTCATCACTAGGCAGGCCACTGAGAACCTCACCAGGAAAGTGGGATATTGAAAATTTTTTGAGTACTATATACAGAAATCCACACATAATTGGCCATATATTCAATATGTTAATATAGCGGATGAATTTTATTTCTAAATTTTTATGCACCAGTGGCTATAAATATGAAAAGTATGAATAATTGAACATAGTTATAAATTAAAACAAATTTTATTTTGGACCAGAAAGACATACTTTTTACCACTGCATACCAATTATTTTGATGGAACTGACATCAATAATATAGTCGTAATACCTGTTTTTACCAGATATTGTGTCACCATTCAATAATTTATCTTGCTAACGGATGTTAATTTATTAGTCAATATCTCCCATAAAAATACTATAAATAACCTTGCACTTTTTACAGATTATTACAAAATAAGTAAAGTTCAATCAGCTGCTTATCAGTCCTGATATTGCATATCTGCAGTATATATATATGCAAATAATTTAATTATAAACAAAAGCCAAAACATACTACCAATATGGCAGAGGTAATTAAATAGCACATTCTAACTATATAATTATATTATTAATATAAAAGTCTATGTTTTATGTGTGCATGTATATTTGTGTAAATTTAAGGGCTATCAAGATATAGAGTTAAGACCTATATCTGAGTATAAAACTAATGTTTTATACCAGCAATTTTGCAAATATTAACCCTTGTAGTGCTAAAGACAGATAGATCCAGGTTTTACATACATTTCAGTGAAACTCAAGCCAGGTATATCTATCTTAGGACCATTATTATTTGAGGTCATAACAAATATTTTAAAAACTTAAATTACTTAGTTCTGTGTGTACCATACATGACAGTTGGAACAATAAAATGTTGTTATTTAAAATAGCCCTTCAGCTTGTCATTCTGTTTAATTTGGTGTATTATGTCAACAGTGCTTTGAAAAGACAAAAATATGACATATTTTATGACTAAAATATACCGGTAAATATAAAAAAATTCAATTGATGTCACTGAGAACAGCCAGGCAGACACACAAGGGCTGCCAGGCAGTAAGGCAATACTAGACTTTTTTACTATGTGCCTGACCTCAAATAAGTCATTTTATGTTCTTTAAGATAACTATGTAAAAATTAAGTCCATGCATCTGATACTAAATAGAATTTTCATTTAAGAGTAAGCAGTCGTCAAAGAGGACACAAACTCGAGTGAAAAACAGACTACTTATGCTAGTTCCAGACTTGCAATGTATGGAATTTAGTCCAAATCAATATCATATTTACACAATTTCTAAATAGACTGAAAAATAACCGTTTACAGTTAGTTGTTAGTTAAAAAATGCACTGAACTATTATGCCAATAATAACAATACTACAGATAGAATACAAATGAAACCGCATCTGAGATGCTAGTACTCCACAGCCAGGGGAAATAGCAATTTGGATACTATGAATTATAGAAGAGGTGAGACAGTAGAAAGATCAAGAGACTTTCAGAAGAGACAGTGCAAGGTATATGTAACACTTAACTATGAGAGAGAAACAGTTTATAAATTTAAATATCAACACAACTGAATACCATGGTGACAGCATAAATTAGTAAACTAAAGTTATTAAGCTGTAAAATTTATTAAATGAAGTAAAGCTGTCACTGGAGATAGCATAATTAGGTGAAAGTAGATATAATCAATTGCAACAATTCACATACCTTTGGGATAGTGCTGGTATTATCGATATTGAAATATGAAATCGATTCATGCTAAATATGCTTATATCGATATTATTTTTCTAGTTGGTACAATATCAATATCAGAACTTATTACTTACTAGATGAAACTCTGCTGTTTTCCATTAAAATAATTTATTTAAAATAAAGTTCAAAATTTGAAGGTTATATTGCTTTTCATATCATTTTTGGTCACTATTACCCACAAAAATGGAAGTGCCATATTACATTTCAGGATACTACTAAAACATGCAAAAGAGTTAGGAAGGTCTCTCCAGGAAAACATCTCATGCCACGATATTTTAATCCTGATCTATAAGAAGGTAAAATATGGTTAGATAATATTGATATAATTATATATATTGTATATTTGATAATTACACTACTTTGTGAACAGAGAAATATGTCTCAAATATGCCAGTAGGATTCATTTTGGCAGAACCAAGGTTAAAGGTCAAATCAAGGTCATACCATGAAATGAGACATCTACATCCCAAAACCAATGTAACCACCAAGTATCAACTATACACCTTACCGCTACTGAGATACAGCCTTAACATGATTTTTAAGGTCAAGGTCACTATGGCAGGCTCAAACATCAAATCAAGGTCATACCATAATGTTGCATATTACACCCCCCCCCCCCCCCCCCCCCCAACCAATGTCCATAACAAATTTAAACTTCCCACACCATACAGTTACCCAGATATAGCCTGGAAAAGAATTTGAAGTCAAGATTGTTACAGCAATGTGATATCAAGGTCACACCGTAAGGGTGTGTACCTGCACCCCTAACCAGTATCTCTACCATGTATCAATTTCTTACACTTTATGATTCCTGAAATGCAGCCCAAATTTTTTCCATTGCCTACTCACCCACCAGCCCAGCCGGATGCCATGGGTGAAAACAATATCTGCACAGCCTTTAAAGGCTGTAGGGTAAAAATCAACCAAAATATTTTCAAAAACTTAAAAATATATTTAAAACATCTCAGTTCTATTGAAAAACTTACAACAATAAAAAAAAATTATAAGTTCATCACTCGCACCATAATTTACAAATGCCATAACACACATGGACTTTTGGATTAATACACCAATTGAGTACACCATGTCACAATACAAAATCCACAAAATAAAAATAAAATCCATTTTACCAAGGTTGGCTATTTGCACAGACAACATAGAACAAGAATATAATGGTTAACACTAAACCACCAGAATATCAAACCAAAAGGGTACCATCTAAAACCAATACATTCATATGAATTGTTATTAGTCTCTTTCACTTTGAATCCCGTTTTCAGTAGAACCTTTATTATCTGACCCTCTAGTATCCAAATTTTCAATTATCTGACATGACACCCACTCTCCCAACACCATTTAAACCCTTCCATTTAGCTCTTCTATTATCCCACCCTTCTATTATCCGACCTAGTTAATACTCCCCCAAGAGGGTCAGATAATGGAGACTATACTGTATTTGCTAGAGACTGTATATACTGCATTACAGATGAAAATGTATAGTTCTGACATTATGTTCAGTATTGTTTACAAATGTAAGGCACCATAACCCACCATTTAATATAGTTTTACATTGTTAAATACCACCCAGAGAAGTTATTCTGTATTTTGGACAGATTTTTGGACCAGGTCTAGTAGTATTCATGAAACATCTGATCTGATTTTTGGAGTACATTCTGGATTCATTTTGAATTTGAACCAGGTATAAATCCAGTATAAATGATAGAAGATTTTTGAAGAAAACAGATGTTTTAATTGACCACTACAAAGGTACAGTTTATTTCAGAACTAATTAAACTTTTTAGACTTTCTAATTCATAAACATACATGACAAGACCAATGCCATGGTGTTTATCTCCCACCGTGTACTAAGAAAACATGGAGGATGTTTGACCACAAAAACAGGGTTGAAAGACCAAGGAACAATTAATGGATAAGGGAGATAAAAGGCCTTTTCAATGTGATGATCTAACTGAACCTTGAAGGTAGTTGAAGCAGGGGTCAAAGATTGAATTTGACACTTGCAAAAGATTTACACAATTTCCTACATGTCGTTTACTCATTTTGAAGCTCTGGAACCAATAATAAAGGAGATGCAAGGTCTTTTTAGTAGGCTGACCCCACCTTGAATCAGAGGTCTAAAGTCAAATTCAACACTTGCAAACAGTTCTCAGGCTATGATTTCCTTTAGGTTGTTTTCACATTTTAAAGGTCTAGAACCAATAGTAAGGGAGATATGGGGCTTTTTTCAATATGATGACCCCACTTGACCTTGAAGCAAGGGTCAAATTCCACAATTGGACAAGGACAAATTCCAAACTCTGATTGATTTCCCATATGATGCTTTCACATTTTGTTGTTCTAGAACCAACAATAAGAGTTATAAGGCCTTTTTAGTGTGTTGACCCAATTGACCTTGAAGCATGGGTCAAAGGTCACATTTAACACTTGCAAAGATTCACAGGACATGATTTCCTATAGTTGTGTTCACATTTTGAAGCTCTTGGACCAATGATAAGGCAGGTACATGACCTTTTTAATAGAACAACCCACCACTTTATCTTAAACATGTGATATGGTGGCCTTTTTTTTCAAAATGAGGTAAAAAAAAAAAAAAGGCATGCTTTCCCAGCCATATACATTTTCAAAATGAGGCAAATATTTTATAGGCATGTTTTGATAGCAAGAAACATTCCCTGCAAATGTGGCAGGAGATAAAACTCACAATAAACACTTTACAAAAAAGTTTAATCTTGTCAGTTCGAGTGATCTTTGCCTTGTGAATACTGAATAGCTATTTCATCCACTGGCTCACTGGAAATGTTCTCCTCAATTTTGATTTTGTCTTGATCTGATCATAATCCATGTTCATTAAACCCAGTCATGGTCCATTTGTTAAAACTTTTTACATGAGAAAGTTATAGAATATTTGGAAATTACCACATGCATGCATCTTTCATTTAAAGGCTAGCAGTTATAAAGGGTAAATTTATAGTACTAGTTTAATGGATGCTGATAGATCAATTCCGTATTCTGTGAATAAACATCACATTTTTCAACTGAATTCTTCAAGGACTTTAACCCCTTAAAGACTGAGCTTGTCTGTTGATCATTAAGTCAATAGCAATATGTACCAGAGCCATGTCTCATAATTAGCTAACACCACTTTCTTTCAGCACAACATAATCAAAATGGTTGGTGTATTGGATTGGGTGATGAAAAATATTATGTACAAGTAGGTTATGGATTGAGACAAACACTTGTGGTGTGCATTTTAGGAACTTAAAAGGTGCGATGGTAACACACTCGCCTCCCACCTCTGAGGTCTGTGATTAAATCCTGACACTGTGAGGGAAAGTTTGTTGTTGCTTACCAATGGTCAGCAGTTTACAGTAAAGAACCTTGACCAAACTGTATGTACTGGTTTCCTCAGCCCATAAAATTTAACATTGTGATATGGCCTATATAGTGTTGAAGCAATGTCAAAACACAAATAATTAATTTAGCAACTTAAACTGTCTGCAAGCTGGGAAAATATTTCCAATGCTGGTGAAGGGGTTAAATTGGACATTCACAAGTTTAAGTGCAAGGATAGTTATTAGGCCATTTAAATTCTGATATAACCTAATTGTATGAATAAATCAAATTAAGTCTTAGTCTTGTCAATTATTTAGTTTTCATTGCTTTAAGTGATGATTAATCTACTACAATGTTTGTAGTATTTTATGGTTTGTCAATTGACACAGCATGATACAATTTCCTTGACAAGATACAAACTGATCTAGAAAACTTGGTAAATCCGGTTGTTTCTGATTATTTGACATTTTGTGTGCAGCCTTCCTAGAAGGTATTTCCACTAAATATGATGGCAAATGTGACTGAAGTTTTAAGTAGTAAATCCTGAAAAAAATCCATCATCATCAGGATTACATGATTTGTAAACGTACAAAAATAACTGGAAATTTAATCATGATGAATAAACAAGGTAATTTTGTTTTAGGATAGTGCTTTTTAATTGATGGTTAAAAATATTAATTGCTACTGCCAGACATCTGTGGGGTTCAATCACTAATAATGGCTTAAAGACCGGTGCTACTTCATCAAATTGCCAGCTCACTATTTGGCAACAACTTTCAATGAAATGTAGAAGTTAGTAAAATCAATACAATACCACAGATACAGTAAGAAATGTGAATTTCACTAATATTTATTAAATTCACCACTGGTGGTTACCATTTGAAAAGAAGTAAAAAATACTCTAAATTTATCCCAATAATACAGAGACCTATTGTAGTCACAAAAATATAAAATGTGAAAAGACTTTCTCACAACTCAAGGAAATTAAGGAGCTAGGGGTTTCCTTACTGGCGAATTTTATATACTGTGGCAATTCCACAGTAGAGAAATTTATTGAGCTTATGAAATGGCAGAGGATTAGAATGGGATAAGAAAATTTATGATTACCTAATGTGCCTCATTATACAAGTAAAGACTGTGCTAAATCTTTTGCTACTACCTTAATTTTTACAGATGTGCTGTAGATAATTAATTTAAGGAAAAATTAACTGTGCAATATATAAAGATTTCAAAAAGTTTTCCACTGGTCATAGTCATGATTCATGAGTATTAATACTGTTGTCTAAAAATCATTTAGAATGCCATTCTGGGGACAGTATTCCAAAAAGGATCTTAATTTCCTACCAAGCTGAGAACCAATTTAATTAAAAAAATATATTGAGTAATTTTTATTAATACATCGAATATTGTGCCGAATGTGAAACAAAATTTCTGGATTTAAATAATTTTATTTCCTGAATAATCAAGAACTTTGTGCCAAAAAAAAAAAAAAAAAAAAAAAAAAAAATTTTTTACCTTTTTTGCAGATTTTTCACTTTCATTTTTCAAAAGACCTTTTTCACAATACCATCCAGAGAAATGGATATTATTAAACACATTATGGTTGTATATTACTACAAATAAAGGAGATAGGTACATGGCCTGGAATAACAGTTTACCTGTCAATGTTGTATGTACTCTCGAAGCTGTAGAAATTGTTACAGATAAAAAGGAGCACAAATGTAATAAATAAACCCTACCACATAAAAGTATGTAACACTTGTCAATGTAAGGTAACTGTAAATATGTGGTTTCACTGGTTCCTAAACATTCTGTACCCCATCAGTTCATAAAAATAAACTAAACTATAAATATGAATTTACTGAATATTTTTTTTAATTTACTACTGGCTTCCTAGCCATTTAGATTATCAATTAACTAAATATATTTGAAAAACTTAAAGAAATATCTACTCAAAAGCAATTTCAACTTCTTGGTTCTAATTAAGTCAACAATATAACTCCTGGAGTGTTGCATACTATCACTGTTCTGTATTTGTCTGCAACCTGTAACCTGGACTGGACCATTATGTAATGTTGGCTTACGATATGATTTACTTCAGCTGATCCCGTCCAAAATAGGAGCATAAATTAATCATAGACTGCATGGTACTTGTCAATCATGGATTAATTATCCATGTACGACGATCAAAAGCCACACCTGACACCTATAGGAAGGACTATACCATGAAAAACCACAGACATAATGGTTTTTGATGTCCTGACCATAGACTACACCTAAGTATATATGTATGACCAGTTTCGACACTGCGTTCATGGTCTTTAGCCATGGTACCATTTAACAAATCATGGATAACCATGGAATTCCATGGACTCGTGCCCCTGGATATCTATGAAACGTTCAAACCTCATGGTCAAAATTATGGTGATTGCCAGGGCATCACCATTTGATGAATCAGAAAATACACATTTGGAATTGAATGACATAGCGTGTATAAATTTATGCATTATTGTGTGGTTAAGTAGCCAAATAGCTGTTCTACACATTAATATCATACCATCAGCAGCACCCATCCTGTTCAGTTGTCTCCTTGCCTCATCAGAGTCTTTGTGGATCAAGTTACCCTCTAAAGCAAAATGGATGGCAAGCTGGTCTACACTGGATGTCTGTTTGTACTGCTTCTCCTGGTTGATGACAAAAATAATATCAAGAATAATATCTAGAGCCATCATAAATAGTAATTTTTGTATTCTAGTATGCTTTCACCATTACTCCATTTTTAAAGAGTTGTTTTTAAAGCAATCAACAAAAACAAAATATATGCCAATTTTCCCCCTTGACCATTTCTTGATGATTTTATGAAAAATATTTATACCCCTTTCACACTACAGGCAGTATAACCCATGGTTATAGGCATTGGACAAAACACCCTTCTCCTTCAACTACTGTCTGATGCCTGTACGCAAACTACGGTGATACAGTGGCGTCCCTTTCCTTGAGCTTCCTACAGAGGTTTTAAAATGTTTTAAGTTTTTGCCTCTGAATTTGTAACCATGACCTTTAGAAGATGAATTTTTCAAATGGTAACTGAAGTAGACATAGTCAGCGGTTTATATAAGGTTGTGACTCGGTCGTGTAACAAACAATAGATGGCTTCAGAAGCCAGCTAAAGACTCACTTGTTCAGGCTGGCATACCCCCCACCTTAGTTATACCCTGGCGGGCGCTTTTTAGACGTCGACACATGTCTGTCCCTGGACTATCCCTTCTTGGACTTAAGCGCATTAGAGGATTTGTATCAATTTTGCGCTCTTTAAATCCTACAATTATTATTATTATGTTAGTGCGACGGCAACATAAGGTGTTTGGAGAAAAATGGAGGTTGTCTCTCGGTGACACATGTTTATACTGTACCCTCGTTCTACTGCCATCCTGTTATTTACGGTTGCACAATGTGTCCAATCAGTGGCAATGCGCGCCATACCTTATGGATACACCCAATCTCGGAAGATATGTGGCATAATGGAAGGCAGTTCCATTGCCGAGTAAAACTTCAAACCGTGGGCATACCACCTGTCGTGTGAATGGGGTACGTATTACCATTTTCTTTATTCTTTACCTGAAATAATTAGCAACTCTACCTGTGTATTCATCTACTCTTTGATAGCCCTAAAAACCTATATTATCTTATCTTCCGTCACCCAAATATTTGATTTCATGACCTCATTTCTACATTCAAAAAATATATATATTTCCTTTTTGTTTTTAAATAATACCATTAGTGTAAGGTGTTGGTGTAATCAATAAAGTAGCAAATGGACAAAATATTTTTAAAACTGTTTGGAAAAAATTATTTAGCTGAAAAAAACTTTTTATACTTTAAAAGATCGACCTAAAACTGCAACACAGCAAACAAACTGAAATACACATCTAGTAGTATAAATATAGTTTTTTTCTTCTTCTTTCTTGTTGACACAAGGAAGGGCCTGTTCCAAGCATAAACATAGGTGTATAATAAAACCATGTATAACCATACCTTGAAGCTATATCTGACTATATTCTGTGGAGCGTGTGGGTTGTTGGCAGTGAGAATTCTGGTAAACTCTTCCTTCAATTCCTGTTAACAAAACATCACATATTGAAAGATACAACACATACCATGCTTACTACTATATTATTACAACAATGAAACACTGTGTAAATACCAATAAATAGAAGCTCAAACAAAATATAACCTTAAATAGTTCTAATATAAGCATTGCATAAATAATATTTGATCAAAAATAGGGCTGCGACAGCAAAATATTTTTGCCATCGGTATCCTGTCAGTGCAAAACTGTCCCAGTCCCGGGATATGCAAAACTTCTACTGTTCTAGTATACTCCAATAAAATAGACCGCTTGACACGGATGTTTGCAAAAAATCTCAATCAATGTGTAAAAATGAACCAAAATGTTAAAAGGTTAAATTTTCTTCAATAATCGGCTAGTACGTACATATCTTTTAAGGTTATACTTCATGTTTATATGGTGACAATTGGGATTCCGGTTTAAATGTTTCACCACAGTATGCAAATAAAATACTATTGATGGTGAGATATATACTGGCACTACCAACCCAGCCCTAATAAAAAGCCATCTCTTCCTCAATTCTTAGTCTCCATTTGTGTCGTTGGCTGTGCTATTTTCTGATTTATAATGAAACTCATGACGTCTGCTGCAATATTCAACATAAATGACTGATAAAATGTTGTTGAAATCAAGATACTAGAATTATATCAACCAATCCTGTTGGACTTACGGATTCTGAGAGTTGGAGCTGGTCATCTGGTTTGACTAAAGTTTTGGCGTGCATCCAGTCATCATCATGACCATCCCCCATGTCTGTCATGTTATCATCTTCCTGGAGAATAGATATTTTATTTACACAGTCATGTTAAAAACACTAGTATGGCAGATGTCAACAGGAAAATATTTATATGTGCCCAAATGACAGAGAATATATATTAAAGAATATATATACTGCAAAAACATGCATTATTTTTATAGATGTCAACTAGAATTTTACCTCTACATATATTTTGAAAATTGTAAAAAAAAAAAAAAAAATTTTTTTTCATTGGAAATGTAATAAAACTAAAAGTTTGATGGAAAAGGTTGAAATAAACATGTGCCATATAGAAAATCAATTACTAAAAAAAGAACAGACCTACCTGGATGAGTCTCAAAATGGCGTTTCAATATTTTGAAAAAATTTTATGTATTTTTATAAAAAAAAAATTGTTAAAAATAAACGCCTTGATATTACTTTTGATGTTTCAGTGATAAATGTTTCAACAAATACAGTTAGCTCCCAATAATATTAGTGTGGATAAAATATGTACTCAAAATTAATATTTGTGAAGATACAATTACACAATGCACACACAAAGCTAGAAATTTAAATCCACACACTTCACACTTTACTCAAAGTGCTCAATAACTGGTGACAAACATTTCTAGAAAATTTGTTGAAAATCTGGGTTGTGGTTAAAATTTGTGCAACTAGCACAAAAAAAAACAAAAAAACTAACGTCAACTGAAAGGTATAGGATGTTCTGGTAAGACCAATAAATATAAGTGTATTAAGATAAATGAACAAATGAACGTTGTGGTTAAAATCTGTGCAACAAGCACAAAAGAAAACCAACGTCAACTGAAAGGTACAGGATGTTCTGGTAAGGCCAATAAATATAAGTGTATTAAGATAAATGAACAAATGAACGTTGTGTTTAAAATCTGTGCAACAAGCACAAAAGAAAACTAACGTCAACTGAAAGGTACAGGATGTTCTGGCAAGGCCAATACACATAAGTGTATTAAGATAAATGAACAAATGTATAGATGAGGCTTTTTTCAAATCTATGATATTTGTTGCCAGGATTACAATACTCCAACTGACTCAAGTAAATCCAACTTATAAACATATGCTTAACATTCAGTCAAAATCTATGAAACAGTTCACCCACAAAATGTAACTCCAGTTTCAACTTATTTCAAATAAAGGTACATGTACTTCAAACTAAATTAAAAAGATAACAAAATTGCTCCATATCAAAAACAGAAGATCATACTTGCTTTCTAAATGAGATGTACAGTAAGTTAAAAAAAAAACAGAGAGATATATATACAGTATATCTTTGAGAAAATCACAGTTCATTATGTGAAATTTTAATGTCTCCTATAAAAACAATCACAAATGTATGAATGTTATTCAACTTTATTCTTAATCTCAGATCATAAATTCCAAATCATAATTTATAACCGTTATATAGAGGCTATTATCTGTTAATTATACTCTTAAATATTCCAAATAAGTAGGGAACCAAATAAATGAAAAATAAAATATAAAAATTTTTACAAAGAATATATTTTTGCAATTTCTTATACAGACACAAGAAAGGTAGTGTTCATGCTCTCAAAACCTCAGTTGACACACACAAAAAACAAGCATATTACTCCAATTATTAATTGAAAAGCAAGTTGACAAAACAAACAACACAATATTCTTTTTAAAAAAAGTGGTTACAAAAGGTTTAAATCTAAATCAGACAAATGATAAAGGTATATTTGGTTCATCTCTTCATTCCACCCCATCTAATTGTTGGGGGTTATAACTTGTACATGTTAAAAGGAGTTGTATGTGGATACATATCAGTTTCCCCTTAACTACTGATTAACTTTACAAGAGTTATACTGTTGGAGTGAAGTAATATGATACTTTACATGTAAAAGAAAGATATTCTAACAAGACAAATAAATGTAAGTGTATAAAGATAGATGCTTAGATGTATAAATGTGGCACTCAAAATATATTATAGTCAAATCTATTATATTTGTAATTGAAAAAAAACCCACTTTAATAATTTTGTTCAATGCAAAAATGTACATTACTTTCACACATACACAAGTCACATGACATAACATATATAAGCATGACTATTAATTAAGGACACAGTAAAATAATTCACATATCAATTACATATTTAAATTACTGCAAAATTTTTCCCCCACAAAAAAGAAACAGATTGTTACTTGTTTGTTATACCTTGAAAGGACGACCAGCCATGCTAACCCTAGAGGGTCTAGCAGGGCGACCAACAGATGGAGGGCCTGTCGAAACCTACAGAAAGTAAGGTGCACACACACATTGAAAACTGAATTATTAGATAAAATAACTTCTTATATATATAATGTATATTGTTAACAAAGCCAAACCAAACGTGCTATTGCATTAAAGAATAAAAAATATTATCATTAGTGAAAGTTTATGAAGTTAGATGTCAGTTATTTTTAAGTGTTATTCCCAAAGGCAGTGAAATTATGATTTTAATCATTATAACATAATATGATGAAATAGTTTCATCATTTTAAACCTATGAAAATATATTCTTCAATGCAACTAGCTCCGAAAATGGTTAGTCAACCGGTATATATAAAGTGCAATAAACCAAAAGAGAATTATGTATGGAGAAAAAAAAACCAAACCCAATTTCAACAAAAACTTAAATATGTGTAGTATATACCTTCCAGCAATTGCATTTCCAATTGGCTTAACCATGTAAGTGAACAATTATTTTGTGACTAACAGTGGCATCATATATCCTGAAGCAGTGTGGTCACTGTGATGAATTTTGAAACTCTTGGTTAAGCCACTTGGGTGATATGCAAATAATGAGATATTAGTTCCACTTCAAATCATAACTATTTATATCTCTATCACTTACCCTTATGGCACCACGAATTGGTTTACGCTTTTCTGTCTGACCAGGAGCTACCTGATATGGCACATAAATATTGCATGTATAACTTTGGCTTTATTTAGCTTCATCTTAGCCATGTACAATTAGGAAAGCTGGTAATTTCAATCTCTGTTACAACTGTGAGATGTTATATCACATGTCATATGGTCAGCAACAACATCCAATTAATTCTTCACTGCATTATCACAATTAAGTTTACTGCCAGGGACCAATCAAAAACTATACTAAACACATACAATGCCCAAGATTTCAATCACATTATGACCTGTTTCATACTTCCCTTTAATGGTGACAGTTAAACTTACACCACTGGCTCAATATAATGAGACTGAGTCTATTGTATATTTATACTCAGCAAAATATTTTATTCACCACTAGACTCCAAGCACCATCTAACCTGACTGCACAAGCACAGCCAAGCTATCTTGCGGTGGAGACTGTCCTAACTGAAAGATTGAGGCTCAGGGATGACTATCAATGATCCTTAGGTTCTTTAGCTTGCCAATGGGGATAGGACCAAATGACAAAGGATCGCCATTTTAGTGGCCATCTGAGTCATCTGATATATCTAATTTAAGATTATCTTGCACCATCACATCCATGGTTAAAAACTGAAAAGAATGATACCTAGATGATCAAAATACATGCACAAATATGGATGTGAATTAAAAAAATTTCAATGAGAATGGGTCTGACTTTGTACCAGAATAGTGCCGAGTTGGTTAAAGATAAAGCCGAATTGGTGAATGTCTGAGTTAATTAGTTTCCATGTTACCCCCTAGGCTACAGTGGCAATCTAATGCATTTTTTTCAATCAAGAAGTCTTGATGTTTCAGTTATTTTGCCATAAATTTGGAGAATTCGCAGTAGAAACAGGATGTAGAAAACAATCACTTTCAGAGAGTGGTAAAGACGGCAAACTGGATAGTTGGTTTCTATTCGATTGATATAAATGTAAAAGAAATCCTGTGACAAAAGTCCAAGATCCAGTTCCCGAAATGTCACATATTTCATATCAAAATATTGCACAGAAACGATTAAAAATATTTACTTGTGTAATATTTTGCCAATGTACAGTGAAATAATATCCCAAATCAGGCAAAATGTCAAGATTTTATCCAAAAAATAAACCACATTTTAGTTGAATAATTTTTTATGTACATGCACAGAAGATTTTACAGTTTGACCATGCACAGTTTGTTGTATACTAATTCGAACAAATCCAGTTTTTGCCAAATTTTTGTTTTCGGGACCCGGTTTCCATATTTACTTTGCTTCGTAACACTACCTTCAGAACCACAAATGGTTAACAAATAATTAGGTTCAAGACATGTTGTAAAAAAATGTCCTCCCTTTGATGTCTTTCACAAATATATATATATATATATATATATATTGATGAAATAAAGTTTTCAATGTAAGGTTCAGTAAAATCCTGATTTGCTTATGCGAAATAATACATGAATTTTGAAGTAAAATAAAATTTGGTTGTCATTGACAACGCTCATGAATTTCAGTAAAATAAAATTTGGTTGTCATTGACAACGCTCATGAATTTCAGTAAAATATGTAAATTTTTTCACCAAAGTATTTTGTAAAAGAGAGAAATATTTGCAACATTTAGTTTTCAAAAATAAAACACCATATATTTTAACCCTTTCGCTACCATCTATGACGAGTAGTGGTGGTGGACCAGTTCACGCCCGGGTACCAATTCACGCCCACCCCTAAATTTATCCAAAATAATCACAGTTAAACAATAAATTACAAATGTATATGATCAACTTGAGGATTATCTATAATGTGGTAAACATCTTCTCTATGAAAAATCATAAATCTTCAAGGAAATTGAGGGTGGGCGTGAATTGGTACCCGGGCGTGAACTGGTCCACCACCACTAGCAGTCGACGCTAATGTGTATTACAAGGTACCATATGTCTGTCGACACAGGGTCGACGGCAATAATATGGATTTCTTCTTTCGCTTCAGTATACTGCAATAAGTTTTCTTTGGTTCATCAGTATTACAACGATTGCTTATGTAAAATATGTATAAGTTATGCTACATTTTTTTTAAAAATCACCATTTTTACCTATTTTAACTGGTTTCTGTAGATATTGCTGTATGCCGAAAAATACCGCAAATGAAGTGTATAAGGTAGTGAGTTAATGTTTTACTTTATTGGCGTTTCTGACGTGATATGACATCATATGGCTACAGACCCCCAGAATAACGATCCTTCAGTAGCGAAAGGGTTAATTATCGATCTTTGTTTTAAGCTATCGGTGGTGGACGCCACGCACACCCCTAAATTATTTTAAAACAAGCACACTTTTGCAATAAATTACCAATGTATATGATCTATTTAATTGTCATCTATGAAGCGGTAAACATGTTTTGATCAACGTGTAAAAATCTACTAAGAATACTGAGGGTACGTGGGCATGACACTAACAGCAATAAAATATTTAATAATGTAGATGCGATGTTCTGAAGCCAAAAGTATGACCCGTCTTTGTCAGTTCTGAATACATGTACGGTGTTATATTGATTGAAAAATATTTAATTAAAGAAATATGCTCCAAGGACAACAAAAAAGTGCGAACGTCTTAAATTACCGATACCTCCTAACAACTTATTATGCATATAATCTCTTTGTAAAACATTCATTATTAAATATCCAATATTAATTTGAGAATTTTACAGATCTTCTTTCGTTAGTGCACTAGTGGTGGTGGACCAATTCACGCCCGGGTACCAATTCACGCCCATCCCTAAATTTATCCAAAACAATCACAGTTAAACATGAAATTACACATGTAAATGATCCATTTGATGACTATCTATGATGTGGTAAACATGTTCTCTATGAAAAATTATAAATCTTCAAGAAAATTGAGGGTGGGCGTGAATTGGTACCCGGGCGTGAATTGGTCCACCACCACTACAATGTTCATACAGTGGCAACTTGAAAAAGCAAATGCACGAAAGTGCCACACAGTTTATAATAATGTAAAGGATATATGATCAAAATCCATACCGATTTCCCTCCTTTCATGGGACCTTTGGGAGGCATTTTGTTGTGCTATGTGTTACGATGAAGCTGCAATTTGAAAATAAAATTACAAAATATGACACAAGCTCGAGTGTAAACCCTAAACAAACATGGCGGAGTCTGTTGCTAGGCTACCATTAAACGACTGCCGTCCTACTAAAGCGTTGATAAAACACTTTTTTTTTGCCCCGCAAAATACAAAACCATTTCGTTGTATTGTTTGTTGCAACTTTCAATTAACTTTTATGTTCATATCACTTCCAGGCAAATATCCCTTTATACTTCTTGACTAAAATATATGACGATTTAAAATTCAAAACCTAAGAGACACCAAGCAGGATGGAGTAAGGGATATGTTACACTTAAACATTAACTTATTTTTGGTGACCTACTTCATATAAATTACTATAGACCAGTTCTTATTGCTCTGTTATGTGAAAGTAATTTGAAATGGTGATGTTAAATAAGTGAGAAATTAATTTATATACATCTTAAAACCAATTTCATTTAAACAATTAAAAAATCTTCATATGTTTATTTTTTTTTCTTACTTGGAACACACTAATTATTACAAAAATAAACATGTTATTGTAATTTTTATATGCATAACAAGCACGATGAAGAGAGGAATTTTGTATCAAAAACTATTTTATGTTTATGGAAAGTTGTTTTTACTGGGGTTACTAACGCATAAAAAGCAAGCAGTGCCTAAGAGCCCAGAAACCCTCATAAGCATTGCAGAATAATGCAAAATTTCTTGATTTTTACTTCGGATCCCAACCTGGATCAAGTAAGGATGATCAAACTATGAACAGATCCCATCTAAATCTAAATATCCCATCTAAATCTTTTCAAACCAAAGATGGTAAACACAGTCTTTTCAGGATTTAATTTGAGTTTACTAGTTGACATCCACTCTTTGACATCATCTAGGCACCTTTTCAACTGTTCAAAGACTGCAGATGAATTCTACTGGGATAAAAACACATAAATTTGGGTGTCATCTGCATAAAATGAAACTTTATTCCTTTGTGTTTACCAATAACCAAACTGAGGGGAGTATAACACTGTAAAACTTTTGGCAACAATTTACTCAAAAAAAATTAAGTGTAATTTGATGCACCTTGCAGATACAAAAAAATAATAGATTCTGCATTAAGAATAAGAGTGATTCTTACTAAAAATTTTTAATAAAGTATCTTGAAACTAAAAAAAATTGAGTGGTATTTACTTAAAATTTTGGAGTCATAGTACAAAATTATTAAGTTTATTTCACTTAAAAGTTTCTACTTAAACATTTTGTGTCAGGTCAACTTAAATATCTGTGTAGTTTGCTCTTTTAAGTAATATCAACTTCAAATGTCGCACTTAAACAAAAATTTGAGTAAAAGCAACTTAAAAATATTTGAGTTAAAATAACGCAAATATTGAAACAAAGTAAAAATTTGGAATTCTTTTAACTTTAAAATTTTGAGTCCACTGGGTGCATCAAATTACACTTTTTAATTCACCTGTAATCATTATATTTAAGCTAGTGTAAAGTTGGAGTTGTGCACACTTATATATATTGGTTATATATAACAAGGTCTACACAGATTTTTGAGTTCATGGAGCTTAAAATATTTTTGTACTTGGCCCAATTTAATGCTATCTCTATCATATCTTTCCAATATCACTCTATACTATATCATTTTATCCAAGGGTTTTATAAAAATTTAAGCATATTTGAAATAAAACATAAATTGTTGATAACTGGAACTGACTACGTAGTTCTCAGAAGTTCACAAACTAAGCTTGAACAAGTGAAAGCTTAAGAAGCACAAAAAACCATCAAAAAGAACCTCCATGGGCCTAAGTTGTACAAGTAAGTTGTACAAGTAAAGCTTTTTGGTGGACCAAAGTCTGTACAGGTACAAAATTTCAACATGACTTTGTACACAACATATATATATATATATATATATATATATATTTGACACCAAAATCAAAGTCAGAAACAATGTGCTGTTCATACAAACACTTGATACTTGCAATACTTTTATACAGAACCAACAAACATGTTGAAATGTTGGAGAGAAATGTCAATTCAAATGTCAATATAAACTCCCAAATCATCAGCAGAGACATGGATCAAATTTTTTATTACATCAGTTGCCAGATTTTTCATTGAGTGGAAGCTTAATTATTCAAATAAAGATTGTCAGTAGTTATATGAAAAAATTACATCAGTTCCCAGCATTTAAACTGATGGAATGCTTTATTATACAAAGAAAGATTGTCAGTTGTTATATGAAAAAATAAGTACCAAGTACAAAGTCAAGTTGGGGTTTTGTGTCCCGTTTGAAATTGATGCAGGAAATTAATCTGACAAGTGCCCAACAACTAACACACAAAGTCTCATTTTGATATAGTTGAACAGTAAAGAAAAGCATATACTACAGCATTAGGTTTAACTTTACTCAACACTTGAGAGTAATTTCACCAGTTTCTTTCTTTGCAGATTGACATTTGTTTGATTGACTTCCTGCATAAATTTCATATTATTGCATATATATACTCCAAAAAGTAAAGCTGTTCTAAAGGGTATTCTAAGCTGAACACCCAAATTATACACCCCATCATTGTGAGGTATGCCTGAAGTTTTTCTAACACAGAACAAATATTTATGTCCTCTATTATAATGTGGTACTGTCCTTGGTTTTCTCCAATGTATAAAGATTTTCTTAATTTTTTCATTGTCAACTGATCCTATAAAAAAAACAAATCATTCAGTGATTACCTCTTCATATATTTTATTTTTAAAATTATTTTATACAGTTAGAAATTAACATTAAGTATCTGAAAATTAAGTTGCAAAGATAAAAATACAAAAATAATTCTCTCGCATGGTAACAATGTTGTGAAATTTAAATAGTGACCATAAGTGCTTGGACAATGTTTGAAACTACAACAGGGGCCATGGTGGTAGAGTGGTAACACTCTCGCCTCCCACCTCTGAGATTGGAGTTCAGTTCCCAGCCCGATCTTAAGTGGGAAAGCTGGTAGTTGCTTGCCGTTGGTCAGCAGTTGACAGTTCAGAACCTTGACTAACTGTATGATACTGGTTTCCTCTGCCAATAAAACTGCCTGTCGTTATATGACCTGTACAGTGTTGAAAGAAAAGGTAAAACCCCAAACAAATAAATAAAGAAACTACAACATTATCACTCATTTACAGCCACAAAGCTAATACTTAAGATTTAAACATTTAAAATTCAACTCAGCAAAAGGTTAAAAAATCACCATCACCACAACATATACCCCAAGGGATCCTATTTTGCCTATTTATAGCTAAACTTGATTTTTTGGACAGTTAAGGCAAAATTTTATCCAAACTATCTCAAACTTCCCATTTTTATCATGTTTTATTCAAAATAAAAAGATAGACAGAAAAACTCATATATTTCTTTATACATGGGAGTTTAAGGTCAACGTAAAAGAGGGTACACCTTTAGAGGGCACACATTTAAGACCAGATACATCAACATATTACATTTTGAACTAAATCTGTCAGGCTTTTTTGTTTAATTTCAATATAGAACATGAAAATATAAATTTACTGACTGAATTAATCACATTTTATATCATTTTCAGTTTTTCTGATTTGCATGTGACTTCTGCTGAATAAATACCCGTATGATATTTTGTGGCCAGGAATATTGAATACTGGATATAAGTGGACTGTACTTAAACATTTTAAGCACATTAGACCATTTGTTTCAGTCAGCAAAACAATTCTTACTCAAATTATTTGTGTTTTGGTTACTAAAATGTGACTGAAATGGTTGATAATAAGGGATTTGCAGATTTTAAACAGCAGTCTATTCATATTACAATTTTGTAATCATAAATATAAAATTGACACAATATAGGTGAAAAATACACTACATAAAGAACATGAAAATAAAAATTTACTGGCTAAGTTAATTACATTTTATATCGTTTTTAGTTTCTCTGATTTCATGTGACTTCTGCTGAATAAATAGCTGTATGATATTTTGCAGCCAGAAATATTGAATACTGGATATAAGTGGACTGTAATCAAAAATTTTAAGTACATTTAAACATTTGTTTCAGTCAGCATAACCTTTTTTACTCAAATTATTTGTGTTATGGTTACTAAAATGTGACTGGAGTGGTTGATAATAGGGGATTTGCAAATTTTAAAAAGCAATCTATTCCTATTACAATTTTGTAATCATAAATATAAGATTGACACAATATAGGTTAAAAATACACTACACAAAGAACATGAAAATAAAATCCTACTGGCTAAATTAATCATATTTTATATCATTTTTAGTTTCTGTGATTTACATGTGACTTCTGCTGAATAAATAACGATACAATGTTTTGCAGCCAGAACTATTGAATACTGGGTACAAGTGGACTGCACTAAAAAATTTAAGTACATTCAACTCTTTGTTTAAGTCAACATAACCATATTTATTCAAATTATTTGTGTTATGGTTACTGAAATGTGACTGGAGTGGTTGATAATGGGGGATTTGCATATTTTTAACAGCAATCTATTCATATTACAATTTTGAAATCATAATTATAAAATTGACAACATATAGGTGAATAATAAATACACTACATATGAAACATGGAAATAACAAACTTACTAGCTGAATTAATCACATTTTATATCATTTTCAGTTTCTCTGATTTGCATGTGACATCTGCTTAAAAATACCCAGATAATATTTTGTAGCCAGAAATATAGAACACTTGTTACAAGTGTGGACTTTCACTGTACTCAGAAATTTCAAGTACATTCAACCATTTTGTTTAAGCTAGCATAACTAATCACTTTTAAGTCAAATGATTTGTGTTCTGGTTACCAAAGGCGATGCTCAAGTCAGCAATACTCAAAAAGTTTAAGTGCATTCCACCATCCGGTTTTACAGTGTAGTGTACAATGAGTACAACAAATGCATCTGGAGGAAGTAGGATTTACAAGTCTTCATAGCATGTTCGGAGAAAGAAAATTCTTCATCGAACAATATAGACCTAGGTTTTTGATAATGTCAGCAGGATGGAGAAGGCTTCCAAGAATATTGACAAAAAATGAGAGGAGAGTTTCTGACATTGACCAATAGGATTAAAAATACATTTATCAGGGTTAAGTTTCTTTTGACTTAGCTTTGAAAGAGCAGCAGAATCATTCTTGTGAAATAGATGGACAGTTAGGTGGGTGTCATCTGCATAGAAGTGAAATTTTATGTCTAGATGAAGGCCAATAATTTTGTTTAGAGGTGTTGTATAGAGTAAGAATAACAATGGACCCAGCACAGATACTTGGAGAACTCCATAGATGAGCTTGCTCAAAGTTGAGATAGTCTATAACCTATCTTAACGGCTTGACAATGATTACTCAGGTATAGGAGACAAACCACTTTAGGACAGTTACACCAAGACTAAAACAGAATTTGAGATAGCCAAGGAGAGTATTGTGGTCAATTGTGTCAATAGCTGTTGACAAAGTCAAGCAACACTAGAGCATTGGGTTGAGCTCATTCTAGAAGGAGTTGGTCATTTTTTATTGACTGTAAAGCAGTTTCAGTGGAATGATCCGTTTTGTAAGAAGACTGATAAGGATTGTCCAGTTTATTACTATTAATATGGGACGTTAACTGCTTAGATACAACCCACTCAACCAACTTGGACAGAAAGCAGAGTCCAGACACTGGACCTTAATTCTATAGTTCATTGCTCAATAGAAAAGGCTTCCTTTTTTAAGAGGGGTGACAACAGCCTTTATGTTATGAAAGCATCTGGAAAAGAACCTTCAATCAGGGAATAATTTACCGCTCTAGTTATGGATGGCAAAAGGATATCAAGACAAACCCCCCAAAACAATGCGGGTATAGGGCTAATAAGCACCAGTGAGTGAGTTGTTGATAATATTGTTGACTTTATCTTCACTGTAGGGATCAAAGGCAGTGATAGCAGTAGGTGTCAAAGTAGGTGCATCAGTAGAAGAGCCACATGAAGAAATGTATCCCTAAGTTTGCTAATTGTATCAGAGAAATATAAAACAAACTTGTCTGCAGTTTGTCTTGTCTGAGTTTGTCTGAGTTGCAGTGCAATACCTTCTTAAGAAAATTTCAAAGCTTCTTGGGGTCATTACTCTTTTTAGAGATGAGATTGGTATAAAAAAACCTTTGTCTTTATTGCCAGTTGTGGCCAGTAATGATGAAAGTGGTGGAATCATTGCAAAGTATAAGCCAATGTATATGTCATGGTAGAAAGTCCAATCTGGTAGAATTTCAATTTCATATTCTACCGGTAGAAATTCCAATTGCAGTTTGTACCAGTTTCTACTGCTATATCTAATCTTGAGACTTAGGTATTGCCGGGGGATCCGAAAAATAATAAACTTGATACCACTGGTGGAAGATTGAAAAAAGCAATAAAATTTCTGTATAGATTGTTTTATCATTGCAGGAATAACAAACATTCTTTTTTTAATTGTGATTCTAAAATTCTGACAACAGACTGAAAGTTTTATTTTCTGTCATGTTTAATTACGTTAGATCTGTGTTACAGTAAAATATTTTTTAATGTGTTTTCTTCATTTCTGAAAGCTGCACTTTGTTTAAATAACATTCAGATATATATGTATAGAATGCACACTTTTTGTGTTTCAGTTGGACTTTTTTACTTGAGTTTCTACAGGGTTTCTATAAGATTATTAGATTTCGGATCCCAAGGCAATAACCAAATCTCCTAGATTGGACTTTCTACCAAGTTTAGCTTCTATTGGTAGAAATTCCAATCGGACTTTCTACCGGTAGAATTTGAAACTCTACCAGATTGGACTTTCTACCATGACATATATACTGGATGTGTCTGGTGGATACATTTATATATTTTTTACAATTTTGAGAAACAAAATTTACACAATAATACAGGTGAACATTTGTCAATCAGGCTAATGTGAGTATAGTTAGCTCTAGTCTGGTTCCCGACCCTACTCTGCAATATATGGTCATGTATCGCCCACCATCTTGGGTTCAAGGCTTCCGTAGTTACACCGAACAATGATCAAGAAGAAATTAAATAAAAATATTTCTAATTAACACATTTGATGCACATTTTGACACAATATTCCCCTTTTACTGTGTAATGATATGCTATAATAATAAAACAACATTTGTGATAAATAAAAATTGTGCATTAGTTTAAGTGTTGTCGATCTTATATTATCACCCAGAATACGTATTTGCTTCTAAAGATTATTGTCATACCGAAATATTTTTAAGTTTAATTCACAATATTTGATGTTATAAGTCCAATAATATATCTTAAAAATATTTTAAATACATACAAAATGCATATGAATAATTGAAATAACGATAAAGATTTCCCGATATTAATGATGCATTCTTTTGGTTATTCAGCACTGGTACTTACTAGTTCACACCCCGGAAAAATACCGTTGAAAATGCAAACAACTGTTTTGCGGGAAAATAGCACCATCTCACGGCATAAAAAAGAATGCAGCAAGGCCATCATGGGCGATACCAGTCCCTTTATTGTTAAAGGTTGGCTGGTTCCCCGTCTAAGTTAGCTCTTGTGGTTCCAAGTCCCTGCTTTGACTCCTATGTAACATTACTCTAAAACCCTAAACCAAAGTTCCTGACTTGTGAGCAAAACTACAAAACTATTGTGAATACTTTTAAATTTTTATTACAATACTTAGATTTGTCACTTTGTACCAAACCACCTTTGCATAACAAGGAACTTTAAGTATTCAATATGATACCATATTGAAAGTACATCAGAAGGGTTTCTGTACAGCATTTAATACTACTAAAATATTCTTCCTTGCAGAAATTCGGATCCAATTCCATACTTACATCTTCAGCTCATTTATCTTCATCTCTCTTAATATATGCCACTCGGATATTCCTGTTTTGATACACAAATTTAGCCACTTTCTGTGCTCTTAATTTATGTTTCAGTACTTATTATTTTACTTTCTCTTCCTTAAGCTTTTCTGGGTAGGAGCATTTCTTTGATTTTGAGATAGAATGTGCTATGGTGAAAAAATCCATAAAGTTTATTTTGACATTATAATATTCTCCGAATTCTTGAAAAGTGATAGGTTCACTGTTAGCTCTCAAAATATCATTTATGTACCAAATTCTTTTTTTAAAATACACTGTATAGATGTTTTTTTCGCTGGAAATTAAGTTTGCAAATCAACGCAAAAGCGCTTTTTGTGAGCATTAATTTTGCTATGTAAGATGCTACTTTATTGTCAAAAAACCAATAAATTTTTCAGCTGACAATTAACTGTTCAACAGATTTCATGTGTTTAACACACACAAGAAGTATATCTCTCACAAACCTGTTATTTGAAAGTGCATCTGTGTAAAGTGAAGATGTAAAGCTTTCCATTTATATTGTTAATCTTTCTAAGCCATATAATTGCACTTTGTGTAGTGGATAAACTTTATTCTGGCTGAATTGGTTCAACCCACAATATGTTGAATGACTACCTAAAACAGTTCTTACTTCAGAATGGTATGCTTATGAAGTACCCAAATAATTCAAGAAATTGGAGGCAGTGAACATATCATCAGTTTACATCTTTCCACTTGCAAGCCACTCTCGGGGTATCAGGTTTTTACAGGCAACACTTGCATGCTGAGTGACAAAACTCACATAATATATAAATCTTGGCCAGGAAAAAACAGGCCTCGTAGAGTAACTGGTATTGTTGAATAACAACAAAAATATTATTACCAGAAGAAAATTTATTACTTACTTAAAACCTATGGCTGGTTTCACAAAAGGATGTATCCTGGACTCTTTGTATGTGAGAAATTAATAACTGTGTTTGTCTTCCCATGTTTCACTTTTACCTGTGCACACCTCTGCATACTATATACAGAAGTGTATAAATGCTTGTACTGTGAAGGTGTTTCTTATTTTTTTTAATCTTTTTAATCTTACTATGTTTTCAGAAATGCTCATACTCGTGGCTTGTAAAGACTGAGAATAAAACTTTATGTTAGAACTCTGTTGTTCAGTTAGGCCTACTGTAGCAACACCACCTTAAGCTGTCATTTTGTAGGAATACACAGGGCTAATTTGTATAAATTATTGGCTTGATTTTAATTTCATGCATGTGTAAAAGTAACAAAAATTGTATCTACATGAAAAAATAACACTTATACAGTATTTTCAATTGGGCTTCAGTCTGCAGTAGTTGTGTCCCAAATTTTCAGAGAATATTAATCTATATCAAGTACCCAAAATATTTTTATGATCATCTATATCATGTGTTGGAAAAATATTATGCCAGCTTCCTGAGTTGTATAATAATTTTTTATCCATCTGATTATTAAAGCTTCATTAAATTTCTTACAATACTGTAACTTTGTCTAGTGGAGTTAAATATTACTTTTCCTACCTCTTAATTTTTTATCTCCTACTGGGCTTTAGCTTGGGAAGAAAAATTATACATTGCCCCATGTGTGTGAGTGTGTGCGTGTGTGCATCTGTCTGTGCATGCATCTGTCACACAGTTATCTCTAAAACTACTGCACTTACCGGACTTGTTAAATTTTTGGTTTCATTATGAATTTTTATGCTCTTCATTTTTTTGGTTTTAGCTACTTTTACTAAATGGGTTAGAATTAAAAATTATTGCATGTAGAATTTTGACTAAAAAAGGTTTTCAGGTACTTTGTCCTTAGCTTCAAGATAGTATATAGTTGGGAGCTCTGTTGCATTACATCAGTGAGTAATAACTATTTTCTTTGTAATATGAAAATATCTTCAAAAGTATTAGAGCTAGCCAATTTATTTCAAATAATTTTTTAAGAAAATTTTTGGTGAGCTACCACATAGTGAAGTCTTTAGCTCATTGCATTGCTGAGTAATAGTTACTTAGACATTCACACTGATGAGTAAATCACTTATAACTAAAAACTGTTGCATTTAGAGTTTTTCTTTGAATAACTTGTTCATCTCTATACTTTCTTCAGAGGTACAAGACGGTTTGGTTTTTCAAAGGTTTGTTGCTATGATTAACTAACTTGTAGCAATTTTCTCATTTTTAGTCTTTTCTTGGGAAAAATATTACAGATAGCCAGTTTCTTTCAAATATGTTATCCAGCTAGTTTTTTTGGTAAACTACAACATGCTGAAGTTTCAAAGCTTAATGCGTACCCGAGTAATAACTACTGCAACATTAATGAGTAAATCACTTAAAACTGCTTAATTTACAGCCTTTTCTTTATGTAAGTTATTCGTCCACCCTTTTCTTTGCAACAAGATGGTTTATTCAAGGGTTAATTGCTATGGTTACGAGATTTAAAATAATTTTCTGATTTTTTGCTGTTTCTTGAATGAGTAAATGTCTTTTTAAGTATTGTCGATACCCAATTCTTTCCAAATATGTCATTCAGGTAGTTTTTGGTGAACTACAAGATAATGAACTTTCACAGCTTACTGACAGTGAGTTTCTGTTGCTCCTTCAATAGCTGAGTAATAGCTACTTTATCTTTCTTACTAATCAGTAAATTACTCATCACTTGAAAATATTATATTTAGAGCATTTTCTTTGTATAAGTTGTTATCATACTTTTTCTGAGTAATAAAATGGTTTGGTTTTTCAAGGTTAATTGCTATGGTTACCTGACTTATAGTAATTTTTTGTTTTTAGCTCTTTCTTATATGAGTTACGTCATTTATCTTGAAAGGTATTGAAGATAACCAATTTTCTGATTTTAGCTGTATAATCTAATCTAACCTAATCTACTGCTTTGAAGGCACAATATCTTCCCCACAAAGGGGAACTCAGTGTGCTAATTAAACATAATCATTATTATAGAGAGTCGAGAGGTGTTCAGGGTCAGGAATCCAGAATTGTGGGTGTGACCAGGAGGGAAGAAGACTAAGTTGAGAAGCTAGAGTTGAAAAGGTGGGTTTTGAGGTGTTTCCTAAAAATGCGACAGATGGACTGTTTGTTACTTGTTTGATTGAGTTGTGAACTCTACGGTCAAAAGTAGGGGTTTGAAGGAACTTGAGTTTGGGGGTGCTTTGCCTTGTATTTCTGGAGGAGGTTTAGGGGTGAAATAATTCTCTTAGGTAAACTGGTTGATCTTGGTTGAGGATTTTGTATGTAATGAGGCCTATTTTGAAAAGTACCCTGTACCTGACTGGGAACCAATGAAGTTTTTTTTAATTGAGGGGTGATATGAGACAATTTAGAGGAACTAGTGACAACCCTGCAGGGTGAGTTTTGGACTCACTGCAATCTCCTTAACTCAAAATCATTGAGTGATAAGAACAATTGAATTACAATAATCCAATCTGCTGCTCACCAAAGCATTCACTAACAGAACTGATGTTTTAAGGTCTAGAAGGGGATGAATGCATGAACTCTAGTGGACTTTAAGACCTGTGACACGTGGTTTGAGAAATTGAAATTGGAGTCGAACACCACTCCGAAGTTCCTAACACTTTATGCTGGTGAGACCTGATCTCGCAGAATATTGATAGGGTAGTGAGGGAGGAGTTGTTTATGGTTTTTATGGCAGCCTATGAAATTAAACTTAGTTTTGTCATGGTTGAGTTTTAATTTATTTGTAAACATGAAATTTTGAATGTCACTTAGGCAGTTCTTTAGTTTTTGTATAGTGAGTGAGTGAAATTTGCTAGTGAGAGTGTTATGTATAACTGACTGTCATGGGCGTAAAAGTGTTAGTTAATACTACTGTGGGAATGAATGATTGAGCTGATTGGATTAGTGTAGAGAGAGAAAAGAATTGGACCAAGAACGGAGCCCTGGGGGATTCCTTACTGGAGCACAGCAGGATGTCACAGAGTGCTACCTACCTTGAGTGAGTGTGTCCTTCCCGACAGGTATGATTTGAACCAGCCAAGTGCTAACTCACTGATTCCATAGTAAACATTAAGTCTGTTCGGGAGAATGGTGCGGTCAATGGTATTTAATGCGAAGGACAGATCCAGAAGGGTAGGGGCAGTGACAAACCCTTTGGCAATATTGAGAAAAATATCGTTACGAATATTAAAGAGGGCACTTTCAGTAGAATGGTGTTTTCTATAAGCCAATTGGAAGGCAGTCATAAGGCCGGCTTCATCAAGGTGAGTTTGTAGCTGGACGACTTCTACCCTTTCAAGTATCTTTGAGATAAAGTTTTGATTAGAGAGGCTGATAGTTTTTGAAAACTTCTTTGTCTAAGGATGATATTTTGAGAACTGGGGTAGTATGGGCCTACTTGAAAATTGGACACTTACCTTGTTCAAGAGAAGCGTTGATTATTGAAGGGATGGAGGGTGATGAGAATATCCAGATAATTGAGAACAAGGAAAGTGGGCCAAGGGTCAAGGAAACATGATTTACTTGGAGAGTTGATAATAATTTTGGTAACTTGATCCTCTGTTACAGTGGATAAAGTGGAAAACATAGGAGGAGGAGAGTTTGGTGTGATGTGTTGCAAATTGAGGGAAGTAAAGAATGCTAAGCGTATTTTTTTCAATTTTTGCTGTAAGGAACTCCACAAATCTGTCAGCCAAAAGCTAAGGGGGCTTTACTGATGGGAGCATCTTGGCTGGTAGTCTGTGTAACACATCACCATGCAGGACATGCCATAATTTCTGTGGGTTGTGGTGATTGTCCTGAATTTTTGCTTTAAGGAATTGAGATTCTACCTGCATGCTAATTCTGTTGTACTGGTAGACTTTCTGCATGTAATGGGATCTAATCAAGGTGGGTTTTTTCTTCGCCAAATGCGTTCAAACAAACACTTGGTCTCTTTTGCCAGAATTACGATTTCGTTAAGCCATCCCAGGATGTACTTTGCCATGGTGTATTTGGTGCGTATTGGTGCATGTTTGTCGATAAGATAGTGTGGTGTTTTTGTGAAGAGTATCATGTTCCTTGGACGGATTATTAGTCAGTTCAGAAGCAAGGAGATCTGTTTTCACTTTCTCTTTATCAATTTTATGGTATTTACAGTAGCATTAGTCTGGGATCTGGGGGTTAAGAAATTTAGGGTGAACCAAACTCAAAAATGGTCGGAAAAAGCATCAGTGGTATGGACACTGGAAATATTGTCATTGTTGGATTTGGTTAAAACCAGGTCGAGTATGTCCATGAATAGGCTCTGGAAATTAACTTTCTGACTTAAATCAAGTGAATCAATCAATGAAAATTTTTTGAATTTGAACATGTTGTTTCAAGGTGAAAATTGAAGTCGCCAACGATAACCAGAGTTTCTGTGGTGTGATGAATATCCTCCAAAAGTGACTGAAACTGTTTGAAAAAGGTTGGAGTATAGGAGGAAGGAGGTCTATATATGTTCAGAAAATAAAATGATTCTTTGTTTAGGGATATCTTGATGAGGAAATTTTCAAAGGTGGTGCAGGTTTTTGTAGGAACAATGGAAGTATCCAGTCCATTTTTAATGAAAAAAGCCAGTCCTCCACCATGGCAGACCTCTCATGGCTGTTGATACAGATTGTAATCTGGTGGGGTGATTTCAGACAGATTGGCACTTGTGGTATTACAGATGGGAAATTTCTTCTAAATAAGTCATTCACCTACATATGGTTGATCTGCAACATATAATAAAGTTCCAGCAAGTATTTCAAAATCTAATCTAAGCTACTGCTTTGTAGGCGCAATATCTTCCCAACATAGGGGAACTCAGTGAAGATATGAGTGTGACCAAAAGTAAGGAGACTAAGTGGGGAAACTGGAGTTGAACAGGGGAGTTTTGTAGTGTTTCCTGAAGTATGTGACAGAGGGGCTATTTCTTATTTGGAAGGGGAGAATTCCAAAGAACAGGGCCATAGTGACCGAAAGAATTAGAAAAGTGTTTATTTGATTCATGAACTCTATGGTCAAAAATGGGGATATGAATTTTGTATGTAATGAGGCCTATTTAGAATTGTACCCTGTACCTAATTGGGAGCCAATGGAGTTTTTTCAACTGAGAGGTAACATAAGAGAACTTGGTGGAATGTGTTTCAACCTGGAGGAGTGAGTTTTGTACCCGCTATATAGTCTTCTTAGCCAAATATCAGCGAGTGATGCAAACAGGGAAATGCAATAGTGCTAGAAGATAGAAGTACTGATGTTTTAAGGTCTAGAAGGGGACAAATTCTTTAGAGGTCTCTAGCATGAATTCTGATGGACTTTATGACCTGTGACACATGGTCTGAAAGAGTAAAGTTAGAATTAAACACCACTCTGAGGTTGTGACACTTTGTACTGGTGTGACCTGATTACCAAGAATATTGATTGGGAAGTGAGGAAGGGGTTTTGTCAGGGTTCAGTTTTAATTTATTTGTGAACTTGAAATTTTAAATGTCATTTTCGCAGTTCCTTAGCATTTATGACAGTGTTATGTATAACTGGGTATCATCCAGTAGAAGTGGTAATTAATACTACTGTGAGAGTGAATGACTGAGCTGATTTAGTATATATAGACAGAAAAAAGAATTGGACCAAGAACAGAACCCTAGGGCACACCAAACAAAAGCTCAGCAGGATGTGACAGAGTGCTACCTACCTTGAGTGTGTCCTTCCCGACAGGTATGATTTGAACCATCCAAATGCCAGTTCACTTTTTCCATAGTATAGGGATAGAATGGTGTAGCCAATGATATCAAAAGCAGTGGACAGATCTAAGAGGGTGAGGGTTGTGACAGACCCTTTAGCCATGCAAACAAGAAGATTGTTCTAAATATTAAGGAGGGCATTTTCAGTAGAATGATGTTTTCTATGAGCTGATTGAAATTCAGGCAGGCCAGCTTCATCAAGGTGATTTTGGAGCTGGACTGCTACTACCCTTTCAAATATCTTTGAACTAAAATTGAATTTAGAAACATTCCTGTAATTTTTGAAAACTTCTTCATCTGGGAGGATATTTTAAGGATTGTGGTAACATGTGCCTGCTTGAAAAAGTTAGGACAATTACCTTGTTCAAGTGTGGCATTGAAGTTGTATTTATAGATGGGAGCAACTTGGCTGGTAGTCTATGCAATACATCGCCTAGGACTCGTCATAATTTTTGTGCGTTGTGATGATTGTCCTGAATTTTTGTTTTATGGAATTCAGATTTGGCCTGCATGCAGATCCTATTGTATTGGTGAACTTTTTGTATGTAGTTGGATCTATTGAAAGTAGATTTACTTCTTTTTTTTAAAATTTTTTTTTATTTCTGTGTCAGATGCGTTCAAACAAATATTTGGTCTCTTTTTTTGGCCATTACACATTCGTTTACCCATCCTGGAATGTACTTCACCTTGGTATATTTGGTTTAATGTGGTGCATGTTTGTCAATCAGGGTTGTCAAGGTTGAGTGATATTGGTTGTACAAAGCATTGGCTTCCTTGCAAGGATTGATAAGGAGTTTACAAGCGAGGAGATCTGTTTTCCTTTTAACTTTGTCAATTTTATGGTATTTGTGGAAGGTAACAGAAGCATCAGTTTTGTATCTAGGAGTTGAGATATTTAGGGTGAAGCTAATTGAAAAATGGTCGGAAAAGGCATCAGTGGTATGGAACATTAGAAATATTGATGTTGGTGGATTTGGTTCAAACCAGGTTAAGAGTATGTCCGTGAATGTGAGTGGGGAAGTTAACTTTCTGGTTTTGTGCAATGAGTCAATCCCGGAGTGAAATGTTTTTGAATTCAAGCATGTTGTTTCTAGCTGGAAGCTGAAGTGATGGATGATAATCAGATTGTTGGTGAATACTTTATAAAAATGACTGAAACTGTTCGAAAATAATTGAAGTGCTGTGCATGGTGGTCTGTATATACATTTAGAAAGTGAAAAGATTTCTTGTGTAAGGATATTTTTAATCTTTGTAGGAACTACGGAAACATCCAATCTATTTTTTCACAAAAAACCCTAGGACTCCACTCAGGTGAACCTCGCATGGCTGTTGGTATAGATTCTGACTTGGTGAGGTGATTTTTCACTGATTAGCACTTGTGGTGTCAAGTCTGATCCAAGTCGAAGAGATCTGTCATTGTCAGAGACAAATTTGCTAGTAAGATATGAAGGAAAATAATTTTTTGAGAACCTGGAAGGGTCAAAAATATTAAACTGAACAGAAAATTGGGGAATTACGTGGTTAGAAGATGTGTGTTGTCAAAGTGATGGTCCCTGATAATTGGGAGTGTGAGCAATAAATGGGACCAATAAAAAGTGGTCTGTTTCGATGTGTACTTATCAAATGATTATGTACAAAGTTGAGTATTGAAGAGCAAATATTATTTGTCCTAGGAACAGTAGTACTGATGCAGGATTGGATGGAATGTAATCAAATATTGTGTTAATGGTGTAGTAATTTTGAAAATAAATCTAGCTTTGATAAAACTGGTTTAGAAGTATGACATGAGATCATGCATAACATTATTTACTTGAGTGGTTATTGACAGTATTTAGTGCAGATCAGAGAGCAATGAGATATCCCAAAGATTTAGCTGAGACAAAAGTAAAACCTTGACATTTGGTTCACTTTGAGACTAGGGTAAATGCAAGACGTTTTACAATAATCACCCCCAGAAATCATGCTGTTAAACTTTTGTTTATTTTGATAGATAGGGAGATGGATAGATGGGGAGATAGACAGTTTATTTCATTTCTGTACATACATGCAATATTGTAGTTAAGGATATTTCAATATCAACTAATGACAGAAATACAAGAAACGGAAACAACTGAAGACTATGCTTATGTTGTTCCCTGCTTACTACTGGTAACTTTACATGTTAACAAAATGAATAAAGTCATAATATTGTTTTAAAGAAAATAAAAGACAAAGTTTTACAGGCAATTGTCAGGATGACACTACAACAATGTGTCCTTACCCAAAAGAGAGAGAAAACAAAAATAAAGTTTTGGACCCCACAAATCTAGTTGCAACATATCAACATGATTTTACGTCACTATTTTTTACCATTTTTTTAAACTTAGTTAGTGAGCAGCAGTTTTTCATGCTCTCCTCAACTTTATTCCACAGTCTAACACCTAATATTGACAGACAATTTGATTTTATTTTTGATTTACAAAATTTAACTTTAAAATTACCCGGCTTCCTAGTTTGATACCTACTGATGGATTTAGTATTGAACAAACATTGTAGTCTATCTGGCAATTTACAATTCCAAGCTTTGAACATTAATACCTTTACTTTGGCCTCCACCAAATGTGGGAATTTTAAAATATTTAGTTCTTTAATGTACTTGTGTGTTCTCTAGCTTTTAAGTCACAAACTATTCTCACAGCCATCTTTTGTGCTTTGATGATTGGCAAAAGGAATGATTTATTACAATTTCCCCACAGTTCCACACAGTATGACATATGTGATTGAATTATACTAGAATAAAGTCTCAACCTTGCATCTCTATTTAACAAATGTTTTACTTTTTTTAATACTGCTAGGTTTCTGAATATCTTATTCTTTACATTAATGATTTGCTCTCTCCATGTTAGTTCTGAGTCAATAGTTACACCTAGAAATTTGGCAATATATACTCTTTCGATTTTAAATTCATTGATATATACATTACATACTGTATTTGCATACTTATTACCAAACACCATGAAATTTGTTTTACTAATATTTAAAGACAGTTTGTTTATGGAAAACCAAGTGTGCAATTTTCTCAGTTCTGTAGATACTAGTGTACACAGTTCTGCTATACTTTACCCTGTACAAAATATATTTGTGTCATCAGCAAAGATAATCAATTCAAGTACTTGAGAAATATTACAAATATCATTGATATTGTGACGGCGAAAGCCGATGCAACGCAAAGTATGATGTAACAGTTTGGATTGGAATCGTGGACCACGGCAAACTTAGCGATAATTCAGCCATTTAGGCTGAGAAAAGTGGGTTTTCACATAAGATTCCAACAAAAAGACTAAGAAATGGCCGAAAATCTATTACACACTCACCTTTCACACTAACAAACCACGGATTATCCTCATATTTTGTTTGTATTGTAGCTTTTGAAGTATTTCTACTATCAAACTAGCCGCCATTGTTGTACAAGTATATCACGTCTGAAAGACTTTAAAGTAGATGACAAACCATTCTTTTAAAATATTTGCAGTGTTATAATTTATTTAATTTGCATGTTTTCTACGTTTTTAGGTGATATTTGGTTGAATTTGAGCTGAAACTAACAGATTTCCTTTGGAACTACTTGCGGCAGGCTGGCGTAGGGATACACGAAAACAGCCCAGAAATCTACATAAGGGGCTGCTGTCAGTGGCTCTTTGGCTTTCGTTTGACAAAGCCGCATTTGCGTAACGCAAATAAGAGGTAAAAAACCCTCAATCAATACAAACCGCAAATCTTGCGGCAAGTGACATACAAATCAATAAACAACCATAAAATGATTGTGTAATCACCGCAATTACATAGATTTTCACTGAATAATCTATGCTGACTGAATAGAATCAGTTTCTTGAACTTTACTATTTTCAGTGATAGTTCTGAAATAATCCTTGTAAATAACATTTGAAAGTTACCCATAAAAGTTATACTTTGTGGATTAAGAATTCTTCTGAGTCTTACTTAACTGTACATTATATCACATGTAAATAAGTTAAGTTCAGTTATATAAAATCTATTTGTCTTTCTGTTTACTGAGTTGATTATTACTGGAATTTATTGCATACTTTAAAGATTTGGACAAGAGCTATTTTCAAGTTTAGACTTTACAGCAAGATTGAATGACATGCATAAACAGTTGAATACTACACATTGTGTGACACAACAAGAGTATAAAGTGGCATGATAAACCTTGCTGATTGAACCTCTGGACTTTGTGCGACTTTGTCATATCGAATTGCCCACTTGTTGACTGATATGTTTGATAGTTTATTTTTGATATTCCTATGGAATCTGAGACTTGGACTGAAACATTTTGGAATGATGGTACTTCTTGGTAACTGCATGGTAATGCAAGGCATGGTAATTCAAGGCAAATGAGGTACTTCAGGTAGAGAAGCAGCAGATAAATAAATTATTTGGAATAATTTACAAACTGGTTTCGGGCTCTCCAGTATTTTTAGTCTCGGGCCACACGCTACCAACCTCTTTCCCTGAGTGAAATACTGAGGCCCGCTACAATATATAATATAAATAGTTTTGGCCCGAGGATTGAGCCCTGTGGAACCCCGCACACAACATTTTGTAAGTCAGAGTTAACACCATTATAGTTTACAAATTGTTTACGGTTCAATAAGTATGAGCTTAACCAGTTACTAGCCAACCCTCTTATACCATACTGAGACAATTTTTGGATTAACAACAAGTGGTCTTTTCATGACAATGTGCTTATAATTGCCTAACTATTACGTTAAAATTATTTTATGCAATGAAAATACATATTATACTGAGTTTTACCTCACAAAATAGATGGCAGGTTAGTTTGTTAGCAACTATAAATTTGTCTATTTCGTTCATTATGAAAACTTTAGCGTTTACCAGGACATTCACGGAAGTAAACGGGCCGAAGTAAACACAACGATGATAGAAATCTAACATAAGTTTGGTTAAATGACTGTATTATGCCACTAATGACAGCTTAATATTTCAATAGTTAGAGTATGGAAGATAGTGGGTTCGATAGTGACCCTAAGTCACCAAAAAGCGAACTCGTTAACGGAAAGACTGAGGTAAGCTACTGTAGAGTAAGCCCACGTACTGTATTCTAGTGGCATTCTACCAGTGAACGCCAGCCTACCAGTGAACGCCCGCCGGCTGAATTGCAGAATTCCCCTCCCGGAAATACATGAAAGTAGTTCTGTCAATATATAGATATATAAAATATATATATATATTATATAAAGAATTAAGAAAGAGTCAGGTAGGCGGGTAGACAGGTCGGCGGGTAGACAGGTCGGCAGGTCGGCGGGTAGACAGGTTGGCTGGTTTAACATCTCTAATGCAAACCTGCCGACCTGTCTACCTGCCGACCCGCCGACCTGTCTACCTGCCGACCTGTCTACCAGCCTACCTGCCTACATGTCTACCAGCCTACATGTCTACCTGCCTACATGTCTACCTGTCCACGTCTCTTATTTTCCATTTACTTAGGAACTATATTATTGCAGAAAATAAATTCAATGATATTCCTACGCCTTTCTACTTCCGGGAGGGGAATTCTGCAATCCTTCCCGCCCGCCTTATATATCTTTATTAGAGGTCAAGGACAAATGCCTCTATTTGTAAACCAACTGGGCGTTCACTGGTATTTCCGGTTTGCGGTAAAAACGGTCGATAATAAAGATTAATTGTCAAAATATAACACTTTCAAAGAAATGTTGAACAGCATATAAACAACGCTATAAACAAAGTATTAACGGTACGGCTTCAACTACGGCATCGTAGAACGAGTATTATGTCTTCGTTTACGGTGTCGTATATGCACAGTCGTCAATCGACTATGAGAGAAATGTGGACTTCCGGTGGCTCTCTCGAACGAGTATAAGACACAAATAACAAAAAATCAATTAAATTCCATAACTGTAAGTGTAGACAATGCTTTCGTAGGGCAATGGCTGAAATATACAATAAATTAATGAAGGTATACTTGACGAACAACCACACTTTAAAATATTTTGTTAAATTCGAATTATATAATTTTTAAAAAGTCTGTATGAATACCAGTTCAATGTGTGCTCAACATGCTACGAATACCTGCACTATGTGTGATTTGCAGTCTTGTTTTTAAGTTTGAAATATATATTTTTGTGAACATACTGGACTTTCTGAAGGAAAAAACAATTCATAATACTTTAAAATAATAATAATAATTAAAATAAATAATTAATGCTAACTTTGCTGGGTTTTTTCTTTTTCTTTTTTTTTTGGGGGGGGGGGGGGGGGGGGTTGTAGGTCGTCTTCAGCATTGACATTTGTGAGAGTTTTGTGGTGTTGTAATGTGGATTCAAAATATGTATTTAATATAAATGCATATATACACATTAAATAATGTAGTAAATTTGAAAAAAAAAAAATCCACATCTTATGAAAGATGCCATTTTCTATTGCAAAAATTGCCAATAATACCTAGCAAGGCAATACCTTGACATCCTAGGTATGTAATCCTTATATATAACAATATAATTAATTTAACATTTAACATATAAAATACTTGAAGTAAATTTTTTAAGTGTCATTCTTTTTTTAAAATCTAAAGAAATTGCAGAACAAAAACAGACTGGGTGTTCTATCACTAGCTATGATGTCTTGTTTATGTCACTAGATATCAAACCCAGGCCTCTCAGACTTGGATTACCATTAAATTTTGTACAGAATCTAACAAAAATAAATAAATAAATAAAATAAAATTGTAAATTTTATTGCAAAATCTGGTCGTAATTGGAAAATGCACACCAATATAGGCTTTGAAAATATGAGACCCTTACTTAACTAATGATATATTTTTCATGGCAAGTAATTAATTTCTGGTGAAAATTGGCAGCTTTAATAGCCTAACAGACTTTTGCTTGAGCAATCTGTAGCATAAAGTGAGAATTTTTTATTTATTGGACAGGTATTCAAAGGGAATGAGTACCTCATTTTGAGGTATTCAGGAACACATGGAACAAGTATTCACACTCTTCTACATTTCCCTCTCGTATGTAAGATTAAAGGCCGTTATAAAACAAATTCTGTCTGCCACATAAAAAGCACATATAAATGCACGCATTCATATAAATAATAAATATAAATATAAATGCATTCATATATTGGCACAAAAACATGCATAAGTCCAATTTTAAAACCATTTAGACCGGAAAGTGGAATGGACCAGATTCTGGTTCACAAAGTATACATACATAATAACCTTTCCAATGGTGTTTTAATTGTAAAAATGCAGGGTTCGCGATTACGCCGTCCGAGTATGTTAAACACGCGGTATTTCAGATTTGGACGCAAGTTTCGGTTGTGAGTGCGTCCATCGGGACGCGATTTTTATGAAGAAAATATTTCTGCTTTAGAAGTGAATTTCGGTTGGCAGGAAACGTAGATGTGCAAGCAATATATATAACACTGAAGATAAGCTTTATATTTTAAAATTAAATGGTTTCGAGCGATTTCCTGGCAAGTTGTTTACGTCCACCATTGTAAAGCGAGATATTTCGTACACTAGCAAATCTACTCAAAACGTTATATATCGAAAGAAAGCCTGATCTCTGCACGGAAACAGTCGAAACAACAAGCCAGAGCGGTGAATTTCGTGGGAGACAAACTATTTTACTAAATCTCGGAAACTCTTGATATTTAGCCCCGGAAAGTTGCCCGGAAAATAAAAGCTGTAACATTCGAAAATATTTACAGGGGATAGTGTAACAAAAAACTATATCTCTGGAACTACCCAATGAATTTTTGTCAAACAAAAAGCAAGAAAAACTACAAATTTTTTGTCTTTCAAACAGTATCAATGCCATATTTTTGTAGCTTAAATAAAATAATCATACAAAATAAATTTCAATCTAATTGCACTAAAATGAAGTTTGTTGACTGGGGTTCAGCTTTTTAAAATATTTTTAAAATTTATTTATGGACAGATGCATATTATTTATCAGTATAAAGGAAATTGGATAGTGCTTCTATATATTTAAATGTATCCAAATTACGGGAGAAAAAGTATTACTTGCACCCAATTTTCATACAGTGGTACCCCTTTTTTTGATGAGCCATAAGGTACAAGGTCCCCGACGTTTCATAACCCTAATGCAAACACTGGACTCAGAAAAAAATGATTGGGACTCCATTTTTCGGAGGACATGTAGTCCGTTGGACTCCATATTTTAGAGGTGCTTCGCTAACCCTGAAAATGGTTATGTAGTGACAGATTGACAAGCAATTAAAGGTTAACAAAACTTCACATTGCATGAATAAATATTGATTGGCACACAAAGTGTGGTTTGAATCCAAAATAAAGACTATATAACTGAGATATTACTTTGCAAACACACGAAGACCAGTACTAGACTAGAAAAATCTCAAAGGATTTGGATTTAAATCCTTTTGCAAGGATTTGACCCCAATCCTGGTACTAGTACGAAAACTAGATCATCAACCAATGACAACCATACCCCTCTCCTCTGTCACAGACATTTATACCTTTTTATATCCCGTTCTGTACTGCTCAGCTACCCTTGTTTGTCGCCTACCCAAGTTGATACTGAAATAAACTTTCTTGAAGATGACTGCTGCATTACCACCATTTGAGTCATTTGAGGTAAACAGTGACTCTAATATTGGTGCAAGGGAGAAGAAATGGATTAGCAAATTTGAAACCTTGTTTGTATCAAATTATTGATTTATTCAACATTACACCTAGTACCTTGTTGGGTTGTATTGTAACCGTGCTGCAACTTACTGTATTTATCTGTGTTAATTTCCTCTATTAAACACCCCTTCCCTTCCTCTCTACCTTTGCAATTCCAGGATTCTGAAAAAAAAACAACATTTTAATACACCCCATTCGAATAATAGCTAACCAAAAATAAAAAAAAAAAGAAATTCAAAACAACACATGGCAGTATTGATGAAAAACGCATTAAAATCTGCACAAATACGAGGTAAAAGGCTAAAGCCAGATGCAAACATATTTTCAGCCACTAACATATTTTTTACATATTGATTGAAATTTAGAACTGCAGTGTACAGTAGAACCTCTGTTATCTGACCCTATTAGGGGAGTAACAATTGGGTCAGATAACAGAAAGACCAGATAATAGCAAGCTTAAGGGAATTGGTTTAAATTGAGCTGTAATGGGATAATTGAAAATTAGGATTATAGACAATAGAGGGTTGGTTAACAGAAGTTCTGCTGTATTACCAAATGTAAAACTGTTTTACTGATACTAAAAATATGTAATTTTCTCAATAATGTAATCTGTGTCACTGACAAGGCAAATAAAATTAATAAATTGCTGAGAAATGAAGCTCTGAATTTTTCTCCTTTCAGATGAACGGTGATGCTGTCAAAAAAGAAAGTAGTGCCTTAAAAATGATGACAAAAGCATCACAATTGCAACAAAAAATAGGTAAGTGTGGATGGATGTGTGACCAATAGCTTTATCTTACCTTTGCAATATCAAGAAATATAACAATTTAAATGATATGTAGATTTGATCATGATGTAAATTTTGTGGAATGGACAAATTATTTCTCATTGAAAAAAATCCTCATTGAATTTCATTTAATTAGGGTTTTCAATTTGAAATATTAAATATCAAGCAAAAGAATTTTCCAGGTTCATCATATCATTGTCTTAACCACTATCAATGTTTTATGCAACTTCCAGTGTAGCCTTATGCAGTATGGGAGTAAACAAAGATCTATTGGGAACTACATTTGAAGGCTTATATCTAACTAGTGGAAAGGGTACCAAAAGTATAAAATAATCTGCTTAAGGCAGTTTAATAAAATGTTCTTGTTCACATAGGAATAGATATTAAGTGGTGCAAAAGTGCACAATGTGCTGAAGACACAATGCTTTCTGAGAGCGATAATTTTTTATAAAAATGATTTCTCGTGAGATATGCCTAAAGAGCTTTCCAGTATTTTGTGTGTGTTTGTCCTAAACTTCAAGCTATCCACTATAAATATTATAACAAAATTTGTTCTTGTCAAAATGATAGTATATTAACTCAGTTTTATGAAATAATAACTTGTAAAAGGGTAAAATTATTACTGAACTTTCTAGCTGACCTATGGAATCTCAGGAACAATATTTTATGTAACTAGTTTCCACTTATTTGTTGTTAAAGTATCTATGAAATCTCAGAAATAATATTTTATGTAACTAATTTCCACATATAACTGTTGTTAAAATAGTATGTAGAGACTAATAAGCCCATTAGGGTTGGGTATTCTTTTGTTCTTCATTATTATGTTGTCAAACTGTATTATACTATGTCTCTATAATAAATGAATAAATAAATAAATTATACATTTTTCCCAGACTGTCTTTGTGAAATAAGAATAAAGTAATGTTGAAAATTGAAGTCATGATTTACCCATGCCCCTATCACACTATGGGGCATATCAACTTGTCAATACACCCACACATATTCAGGGTCATATTTTGGATGCTCTATGTGTGAGGGATTCCTTCTCCTGGGCCATTAGTCCCAAAGTTATTGGGGGACTATCAGACCACCAGGCAATCATATTCAGCTTTATCTTCCCTGTCAAAGAATCCTGTAAGTTTCAATGTGTTCCCATCCGTAAAATTCACAAGATAAATATTTCAGATTTTAGAATGGATATCCTGAAATCCGACCTCATTAGATGCCCGTACAAAACTGCCAGTCTTCTCAGTCATCAATACTTTAATACTTTGAGAAGCCTTCTTGACAAGCACACCCCAATCATGAAGAAAAATATACCGAGACATGCCGAGACTGGTTTCATGAACTGTGACATCCTCAAAGCAAAACGACTCAAGAGGAAATATGAGCGGGCATGGCGTCGTGAAAACTCAGCCAGTAATCATAGCCGATACAGGGCTGCAATCAACCACTATAATTTCCTGCTAGAGAAGTCCAAATGCAACCATTATTCCAACATTGTGGCTGAAAACCAAGGAAATCCCAAGGCTCTGTGGAACTGTTTCAAAAAGATCTTACACAGGTCCTCTGTTGCTGTTCTACCAGACTACACAAATAAAACCAACCTTGCGAACACTTTCTGTAAGTTCTTCTATGACAAAATCCTCAAGATAATATCCACACTGCAGTCATCAATACCATCTTCAGTTACTAGACCCAACCCCACTAAAAATACTCTGTCCTCTTTCACACCTGTGTCCGAGGAAGAACTACTCAAAATTCTAAAGTCCTCACCATTCAAATCATGTGACCTTGACCCGATTCCGACGTCACTGGTCAAGGAGTGTGCTGATATTCTCATCACCCCCATCACTAAAATTGTAAATTATTCAATCACAGAAGGTAGTTTCCCCAACTGTTTTAAGATGGCATATGTCACCCCCCTTCAAAAGAAGCCAAGCCTTGATAGAAATATCCTCAAAAACTACAGGCCAGTGTCAAACCTCAGCTTTATATCTAAACTTATTGAGAAGGTGGTGGCAAAGCAGCTAAATGAATTTATTTCGCACGAGGGGCTCTTAAATGTCAACCAGTCTGCTTATAAGAGTTCCCACTCCACTGAAACCGCATTGTTGAAGATTCAAAATGATATAGCTCTCTCAGTGGACTCAGGAAAGGCAGTGGCCCTAACATTATTAGACCTATCGGCGGCGTTTGATACGATTGATCATTCTCTTTTATATGATTGCTTGCATGACTGGTTTGGTCTAGATGGTACTGTTTTGTCATGGATCAAATCGTATCTTTCAAACCGTAAACAAAAAATTAAAATAGGTGATAGTTTCTCTGAGGCAGTAATTCTCCCTTTCGGAGTCCCCCAAGGCTCTGTACTGGGTCCTCTCCTTTTCACCCTCTACACTAGGCCCCTCAGTCAAGTTATTTCAAAATTCAATGTTACTCATCACCTGTATGCCGATGACACCCAGATCTACCTAGCAGTTGACTCCAGGAATTTTGACTCTAGCATGGAAGAGCTGACCGAGTGTCTCAAGTCTGTACAGGAGAGGATGGACAGTGTCAAACTAAAACTAAACCCAGAAAAAAACGAATTTATCATTATAGGTCAAAAAGCCATCAGAGAGTCGCTTGCACCAAATTTCCCTGTTCCACTCCTCCAAAACAATATCTCTCCGTCGGTGGAAGTAAAAAATCTGGGTGTTATTTTCGACTCAGACAACTCCTTTGACAATCATGTTGCCAAGGTTTGCAGAGCATGTTACTATCATCTTCGTGATTTTCGACGAATTCGCAAATTCCTTGGAGCTGAGACAGCAATACTTCTGGCAAATGCTATGGTCAGTAGTCGTCTAGACTACTGTAACTCTTTACTCTATGGGGTAAGTAACATAGTCAAACTACAGAGAGTCCAGAATGCTCTTTGCCGCATCATCTTCAGACTTGACAAAATGAGTCATGTTACACCCTTTTTGAAAAAACTCCACTGGCTCCCAATTCATCATCGCATCCTGTTTAAGTATAATCTTTTGGTATTCAAGGCTATTAATCTTTCACAGCCCCCGTATCTTTCAGCTGTAATAAGATCGAGCAGTCTCACTCGTGGCAGCAGGCTATCTATCTCCTCAACCCGCCCTAATAAGCACATAGGAAGGCGTGGCTTTGCAGTAGCTGCACCAGCTGAATGGAACAAGCTGCCACAGACTGTCAGATCTCAGCAAACAATAGATGGTTTCAGAAGCCAGCTAAAGACCTACTTGTTTAGGCTGGCATACCCCCCACCTTAGTTATACCCTGGCGGGTGCTTTTTAGATGTCGACCCATGCCTGTCCCTGGACTCTCCCTTCTTGGGCTCAAGCGCATTAGAGGATTTGTATCAATTTTGCGCTATATAAATCCTACTATTATTATTATTATTATTATATCGCCTATGTTTATAGGCATTTTCTGTAATGCCACATTAAGTTACCAAGTGTAGATCTCTATTCTTTGAGCTTGTCATTGTCTTTCATTGCCCCGAGTACTTTTGCCTCGTACATGGTAGTTTTGAAATATCCCATATCTGAAACACTGTATTATGCCAAACATCTACTGGTAATACAGGCATGTATAAATCGGGGTGATTCTGTACTACCTAGACCATTACCCACAGTTTTGTGGATTGCCTGCTACTGAAACCTGAACAAAGACATCCATGCTGTACTGTATGCTTTTGTAGCACTGCCTTGGAACTGCCACAGTATACTCTGTCATTCTGTGCCCAGTACTGCCAAAAATGAGGACATATCTGATCAGTTTATGGGTGGTTTCTTGATTTTTAAAGCTTTACTTTGTGGTGTGGCAGGGGCATTAGTATTAATTAATGACTTAATGTTAACATCAAATCAACGACCTGGTGTAAAGAAATAGTTGATGCTTGACATTAAAAATCTGAAACTACCGGTGGTAAAACAAATTGCTAACTAAGAAAGAACATTGATTTTAAAATATGTACTTTCACGGATGTCTGAATCAGTGTACAGAATGAACACCAACCCCTTTTCCGAGACTGGTATCTAATCTCAGACCTGTATCTTTCTAGAGCTACAGGTCCGGATGTCCCATAACTTAAGAAAGTTGTTCATTTATTTTTCTGTTAATCACCAAAATTATTTCAGGACTAGAGTCACCACAACAGTAAGTCTTGAAATTATAAAAATTAAAATTAAGCCATTTATCTAGGTCAGTTTTGAAGCTGAATATTGATTTAATCTTGTATACTGAACTATGTCCTGGCAATTTTTGCGTTAGGCCTGTAACATTTTTATGTTCCAGGTCCGTTCGATCTTGAAAGGTTTCTGGTTAACTTCACACACTAGTCTGACTTGAATAATAAATATCATTCATAATCCTAAAATTGGACATAATGTTATAACAAGCCTTTTCTTTACTTAAGAGAAACATCGTGAGGCAGTAAGAAAAGTTCCAGTGGAGGCAGTGACTGATCAACCTAAAAAACACTTCTTGTTGTCGAGGAACAGGTAGTTCACTGATTTATTATACTTTTTACATAGTAAAAAGAGTACTTGTACTTGTGGGCAAGTTAGCCTGCTTGTTTTAGTTGTAAAAATTGCAGCATCTCAAAGGTTTTGTTCTTACATGATAAATGTTTGTTTTATATAATATTAACAGAAATTGTTTTTTTTTTATGTTGCATATTATTCAATTGCAGTTTCCTCAAAAGTATCACTTACCGCATTTTTAAAAAGCCAATTCTACACAGTATGCATGTAAATGGGTTTGTAGATAAAAATGGTGTTGAATATTTTAAAAGCATGCAGTATATGCGTCATAAATCAATTGTATTTTGGGGGTAGTTATAACTTTATATTCTTTCTTTTTCACAGGTTAAAAGTTCCAGAGAAATCTGATTTGTATAGAGCAGATGATACACAACCTCTAGTCATGATAGAAACTGATGAAAGGTTTGCCAAAAATATTGTCATCTTTTTGTTGGTTTTGGATTTTTTTTCACAACTTGCCATCTTCTCAGTAAATTTGAAAATCATGGATACTTTATCAGTTCTTTAAGAGATAGAAGAGTTTCATATTTGGTATATTTTTCAGTTGAATCCAGGGAAACAAATAGTTCATGTTGTTTCCTGAAAATGTCAGTGAAAGTGTCAGGTGACTAAGTTGAAGTTTGCTAGCTTGTAGAGATACCAAGCATCGAACACCCAAAATTCTAAGCGATATCCCAGTACTAATGTTCATAGAATACATCAGAATTAGTGTTCTCAACACAATACTGGTATTCAAATTGTCATTTGGTTCAAAGGCTTGGTTCTTCAGAACATCCACATTTTACCACTTTACATGACTGAAATATCAAAATAGTGCAAAATCTTGTTGGTTAAATACCTTATATTTTGAATTGATATAGGGTGAACATAACTTATGATAAGTAAATTATTATTTTATTATATTGTATTGACATTTCTAATTATAAGTCATTGCTAAATTCTCATGAAATGAGGGACAAACAAACAAAATGGTGGTTTTGTTGGTGTCAGTATCCAAGAAGACATGTACAGATTTTGGAAATGTTTACATCCCTAATCAACACCAAATATTTTTCAAAGAGCATGGAACATCAAAAACAAAATAATTGTTTTTTGGGCAGGTAACAGAGGTTGCGTGTAACCAATCTGCCTATTAGATTGATGTGTCCAATGTCCGTTCGTCTCTCCGTCAACATTTTGGTTTCTGGACTCTAACTCAAACACACTCCCGCCAATTGATTAAAACTTAACAGGGTGGTAGGGCACCGCCTAGCCCAGGTTGCTTTCGAAGTTGGCCTCATTTCGAAAAACAGGATGGCCGCCATCTTGAAAGTCTGTTGCCGGACTCTAACTTGAAGAGGCTTTAACCGATCAATTTGAAACTTAACAGGTTGGTAGGGCACCACCTAGGCTAGGTTGCATTTGATGTTGGTGCCACTTTGAAAAACAAGATGACCACCATGGCCACAATATTGAAGTTCCATTTCCTGACTCTAACTCGAAGACACTTCAACCATTCAATTTCAAACTTAACAGGGTGGCAGGGCACTACCTAGGCTAGGTTGCATTTGAAGTTGGTGCCATTTGAAAAAAACAAGATGACTGCCATCTACAAATTCTGTTTCAGAATTGAAGACGATTCAGCTGATCAATTTGAAACTTAACAGGATGGTAGGGCATCACCTAAGCTATGTTGCCTTTGAAGTTGATGCCATTTGGGAAAACATGTACTTTGAAGATGCTTTGTCCCATCAACCTAACAGGGTCATAGGACACCACCAGGTTCCCTCTGTTTACCCCTTTTGGTCTTGCACACATCCATCCAAATTATGATTTCTGCACTCTAACTCAGTGCTTCTACTGATCAATGTAAAACCAGGGTTGTAGGACATTGCCTGGTCTAGGTTGTTTTCAAAATTGGTGTCCGTCCGTCGATCTGGTTGTGTGCATGTCCGTTGGTCTCGTCATGCGGTCAACATTTTTATTTCCGGAATTTAACTTGCTTCCACTGATCGATTCAAACTTGACAGAGTCGAAGGACAGAACATAGCACTATTTTGAAATTTCCAGCACAGTTACATCTGGCACCCTATCCCTCATATCAATTCCGCAACCCACTTGTTGGGGGTCTATGACCCCAGTTTCTTGTTTTTGCCGTAGGTAATGTACCACACTTTTAGTAATGCCACATTTATACATTTTCAGTGAAGATGAATTTGCAGTTCCTCGTCTTTCAAAGCAGGCACAGTATGAAATCACACAGCAACTCATAAAAGATGGTTATAACCTTGACCTTGAACCGGATGATGAAGACTTGGACTTAATTCCACCTCGTCCGTTAAATGAGCGTTGTGTATGTTGTCAGACTCCATACGCAGTCTCAAGTTGTGTGCTACAATAGCTGTGTTCATAACTATGTAGTGATAGTAATGTTAGTGGTGATAATGTGTATATGTTACTTTGTTTATTCTAGTACATGTCAGCTTTGTGCCATAATCCTAATGACACGACATGGATATGACAACGGTGAGAGAAGTTGTGAAACAGTATTATCATGAAAGCTTTCTTTATAGACATTGTAGATTTGTCTTGATATATGAAAAAAGGATGCTTTTGCCCAGGGCTTCAATGAGTAATGATTTTTTACACGAGTGTTTTTGGCATTACTCAGGAGTGATTATTCCTGGCATTATCAGCATTGGGAAAAATTGAAAAGTTGTCTTGTAAAAGTAATAAATTTTTGTCAAATAAGGCTGTCAAGTAGTACTGCAGGAGTCATTTGTTGTACAAATAATTCTCTGTAGTATACAGTGAACAAAGCATACTCAAGTATTTCAGTGCTATAGTACTGCTTTATCCTCTGTCTTTTACAAAATTGCCCAAAATAGGGGAAAAGTGTGTTAGTCTTTGTAGTTTGGCAAAAGCAGGGAAGTTGAAAAAGCATTAAGCAATAAAGTAGGAAAATATTGCTTCAATTCTGGGCGTTATGGCATTGCCTAATTGATTGCATTCATTGTTATTGTATTTGTTGTCATTTTTATTTTTGGAGAGGTTAATTTAAGTTATTAGTTAATGTAACCCACTTACAATATTTAAAATGTCCACTGAAAGTCCATTATAATTATCAAATGGAGTATTAGATGCCTTTAAAGTTCTGTTTATTCAGCATTAAATAAAGGAGATAAGTTCTCTTGACTTAGATTTAAGTATCAGACATAATCCCTGGCAAATTGTGGAGCCATTTGAATGGCAGCTTTTGTCTAATGATTCTTATAAAAATGTCCAATTGTTCTTCATGTGATCAAATGCCAACAAGTAGAGTAAACATCTTAAACTGACTATGATATATAGAATGACGGTGACCACCTGTTTATAAATTACCAACAAAAAAAGCATTTTTCATTGTAATCTTGTAACAAATAAATGAACAAAATTTGTGATAAAAATCATAAAGTTAAAATTTTTTCCAAAGTAAAACAAGGGGGTCATCTCAATGGTGAATTTTATATCTTGTGATGAATTCATATTAGTAACATAACCTGCTGTTAAATTAATGTTAAAATGATGGGGCCCTTTGAGCATCAATCCTTGTCTCACCATAAGTGAGGCCTAGAGGTTAGTTAAATTATTGTAAGTATTATTATGTTATACCTGTAAATGTGCATCTTATACATAAGTTTAATGTGGTCATGCTCGGTTTTGAGCGTGTAAGAATGTTATTTGTAGGGGCAGTGTCATTAAGAAGTGTAATTCACAACCTTAGCAAAAAGTACAATTTTGATATTTTACTTAAAATGTTATTTGATCAGTACAGGTATAATGCAGTTTTAGATAATAGCAAATGTATCAAGCATTTTTTGTTCAATGGACACTTTGTATTTATCCACTAAAATTACTTATACACTGATCAGCTGGCGTATACAGTGGATTTGGTCTAAGTCGAAGTTGCAAAATGTCGGCCATTTACTTCTACTTATGGCAACTTCTAGTTATACCCACTTGAGAAATATATGAGGTACTAAAGATGCTATGTAATTTAAGTCTCTTGCAATAATTAGCACTTGTGTGATCACTCTACTTTGAAATTTATTTGTTTGCTGGTCAGACTTACTAACACAAAAGTGAGGAATCAGGTACAGAGTGTCACAATGATACTATTTTGTCACAACTTTTGTGGAGATTGGACACTTCTGTACACACAACATTTATAGGTTCTACTTATACCTTGTTATTCCTATTGAAAAATAACACTTTGTGCATCAAATTAGCTTCTAGTTATGACTACTTTCTGTAAGTCGAACTTCTACTTATCCTTATATTTTGCATTAATAATTGTTGGGACTTAGAAACTACTTCTACTTATGGCAATGTTCTACTTATTGCAGTTCTACTTATACCAAATCTACTGTATATTATTTTGTTGTAAATTTTTTGCTGCTGCAGATATTTATTCAACTTAAGATATTTTATACAGCATTACAATATGAATCATTGCATTCACTGCATATAAGTTCAATTAGATCTGCAGCCTACTCATTATGTCCACCCCCCTGGGGGGTGGATATATTATTTTTGCTTTTTTCGCCGTCCGATGTCCGATGTCCGATGTCCGATGTCCGGCGTCCGGCGTCCGGCGTCCGATGTCCGGCGTCACGCATGGTTTCCGCTCATTTAAAGGAAAAGTATTAGAGCTATTGTCACCAAATTTGGTATGCAGGCTTATTGGGTCAGTAGCTTGCTTGGGATTGCTTTTGGCTGTTGTACCTCTTTTGCTTACTGAGTAATACTTAAGTACAGCTATTTTCAGTACCCATTGGTTTCCGTGCATTTAAGCCAAAATAATTAAAGATATTTTACTACAATTTTGAATACAAGATTGTTATGTCCATAGCTCGCTTGGTATTGCATTTGGGACTGATAGCTTTGTCAGTACATGAGTAATAGCCATTTAGGTACTTCATTGTGTATTTTCAGTACTACTTTTGAGTAATTTGCTTCTATCTCCTTAACCGTGCGAGATAGAGCGATTTCGGCAAAATTTTCGACCCGCAGGGTATCTGAGGAGTGTACTCTTTGCAATTTTCAAAAAATTTTCCCCTCCCCAAAAATGGCGGCCATTTTGAATTTTCGAATTTTTGCCAAAAATGGCAAAACACAAATTTGCTTCTATCTCCTTAACCGTGCGAGATAGAGCGATTTCGTCGAAATTTTCGACCCACAGGGTATCTAAGGAATGTAATATTTGCAATTTTCCAAAAATTTTCCCCTCCCCAAAAATGGCGGCCATTTTGAATTTTCGAATTTTTGCCAAAAATGGCAAAACACAAATTTGCTTCTATCTCCTTAACCGTGCGAGATAGAGCGATTTCGTCGAAATTTTCGACCCACAGGGTATCTAAGGAATGTAATATTTGCAATTTTCAAAAAAATTTCCCCTCCCCAAAAATGGCGGCCATTTTGAATTTTCGAATTTTTGCCAAAAATGGCAAAACACAAATTTGCTTCTATCTCCTTAACCGTGCGAGATAGAGCGATTTCGGCAAAATTTTCGACCCACAGGGGATCTAAGGAATGCAATCTTTGCAATTTTCCAAAAATTTTCCCCTCCCCAAAAATGGCGGCCATTTTGAATTTTCGAATTTTTGCCAAAAATGGCAAAACACTAATTTGCTTCTATCTCCTTAACCGTGTGAGATAGAGCGATTTCGGCAAAATTTTCGACACACAGGGTATCTAAGCAATGCAATCTTTGCAATTTTCAAAATATTTTCCCCTCCCCAAAAATGGCGGCCATTTTGAATTTTTGCCAAAAATGGCAAAACACAAATTTGCTTCTATCTCCTTAACCGTGCGAGATAGAGCGATTTCGTCGAAATTTTCGACCCACAGGGTATCTAAGGAATGTAATATTTGCAATTTTCAAAAAATTTTCCCCTCCCCAAAAATGGCGGCCATTTTGAATTTTCGAATTTTTGCCAAAAATGGCAAAACACAAATTTGCTTCTATCTCCTTAACCGTGCGAGATAGAGCGATTTCGTCGAAATTTTCGACCCACAGGGTATCTCAGAAATGCAATCTTTGCAATTTTCCAAAAATTTTCCCCTCCCCAAAAATGGCGGCCATTTTGAATTTTCGAATTTTTGCCAAAAATGGCAAAACACAAATTTGCTTCTATCTCCTTAACCGTGCGAGATAGAGCGATTTCGTCGAAATTTTCGACCCACAGGGTATCTAAGGAATGTAATATTTGCAATTTTCAAAAAAATTTCCCCTCCCCAAAAATGGCGGCCATTTTGAATTTTCGAATTTTTGCCAAAAATGGCAAAACACAAATTTGCTTCTATCTCCTTAACTGTGCGAGATAGAGCGATTTCGGCAAAATTTTCGACCCACAGGGGATCTAAGGAATGCAATCTTTGCAATTTTCCAAAAATTTTCCCCTCCCCAAAAATGGCGGCCATTTTGAATTTTCGAATTTTTGCCAAAAATGGCAAAACACTAATTTGCTTCTATCTCCTTAACCGTGCGAGATAGAGCGATTTCGGCAAAATTTTAGACGCACAGGGTATCTAAGCAATGCAATCTTTGCAATTTTCAAAATATTTTCCCCTCCCCAAAAATGGCGGCCATTTTGAATTTTCGAATTTTTGCCAAAAATGGCAAAACACAAATTTGCTTCTATCTCCTTAACCGTGCGAGATAGAGCGATTTCGTCGAAATTTTCGACCCACAGGGTATCTAAGGAATGCAATCTTTGCAATTTTCAAAAAATTTTCCCCTCCCCAAAAATGGCGGCCATTTTGAATTTTCGAATTTTTGCCAAAAATGGGAAAACACAAATTTGCTTCTATCTCCTTAACCGTGCGAGATAGAGCGATTTCGTCGAAATTTTCGACCCACAGGGTATCTAAGGAATGCAATCTTTGCAATTTTCCAAAAATTTTCCCCTCCCCAAAAATGGCGGCCATTTTGAATTTTCGAATTTTTGCCAAAAATGGCAAAACACAAATTTGCTTCTATCTCCTTAACCGTGCGAGATAGAGCGATTTCGGCAAAATTTTCGACACACAGGGTATCTAACCAATGCAATCTTTGCAATTTTCAAAATATTTTCCCCTCCCCAAAAATGGCGGCCATTTTGAATTTTTGCCAAAAATGGCAAAACACAAATTTGCTTCTATCTCCTTAACCGTGCGAGATAGAGCGATTTCGTCGAAATTTTCGACCCACAGGGTATCTAAGGAATGTAATATTTGCAATTTTCAAAAAATTTTCCCCTCCCCAAAAATGGCGGCCATTTTGAATTTTCGAATTTTTGCCAAAAATGGCAAAACACAAATTTGCTTCTATCTCCTTAACCGTGCGAGATAGAGCGCTTTCGTCGAAATTTTCGACCCACAGGGTATCAAAGGAATGCAATCTTTGCAATTTTCCAAAAATTTTCCCCTCCCCAAAAATGGCGGCCATTTTGAATTTTCGAATTTTTGCCAAAAATGGCAAAACACAAATTTGCTTCTATCTCCTTAACCGTGCGAGATAGAGCGATTTCGTCGAAATTTTCGACCCACAGGGTATCTAAGGAATGTAATATTTACAATTTTCAAAAAAATTTCCCCTCCCCAAAAATGGCAGCCATTTTGAATTTTCGAATTTTTGCCAAAAATGGCAAAACACAAATTTGCTTCTATCTCCTTAACCGTGCGAGATAGAGCGATTTCGGCAAAATTTTCGATCCACAGGGGATCTAAGGAATGCAATCTTTGCAATTTTCCAAAAATTTTCCCCTCCCCAAAAATGGCGGCCATTTTGAATTTTCGAATTTTTGCCAAAAATGGCAAAACACTAATTTGCTTCTCTCTCCTTAACCGTGCGAGATAGAGCGATTTCGGCAAAATTTTCGACGCACAGGATATCTAAGCAATGCAATCTTTGCAATTTTCAAAATATTTTCCCCTCCCCAAAAATGGCGGCCATTTTGAATTTTCGAATTTTGCCAAAAATGGCAAAACACAAATTTGCTTCTATCTCCTTAACCGTGCGAGATAGAGCGATTTCGTCGAAATTTTCGACCCACAGGGTATCTAAGGAATGTAATCTTTGCAATTTTCAAAAAATTTTCCCCTCCCCAAAAATGGCGGCCATTTTGAATTTTCGAATTTTTGCCAAAAATTGCAAAACACAAATTTGCTTCTATCTCCTTAACCGTGCGAGATAGAGCGATTTCGTCGAAATTTTCGACCCACAGGGTATCTAAGGAATGCAATCTTTGCAATTTTCCAAAAATTTTCCCCTCCCCAAAAATGGCGGCCATTTTGAATTTTCGAATTTTTGCCAAAAATGGCAAAACACAAATTTGCTTCTATCTCCTTAACCGTGCGAGATAGAGCGATTTCATCGAAATTTTCGACCCACAGGGTATCTAAGGAATGTAATATTTGCAATTTTCCAAAAATTTTCCCCTCCCCAAAAATGGCGGCCATTTTGAATTTTCGAATTTTTGCCAAAAATGGCAAAACACAAATTTGCTTCTATCTCCTTAACCGTGCGAGATAGAGCGATTTCGTCGAAATTTTCGACCCACAGGGTATATAAGGAATGCAATCTTTGCAATTTTCCAAAAATTTTCCCCTCCCCAAAAATGGCGGCCATTTTGAATTTTCGAATTTTTGCCAAAAATGGCAAAACACAAATTTGCTTCTATCTCCTTAACCGTGCCAGATAGAGTGATTTCGTCAAAATTTTCGACCCACAGGGTATCTGAGCATTGTACTCTTGGTAATTTCTAAAAAATTTTCCCCTCCCCTAAAATGGCGGCCATTTTGAATTTTCAAATTTTTGCCAAAAATGGCAAAACACAAATTTGCTTCTATCTCCTTAACCATGCGAGATAGAGCGATTTCGTCGAAATTTTCAACCCACAGGGAATGTAATCTTTGCAATTTTCAAAAAATTTTCCCCTCCCCAAAAATGGCAGCCATTTTGAATTTTCGAATTTTTGCCCAAAATGGAAAAACACAAACTGGCCTTAACCGTGCAAAATAGAGTTATTTTGTTGAAATTTTCGACCCATAGGGTATCTAAGAAATGTACTCTTGGCAATTTTCAAAAAAATTTCCTTTTCCCAATAATGGCGGCCATTTTGAATTTTCAAATTTTTGCCAAAAATAGAAAAACAGGAATTGGCTTCTATCTTCTTAACCGTGCAAGATAGAGTGATTTCGTCAAAATTTTCAACCCAACCAATGCAAAAAGGCATGAAGCTGAAATAAATTACATCTACACTATCAAATATTTAAGCATCATTGATATATTTTACAAATGAAACAGGGTCTTGTAAGACTACTGTACAATTTGGGCAAAAGGTTCATGGGTGGACATTACACATGATAATGTGTGTTCTTCTATGCTATCCTGTTTCTATTCGCATCTACTATCAACAGGGCGGCCTATTTCTAGTTTATATTGCAGTTGCAACAAAACTCCTCAGATGTGCCTTTATAACACAGTGATGTTTTGATTTGGTCTCCTATAAATTTAAATGAGCTAGTTCTCCTGTATCGGAATATTACATTGGCTTGCAAACTCTACTTTTCACACTTGGTCTTTTTATATTATTTTGAATGTAAAATCAAGTGTCAAGCTACACCTTACAGCAGATTCTTGATAAGCAAATATACCATTGCCTGTACCTAACACTCTATGTGTACATAGACTTAATCTGTGATTAAAGGGACATTTTAACTTACATTATTTTTTTGTGTATCAGGTGTTTCTTTTAGAACAATTTTAACTCTTGGCTATTTACCACACATTTAACTGTCATTTATTTCGCTCTTACTGATTTACTTTCATGATTGACTGAGCTTTTGTAACTTACTGTGGTCATTCAAAGATCTCATTAATCAAGCATTCATGACGAGTCTTATTCTTGAATCTTTATTAGCAGGAAACACATGGTGCATTGTCCTTTCCATGGTGTCCGATACCAAAAATCTGTGTACATCCCTTTAACTGTAATAGCAAGAACCAATCAAATGATGTGATTTCTTTTTAGGGAAAGCTGACAGTTATAATCACAAATTGTGATGATTTCCTCTTAAATATTTCCAAATATTATTATCTCTGGCTGGGCAACAAATAATAGCTAATATAGAATTAGCTATAAAATTTAAATCATCAGTCTTAACCAGTTTTAAACTTTAATTATCAATGCAACCCCTGAAACTAGTTCAGATTATCTAAATGTTTCTAAATCAGAAAGTGCTTCAAAATGTATAAATTGTGAAATAATTTATTTTAAAACTTTTGTCATAGCAATGCACATAAATTTTTTAGCATCTGAGATTTGTGCTATATTCCATTTTTAACAACAGCTCTTAAAGGCTTGGGTTATAGTCGTCCACTGTGCTGACCGGGTCGTGGCCGCAGGCATAAAGCTTATGGGTGTTCCACAGCCTAAACCCATGCAGAGATTTTCACCAAATTTTCAGGGTATGTTTACCCCAAGAGAATCTAGAGCTGATTAGTTTTTGCAGGATATTTGGCAACAACTTTTGTAACACTTTTTATATATTTAGGTCTTAAAGTTTGTGGGTGTTCCACAGCCTAAACCGGGGTTGGGAGATTATGCGTGCGTGTGTGCATGGATACATTTGTCACATTTTTACATCAACCTTTTTATATCTCATTCATTTTGTGAAGCCGTCTTCACCAGATTTGTGGAGAATGTTTACGGTTATGTCTGTAAAAAAAAATTTCCTCATTTTGAAAAACAACATTGCCGCCATAGCCGATTGTTTGAAAATCATTGATATGTTCAAAGTTTAAAATATTGCAGCTAGCTGAGTCAAATTTGCGCCAAATGTAAATACCTAGGTTTCTTGCATGAGAGTAATTTTGGTATTGTTTTGAAAACAAAATGTTCAATATTCTTTAATGTCAAATGGGGTTGGGGGGGATCGAAAAGCCCCAATATCACCCTTATCATTGGCCCTAGAGGTTTGGAATGAGAAAATAACCAACTGGAAATCGTGGTCTGCAAATCTTTTGCAAGTGTCAAATTTGACCCTTAACCCCTGTTTCAAGGTCATGTATGGTCCTCATGCTAAAAGGACCTTATATCTCCCATATAATTGGTTCTAGGCCTTCAAAATATGAAAACAACTTGTAAGAAATCATGGCCTGTGAATCCTACATCTGATAACCTTCCATGGATTCTGTATACTTCTTACAACTGAAGTTCCAAAGATTTTCCCAAATCTCAATGTAGTTGCCCATTTAGTTGTACCTGCGGGCTGGGGTTCTTGCCTGCTGAGGCTGGCTATTTTTGAAAATTATTTATTCTCTTGCATTTGTTGATTTTTAGGTGGGTTGCGTGTAACCAACCCGCCTATTAGATTGATGTGTCTGATGTCCGTCTGTCTGTCCACATTTTTGTTTCTGGACTCTAACTCAAAAACACTTTGTCCAATCAAATTCAAACTTGACAGGGACATAGATCACCATCACAGCTAGGTTCCTTTCAAAATTGGTGTAATTCTGTCTGTTTGTTTGTCCGTTTTTTGTCCGTTTGTCTGTCCGTAAAAATCTCTGTTTCCGGACTTTAACTCGAAAACGGTTTGTCCAATCGAATTCAAACTTGACCGGGAGATAAATCACCATCACAGCTAGGTTCCTTTCGAAATTGGTGTAATTCCGTCTGTTTGTTTGTCCTTTTTTTGTCCGTTTGTCGGTCAAAATTTCCGCTTCCGGACTCTAACTCGAATACAGTTTGTCCAATCGAATTCAAACTTGACAGGGAGATAGATCACCATCACAGCTAGGTTCCCTTCGAATTTGGTGTAATTCCGTCTGTTTGTTTGTCCTTTTTTTGTCCGTTTGTCGGTCAAAATTTCCGCTTCCGGACTCTAACTCGAAAACAGTTTGTCCAATCGAATTCAAACTTGACAGGGAGATAGATCACCATCACAGCTAGGTTCCTTTCGAAATTGGTGTAATTCCGTCTGTTCGTTTATCCATGTTTTTGTCCGTTTGTCTGTCCATCAAAATGTCCGTTTCCAGACTCTAACTCAAAAACGATTTGTCCAATTGAATTCAAACTTGACAGAGCGATAGATCACCATCATAGCTAGGTTCCTTTCGAAATTGGTGTAATTCCGTCTGTTCGTTTGTCTGTTTTTTGTCTGTTTGTTAGTCCCTCAACATTTCTGTTTCCGGACTCTAACTCGAAAACGCTGTGTCAATCGAATTCAAACTTGACAGAGATACATCACCATCATAGCTAGGTTCCTTTCGAAATTGGTGTAATTCTTTCTGTTTGTTTGTCTGTTTTTGTCCATTTGTCTGTCCGTTAACATTTCTGTTTCCAGACTCTAACTCGAAAACGCTGTGTCCAATCAAATTCAAACTTGACAAGGAAATAGATCACCATCATAGCTAGGTTCCTTTCGAAATTGGTGTAAATTGTAGCATAGATACAATTATGTAACTTAGATTACAAGTTTTACATTTCTTAGCACGTCTAACACATTCACCTTAACTGGGTGACCTAACATTTCTTTCCTTGTGGTGGATACATTGTATCCACTGGAAGCATCCGGTGGATACTTTGGTTTAGCGTTTGCTACGCCGCCGCCGCCGCGCGTAGAGAGATTTTCGGCGTTAACGCTCTAAGAGGAAAACAACAGCAGCTAGGTTCACCAAATTTGCAGGATATCTTCATTGGGGGGTAAGCTTCTCTGGGAAGGAAAATAGCCTCATTCTGAAAAACAAGATGGCGGCCACGGGCATTTCTTTGACAATAATCTACATTTTTCTACTGGCTGTTCCTCATAGGTAGAAGGTTGAATCTCTTCATAGGTGATATGTATGACACATATACATGTCCTCTACAACCTTGCACACATTTGACCTTGAAGTTCCTAATTCAAGGTCATCCATGGAGTGCCGAAAGTAACCCACATAGCGGACTTTAAAAGTGCCTATATATCCCTTATTATTGGTCCTAGAGGTTTGCAATGTGAAGCCAACCTATAGGAAATCATGTGCCGTGAATCTTCTGATGTGGTCAGATTTGACCTTGGACCCCTCCTTCAAGGTCAAGCGAGGATAGCCAAACTTAAAAGTGCTTATAACTCGCTTATTATCGATCCTAGAGGTTTGGGATGGTAAACCAACATATAGAAAATCATGGGCTGGGAATCTTCTGGTGTGGTCAGATTTGACCTTGGGGCCCCTCCTTCAAGGTTAAATGAGGACAGCCAAACTTAAAAGTGCTTATAACTTGCTTATTATTGGTCCTAGAGGTTTGGGATGGTAAACCAACATATAGGAAATCATGGGCTGGGAAACTTCTGGCGTGGTCGGATTTGACCTTGGGCCCCTCCTTCAAGGTCAAACGAGGACAGCCAAACTGAAAAGTGCTTATAACTCGCTTATTATTGGTCCTAGAGGTTTGGGATGGTAAACCAGCATATAGAAAATCATGGGCTGGGAATCTTCTGGTCTGGTCGGATTTGACCTTGGGCCCCTCCTTCAAGGTCAAACTAGGATAGCCAAAGGTAAAAATGCCTATAACTCGCTTATTATTGGTCCTAGAGGTTTGGGATGGTAAACCAGCATATAGAAAATCATGGGCTAGGAATCTTCTGGTGTGGTCGGATTTGACCTTGGGCCCCTCCTTCAAGGTCAAACGAGGACAGGCAAACTTAAAAGTGCTTATAACTCACTTATTATTGGTCCTAGAGGTTTGGGATGGTAAACCAGCATATAGAAAATCATGGGCTGGGAATCTTCTGGTGTGGTCGGATTTGACCTTGGGTCCCTCCTTCAAGGTCAAATGATGATAGCCAAAGGTAAAAGTGCTTATAACTCGCTTATTATTGGTCCTAGAGGTTTGGGATGGTAAACCAACATATAGAAAATCATGGGCTGGGAATCTTCTGGTGTGGTCGGATTTGACCTTGGGCCCCTCCTTCAAGGTCAAATGAGGATAGCCAAAGGTAAAAGTGCTTATAACTCGCTTATTATTGGTCCCAGAGGTTTGGGATGGTAAACCAACATATAGGAAATCATGGGCTGGGAATCTTCTGGCGTGGTCGGATTTGACCTTGGGCCCCTCCTTGAAGGTCAAACGAGGACAGCCAAACTTAAAAGTGCTTATAACTCGCTTATTATTGGTCCTAGAGGTTTGGGATGGTAAACCAGCATATAGAAAATCATGGGCTGGGAATCTTCTGGTATGGTCGGATTTGACCTTGGGCCCCTTCTTCAAGGTAAAACTAGGATAGCCAAAGGTAAAAGTGCCTATAACTCGCTTATTATTGGTCCTAGAGGTTTGGGATGGTAAACCAACATATAGAAAATCATGGGCTGGGAATCTTCTGGTGTGGTCGGATTTGACCTTGGGCCCCTCCTTCAAGGTCAAATGAGGATAGCCAAAGGTAAAAGTGCTTATAACTCGCTTATTATTGGTCCCAGAGGTTTGGGATGGTAAATCAACCTATAGGAAATCATGGGCTGGCAATCTTCTGGCGTGGTCGGATTTGACCTTGGGCCCCTCCTTCGAGGTCAAACGAGGATAGCCAAACTGAAAAGTGCTTATAACTCGCTTATTATTGATCCTAGTGGTTTGGGATGGTAAACCAACATACAGGAAATCATGGGCGGGGAATCTTCTGGTGTGGTCAGATTTGACCTTGGGGCCCCTCCTTCAAGGTTAAATGAGGACAGCCAAACTTAAAAGTGCTTATAACTCGCTTATTATTGGTCCTAGAGGTTTGGGATGGTAAACCAACATATAGGAAATCATGGGCTGGGAAACTTCTGGCGTGGTCGGATTTGACCTTGGGCCCCTCCTTCAAGGTCAAACTAGGATAGCCAAAGGTAAAAATGCCTAGAACTCGCTTATTATTGGTCCTAGAGGTTTGGGATGGTAAACCAGCATATAGAAAATCATGGGCTAGGAATCTTCTGGTGTGGTCGGATTTGACCTTGGGCCCCTCATTCAAGGTCAAACGAGGACAGCCAAACTTAAAAGTGCCTATAACTCGCTTATTATTGGTCCTAGAGGTTTGGGATGGTAAACCAGCATATAGAAAATCATGGGCTGGGAATCTTCTGGTGTGGTCGGATTTGACCTTGGGTCCCTCCTTCAAGGTCAAATGATGATAGCCAAAGGTAAAAGTGCTTATAACTCGCTTATTATTGGTCCTAGAGGTTTGGGATGGTAAACCAACATATAGGAAATCATGGGCTGGGAATCTTCTGGCATGGTCGGATTTGACCTTGGGCCCCTCCTTCAAGGTCAAACGAGGACAGCCAAACTTAAAAGTGCTTATAACTCGCTTATTATTGGTCCTAGAGGTTTGGGATGGTAAACCAGCATATAGAAAATCATGGGCTGGGAATCTTCTGGTATGGTCGGATTTGACCTTGGGCCCCTTCTTCAAGGTAAAACTAGGATAGCCAAAGGTAAAAGTGCCTATAACTCGCTTATTATTGGTCCTAGAGGTTTGGGATGGTAAACCAACATATAGAAAATCATGGGCTGGGAATCTTCTGGTGTGGTCGGATTTGACCTTGGGCCCCTCCTTCAAGGTCAAATGAGGATAGCCAAAGGTAAAAGTGCTTATAACTCGCTTATTATTGGTCCCAGAGGTTTGGGATGGTAAACCAACCTATAGGAAATCATGGGTTGGCAATCTTCTGGCGTGGTCGGATTTGACCTTGGGCCCCTCCTTCGAGGTCAAACGAGGATAGCCAAACTGAAAAGTGCTTATAACTCGCTTATTATTGATCCTAGTGGTTTGGGATGGTAAACCAACATACAGGAAATCATGGGCGGGGAATCTTCTGGCATGGTCAGATTTGACCTTGGGCCCCTCCTTCAAGGTCAAACGAGGACAGCCAAACTTAAAAGTGCTTATAACTCGCTTATTATTGGTCCTAGAGGTTTGGGATGGTAAACCAGCATATAGAAAATCATGGGCTGGGAATCTTCTGGTATGGTCGGATTTGACCTTGGGCCCCTCCTTGAAGGTCAAACGAGGACAGCCAAACTTAAAAGTGCTTATAACTCGCTTATTATTGGTCCTAGAGGTTTGGGATGGTAAACCAGCATATAGAAAATCATGGGCTGGGAATCTTCTGGTATGGTCGGATTTGACCTTGGGCCCCTTCTTCAAGGTAAAACTAGGATAGCCAAAGGTAAAAGTGCCTATAACTCGCTTATTATTGGTCCTAGAGGTTTGGGATGGTAAACCAACATATAGAAAATCATGGGCTGGGAATCTTCTGGTGTGGTCGGATTTGACCTTGGGCCCCTCCTTCAAGGTCAAATGAGGATAGCCAAAGGTAAAAGTGCTTATAACTCGCTTATTATTGGTCCCAGAGGTTTGGGATGGTAAATCAACCTATAGGAAATCATGGGCTGGCAATCTTCTGGCGTGGTCGGATTTGACCTTGGGCCCCTCCTTCGAGGTCAAACGAGGATAGCCAAACTGAAAAGTGCTTATAACTCGCTTATTATTGATCCTAGTGGTTTGGGATGGTAAACCAACATACAGGAAATCATGGGCGGGGAATCTTCTGGTGTGGTCAGATTTGACCTTGGGGCCCCTCCTTCAAGGTTAAATGAGGACAGCCAAACTTAAAAGTGCTTATAACTCGCTTATTATTGGTCCTAGAGGTTTGGGATGGTAAACCAACATATAGGAAATCATGGGCTGGGAAACTTCTGGCGTGGTCGGATTTGACCTTGGGCCCCTCCTTCAAGGTCAAACTAGGATAGCCAAAGGTAAAAATGCCTAGAACTCGCTTATTATTGGTCCTAGAGGTTTGGGATGGTAAACCAGCATATAGAAAATCATGGGCTAGGAATCTTCTGGTGTGGTCGGATTTGACCTTGGGCCCCTCATTCAAGGTCAAACGAGGACAGCCAAACTTAAAAGTGCTTATAACTCACTTATTATTGGTCCTAGAGGTTTGGGATGGTAAACCAGCATATAGAAAATCATGGGCTGGGAATCTTCTGGTGTGGTCGGATTTGACCTTGGGTCCCTCCTTCAAGGTCAAATGATGATAGCCAAAGGTAAAAGTGCTTATAACTCGCTTATTATTGGTCCTAGAGGTTTGGGATGGTAAACCAACATATAGGAAATCATGGGCTGGGAATCTTCTGGCATGGTCGGATTTGACCTTGGGCCCCTCCTTCAAGGTCAAACGAGGACAGCCAAACTTAAAAGTGCTTATAACTCGCTTATTATTGGTCCTAGAGGTTTGGGATGGTAAACCAGCATATAGAAAATCATGGGCTGGGAATCTTCTGGTATGGTCGGATTTGACCTTGGGCCCCTTCTTCAAGGTAAAACTAGGATAGCCAAAGGTAAAAGTGCCTATAACTCGCTTATTATTGGTCCTAGAGGTTTGGGATGGTAAACCAACATATAGAAAATCATGGGCTGGGAATCTTCTGGTGTGGTCGGATTTGACCTTGGGCCCCTCCTTCAAGGTCAAATGAGGATAGCCAAAGGTAAAAGTGCTTATAACTCGCTTATTATTGGTCCCAGAGGTTTGGGATGGTAAACCAACCTATAGGAAATCATGGGTTGGCAATCTTCTGGCGTGGTCGGATTTGACCTTGGGCCCCTCCTTCGAGGTCAAACGAGGATAGCCAAACTGAAAAGTGCTTATAACTCGCTTATTATTGATCCTAGTGGTTTGGGATGGTAAACCAACATACAGGAAATCATGGGCGGGGAATCTTCTGGCATGGTCAGATTTGACCTTGGGCCCCTCCTTCAAGGTCAAGTGAGGACAGCCAAACTTAAAAGTGCTAATAACTTGCTTATTATTGGTCCTAGAGGTTTGGGATGGTAAACCAACATATAGGAAATCATGGGCTGGGAATCTTCTGGTGTGGTCGGATTGGACCTTGGGCCCCTCCTTCAAGGTCAAACGAGGATAGCCAAAGGTAAAAGTGCCTATAACTTGCTTATTATTGGTCCTAGAGGTTTGGGATGGCAAACCAACGTATAGAAAATCATGGGCTGGGAATCTTCTGGTGTGGTCGGATTTGACCTTGGGCCCCTCCTTGAAGGTCAAACGAGGACAGCCAAACTTAAAAGTGCTTATAACTCGCTTATTATTGGTCCTAGAGGTTTTGGTGCATTGTCTTTACGGTGGATACAATTTGCATCGGTTCTCCGATGGGCTAGGTCTAGTTTCTGAATGTAATTACAGCAGTCGCTAAACTTATTGCTGCCTGCGCAACCCGCCTTTTGGGCATCTTTGACCCTTTTGTTGTGTATAATTTCCCATCAGTTTCATTGGTTGTTTGTCAGACATGGTGGGAACTAAACTACAGAAATATAATAATGTAGTTTATGTGTAGATACTGTATACTTAAAAAGTATGGTACATGTGCTTCAGTACATATTTATTTCAAATGTAGTACATATTTAGTTCATAATCTTTTTGTGGTGGATTACTACTTAGAAACCTTAGTGTCAAATGACTAGTTTATTAATTATTATATCCTTGGATGAAAATGTATGATATCTTGTCATTTGGCAGTTTTTTCCAGACTTGTTAACTCAAAAATTGTTTGAGCAGGATATTTCAAATTTGGTGTGATGGTATTAATGGGCCAGAAGGCCATTTCTTGGGAACCTTGACCTTCACCTTCAAGTCATGTAAATACATAATGGAACTCCAATATTTGAGTGACCCCTGCTCCAAGTTGAAACAGGATGCTCATACCAAAACGAAAAAAATTCTAATTTCTCTGTTATTATTAACCCTAGGGGTTTGGAATGTTGAAATTAATTTATAGGTTATCTCGGTTTCTGAATCTTTTTGTATTGACAGATTCAACCTCTGACTCCTGTTTTAAGATCACATTGTGTCTTTGTAGGAAATCATGGTGTGTGAATACTATTTTCGAGGTCACATTTAAAGTTTCCTCCCATTTCATGGTCAAATGGTGTGGGCTTACTATAAAGACCTTGTATCTCAATTATCAATGCAAAGCCTTCGGATTGTGAAACCTCAAACATTAAATCATAGATTGACAAACATTTAGGTATCAGATTTGACTTGCGACATCGACTTAATTGACAAGTTAACATTCTTGGGAGCCATTTTACATCACTTGAAGGAATTCTCTGTTTGGTGCACTGAATTTTTCTTGCCTGGAGATATGTCGTGTCAAAGATGAATGTTTAGTTAATACCTGTTACAGTTATATTTTCCATGAGGTTACATATTTGTTACTTCATTTAACTGTTTTATATTTATATTTTTGTTTGTACATATTCAGTAAGTTTATAGATATAAAATGAGGTAACTTTAGTTACTCTTCATTTTATCTGGTTAATATATCTAGAAAAAATTACATGTATATTATTATGCAAGGTAAGAAAATATTAAGCAATTTTTTCAGATATTCTAGGTAGTATCACTGCTTTGGACAGACCTTTCTTGGGTCTTTCTGCTGATTATCTTTTTAAATTACAATGTATGTAAATTTACTAAATTTAATTTAGTCTTGATTGAAAATTTCAAATTACATTGACTTAAGAATGAACTTTCACAACATCACTGATGAAGTTTTGGTTAATAAAAGCCTTTACAATTTAAAATTTGAAAGTATTTTGTCCTTACTTCTGATGAAATAGAGAGTGGCTCTGCAAGTGTTTGTCATTTGTCAGTCACCAATGTGTTACTGATCCTCATACACAAATTAAAATCAGCATTTGGATTGTAATTAAGCGGTCCCTGCCGCCGCCGGATTATGGTCTCCCTTGAATAACTTCTTGGCCTTTCAAATTTTTCTTTCCTTCTTATCTTTCTTTTAAACTATAGGGGCGGGAAAATTTTTTGGGATACTTTGCGGAAACCTTAAGCTTTACTTAAGGTAACCTTAAGCATTTTTCAGAAACACTCCATGATCGCGTTTCGGAAAAAAACACACACACCTGTGCTATAAAATTTATCAGGTACATTCTAGACCTAAATCTGCAGGTCGGAAAGGATTTTCTGATCAATCGGACCATAGATGTCTGATTGGGAGGCGTTTTATTTTCATAAATTTTTTAAAATGGGTACTTGGTCTGTATCTCAAAAATGGTCAGGATTTCGGTGTTTTGTTGGAATAACTTATTCAGCTACTTTTTGATAATATTTCACATGCTGAAGTTTTAGCCCTGTATCTGCAATCTTAAGGTCACCTTAATGTCAAAAAAGGGGGTTTTAGCCCTCCAGTTCACTTAGTTTTTCACTTTTTTCAACCAAACTTGGTATATATATTAAGATTTACCAAAGGATTATCCTGACTTTATGGTGACCTTAAACTGTTAATATAATTGGAGCTATGCCCCCCCCCCCCTAAAGTCATAAAATTGGAATAAAGCCATCTGGCCTCTTCCTTTTTCCATATCTAACGTACATTGATATTGAAGTAGATCAAAAGAAGACTCTTACTACCTTATGATTTAAATATGAATGATGTTATGACCATCTTAAACTTAAAATGTAGGGGTTTGCCGCCCTAAGCTCAGTTAATGTTTAAATTTTTTAAATAAAACTTGGCACATTTATGAATGTTGGCAGAAGGAACATTTTCATTTTATGGTCACCTTAAAATCGCAATATGCTTGAAGTTATGGTCACCTTGTGGTTCTTTGAAAAAGGAAGTTTTCAGCCTCCAGCTATCTTATTGTTCAACTGACCTCAGCTAAACTTTATGCACTTATAAAGGATGACAAAAGGGACATTCTTATGTTATGGTCACCTTATGCAGTGTTTCCACTGGAACCGACAGGCCGGTAACTATGCATTTTTATTGCGGTAATACATCCTATCCAATGGACCAATGCTTATCCGGTCGGCGCGGACCGGCTCACCAAACATCAGAAAAAGACGTCCTGTGTTTCCACCGGCTAAGCCGGCCCAGCACTGTGCACTCGCCAGGTGGCGTGTAGTACTTCCTTCCTGTCTAGACAGCGTGACGTCATAGCATCTTTTTCGTTTGGCGCGTGCATTGTGTACACAGAGTTTTTTACAGTAAATTGTTTTTTGGCATATTGTCACTTTATCTTCAAGAAGTATTTCGGAAGTTATATAAACATTGTTGTGGGAGTTCATAGAACGTTTGTATCTTATTTTCACAATTCTATCAGTTCATTATGTCTTCTCCTAGCCAGAAACACGGGAGCTGTGGACATATCATGGCCAGTTTCGACAGCCATAGTTTCTGTGCTAGATGCAGAGAAAAAAGTAAAGGCTCAGACCCTTGTATATCACATAGTGACTGCCCTGCTTGTAACTCCCTCACGGAAGAACGCTTACAGTTGTCCATGCCTAGCTATAGGCTTAAAAAGGAAAAGCGAGAACTTAAAAAGTCTTCTGATACACCTAACAAAGACTCAGCCAGTTCCTCTCTCATCAACCCGTCCTCTGTGACGGTAGTGGGAGCAGTGGACGCCCAGGGGGTTGTGAAATCCCCGGGTTTGAGTTCTGACAAGAAAAAGAAGAAACCCAACCCTCAGGAAAAGAAAACTTCCGCTAAACACCATAAGTCCGGTGAAGAAAAGTCTTCTAAATCGCCACCTCAATCTCACAAATCCTCAGCAGATTCCAGGATTGACGAGTTAGACCTTAAATGGTCGGAGAGGTTCAATAGATTGGAAGCTCTTCTGATTGCAAAAACACTGGATAGACAGGAACCGACATTTGCTCCGGTTAAGGTCACACCGACGCACACTCCACCAGTTGGTGTAGTTAGATCTTCGGATCCCTTCATCCGACCGACTGATAAACTTCCAGCATCAGATTTGTCCAGCACCGACCACTCTCCACAGAGACAGGCAGCGGACAAATCGCATACATCCACTATGAAGAAGTCCTCAGATTTGCATGGTGATACTCAGATTGGTCCCAAGGGTCAATCGACCAGCAAATTGCCTAAAGACAAACCAAACACCGACCAACACTCAGATTTACCTGGAACTGGCTCACCTATTCTTCAGGTCTCCAGTAAATTGTCCTCAGTACCGGCCAGAAGATATGACTCAGCCTCCATGGACACTGATTCCGACTCTGAGTTTTCCGACCGACCCCCAGTGGATATATTTGTAGAAGAGGGGGAATTGTCCGACCAGGACCCGGATGCCACTGTTGCTGACCCCGACCAGACCCTCTCAGAGGACCAGAATTATAGGGAGACGATGAGAGGGATCAGGTCCTACATGGGGTGGACAGACATTCCAGATATTGATACCACAACATCTACCTCGGACACAACCCACAGGGAAAGTGTCGGTTAAAATGCCCACGGATGAGTGGCTATGCAAGAAAATGGGAAAACTTAACCTGACCTTGGTGGAAGGCTACCCGTCTCTCAGCTCAGAGGTGGGTGGTTCACTTAAAGACCAATTTGTACGACCAGCCAGATCACAACAGAAATGGTATGGGTTGGCATCCGATCCACATAAGGTTTCTTCTGGCAAATCAGTGTCGTCGTGGAATACCGACTCCTCCAAAGTAAACAGCACTTACAGTAGGATCGCCAGAGCAGCCGGTATTGCTTCCACCCCTCCCCCTTCACGTCAGATTTCTCAGGACAATCTACGACGTTGGGAAAAGGCAGCTTGTGAAGCATCCACTTTGTGCAACCAGGCAGCAGCATTCAATAGGTGTCTGTACAAAGTGCAAGACAATATGAGGTCACAGTTAAAAGCCATTAAGTTGGACCTTAGTAAGGGCAAATCTTCAGCCAAGGTCTCTGGTGCTGCTGAGGAATTACAGTTCCTTCTGGATTTTAACTCGGGTATCACCCAAGCATGGCCAAGACCTTTGAACATCTCACCGATTTTGTTTTCGTGACGGTGGCCAACTCTACACTAACCAGAAGGGATGCATATTTATCACACCTCAAGGCTGGCATAAAACCGGACACCTTGGCTGCACTCAGGAGAGCTCCTCTTAACATGGCTACACTTTTCCCAGAGGAAGCCTTAAAACAAGCAGAGCAAGAAATAGCCAACTTTGAATCGAAAGGACAGATTCACACTGGAAAGAAAGCTCGCTTCCATCCTTATGAGCGTCCTGAAAAACGATCAGACAATAAAAAGTCAGAACGACCAGCTTGGAAGAATGTGGGATACAGAGGACAGAGCAAGAGAGGCAGGGGCAAGGCCTCTTACTATTCCTCGCGACCAGCCAAGGGCCAGCAGTCCTATAAATGACAATCAATGTGTTTTCAATTCACAGGAAGGACTGCTGGCCGGGAGCCCAGTTACAGTACAGAGACAATACACAGACACTTTTGTAAAGTTAAATGTTGTGAACCATGCTCATACTGCCCCCGGGCTTTCGCAAAAGAAAAAAATAAGTCCCGGGGTAGCAGGTTGTCATTCCTTTCAAACAAGTTATACAGTAAAATATGTGAAAGGTACTTCTTGTGTCACTCAATTGTCTTGTGCCCAACCTGTAACAAATGTAAAAAATGTTGTCACAACTCTACCTGTAGGGGCTCGACTTCAAAACTTTTGGCAAGTTTGGCTAGAGCTGGGAGCCGGTCCGAAGGTGGTTCAAATTTTGAGAGAGGGTTACCCCCCTCCCCTTCCAGATCCGACCCAGACTCACAAGGTATCCCACAGTCGTAAGTTGCTATGTCAATCCTCACAGGGACAACTACCTGATGGAGGCATTACATCAGCTTATCGACAAAAATGCAGTGGAACTAGTTCAAAGTCAAAGGTCACTAGGGTTTTTCAACCGGCTTTTTCTAGTTCCAAAACCAAACAACAAGTGGAGACCTATTTTAGACCTGAGCAAGCTAAATCTCTTCCTCAAGGTGGAGAAATTCAAAATGGAGACACCGGAAACCATCAGGTCGTCACTCCAACAAGGGGAATGGGTCACATCCAGATTTTCAGGACGCCTATTTCCATATTCCAATACAGGAACAGTCCAGGTAATACTTGAGATTTCATGTCCGAGGTCGGACATATCAGTTCAAGGCCCTTCTGTTCGGCCTATCCACAGCACCCTTGGAGTTTACTGTGGTCGCAAAGGAAGTGAAACTGATGGTCACACACAAGGGTATAAGAATCCACCAGTACCTAGACGACTGGTTGCTGAGAGCCAAATCCCACCAAGTTTGTCTCCAGCATACCCAAGCTACAGTGCAAATGTGCCGAGACCTTGGTTGGGTGGTCAATTTAGAGAAATCAGAACTGATCCCAAAACAAATTTTCAACTTTGTGGGTTACCAGTTCGACCTCCGGTCAGGCCGGGTCCGACCCACACCGGACCAGTGGCAGAGTCTGCAGGTAAAGATACAGTCGCTGCTACTACTACCGACATGTCCGGTCCGGCAGTTCATGTCTCTGATAGGATTACTGACTGCCACAGAAAAGCAACTACACCTAGGTCGGTTACATATGAGGCCCATCCAGTGGCACCTTAAAAACAACTGGCAGGTACCAGAATCACTGGAGAAGGTCATCCCAATACCCAGAACCCTTCACCCTCACCTACAATGGTGGCTGGAGGAGAGCAATGTGCTCCAGGGTCACCCATTACACCCCATACAACATGCTCTGCAAATATTTACAGACGCATCAAAAGAAGGGTGGGGCGCTCACTTAGACGAACACACAGCAAGAGGGTGTTGGTCCCTTCCAGAAAGCAAACTGTATATAAACTATCTGGAACTGAAAGCAGTCTTTCTGGCCTTAAAAGAGTTCCAGGACCTCTGTACCGGCAAAACAGTTCTGATAGCAACCGACAACACTACAGTAGTGTCCTACATAAACAAGGAAGGGGGAATGAGGTCAGGCCCACTGTGTGCCCTTCTGTGGAGAATTTTGACTTGGTGCACCAGGACCATCAAAGCACGACACATTCCAGGCCGACTAAACGTGGTAGTGGACAAACTGTCCAGACTAGGCCAAATTATTCAAACAGAATGGTCGCTCCTCCCAGAGGTTTTTCAGACCATATGCAGCAGGTGGCACCGGCCTCAAGTAGACCTCTTTGCCACGAGGTTCAACAACAAGTTGCCCCTGTTTGTATCCCCAGTACCCGACTCCCTGGCTACTGCAGTCGATGCACTCAGTCTACCATGGGAGGATCTGGATGTATATGCCTTCCCACCGGTAGCCATTCTGGGCAAAGTGGTGGAGAAGTTGTGGGACTCTCCATGCAAGAGAATGATACTGATTGCTCCAGGATGGCCCAACATGCCCTGGTTTTGGGACCTAGTGACCATGTCCAGTCAGATACCGTTGAGCCTTCCCAGCATACCCAACCTGCTAACTCAACCTTTCAATCAGATCCCTCACAGAAATCTGACAAGTCTAAATCTCCATGCATGGCTCCTAGAGCCACAGCAATCAAAGAACAAGGCTTCTCTAAGGCAGTGGCAACAAGGATTGAGGCTCCTCAAAGAGGATCAACCAGATCAGTCTATGAGGCAAAGTGGGCCATTTTTACAAAGTGGTGCGTCACTAATCAGGTGGACTTCAGGGCACCCCCTGTGAAATCAGTTGCTGACTTCCTTATGTATCTCTTTGAGGACAGGAAGTTACAACCCAGCACCATTGATGGTTACAGGTCAGCCATCGCTGATAAACTGGGTAATTCAACCTTCAGCGTCAGCAAAGATGAAAATCTCACTCGTCTCCTGGATAGCTGCCATAGAGTCCGACCCAAGGGCAGAAGGGGTATCCCTTCTTGGAACCTGTCACTGGTCTTACACCAGCTGACTAAGGCCCCCTTTGAACCGATAAAGGAAGCTTCATTGAAGTGTTTGACCTTCAAGACAGTCTTCCTAGCATTGGGGTCTGGTAAATGCAGAAGTGAGATTCATGCTTGGCAAAACAACATTAGGCACCAGTCGGACTGGTCCAAGGTGTCTCTGTATCCATCACCCAGCTTTCTTTCCAAGAACCAGCTGGCCAAGGAGGGTCCAGACAGTGTGGCCCCAGTGGTTATACCAGCCCTGGCCCCAACTCTGGATAGGTTCCTCAAGTCTGACAGGTCCCTCTGTCCGGTCAGAGCTCTACGCTACTACTTGGACAGGACCTCAGACCTCAGGCAGAATAAGGAGTTAGTCTTTGTCTCCTTCAAGAAAGGCTTCGACAGAGACATCTCACCTGCCACTATCTCCTCATGGATCAAACAGACAGTGATTCTGTGTTACGAGCTCTCAGACCAAGAGGCCCACACCTTACATCAAGTCAAAGCCCATGATGTGAGGGCCTTTGCTGCTTCTAAGGTTTTCCAATCGGGAGTATCCTTGGAACAGATTTTAGCGGCCTGCCACTGGAAATCACACAACACCTTCACACAATTTTATCTGAAGGATGTGGCTTGGGCTGATTCAGAGCTCTACCATCTGGGCCCAGGAGTGGCTGCTCAACAGATCCACCAGTAGCCCAGAAAATAGAGGAGATCTGTACATATGTAAATAGCTGTACATTTGTATATATTGTATATATGTTAAACAAAAAAAACAAAAAAACAAAAAAAAACTCTGACGTGCTTCCTTTGGGAGGTTTATTTCTATGGGACTGAACTCATCCCTCTCTTCCCCTACCTCAGAGCAGGTCTGTTAAAAAGGGGGGGGGGAGGTAAGTCGGTTTGGACTGTGTTTAACCGGTCTCAGTTAATCGACTTTAGCCTTAAGGGTAACTCGTCTTCAGGACGGACCCGGGCTTGGGGAAATTTGTTAGTTCATTTCTGAGTTCATGTAAGTCCCCAGTAACTTACCCGCTGACCAAGCGGTGGTTATTCAGCATTGGTCCATTGGATAGGATGTATTAACGCAATAAAATTGCAAATTTAATAAGTAAATTCAATTTTTATAAGTTAATACCCTAACCAATGGACACACAAGACCCTCCCACCGACCCCACTATCAGCTTACTAGGGGCCTAATAGGTTTAGACAACGAAAAAGATGCTATGACGTCACGCTGTCTAGACAGGAAGGAAGTACTACACGCCACCTGGCGAGTGCACAGTGCTGGGCCGGCTTAGCCGGTGGAAACACAGGACGTCTTTTTCTGACATTTGGCGAGCCGGTCCGCGCTGACCGGATAAGCATTGGTCCATTGGATAGGGTATTAACTTATAAAAATTTAATTTACTTATTAAATTTGCAATTTTGGAGAGTTGGGACCAATGTTTACATGGTCGGTTGCAAGTTACTGGCCTGTTGGGGAGATTCGGTGAAATATCAAACATGTTTGATATTTCTACGACCGTTGCTAACCCTTGTATCCCACCCTAATTTCAGGCCCCTAGCAACAGGCCTGTCGGTTAACTTAATGGCCTGTCGGTTACACTTCCCGGCTTGTCGGTTAATCAAACAGGCCTGTCTGTAGCAAGTATCCGGCTTGTCCCAAATATGGACTTCCAGACTGTATGTGATGACTCACCGACCTTGCCGAAAGTGTTTCAGTACAGTTGGTATCTTTAGCCGGCCTGTCTGTAACTGTTCCCAACAGGCCGTAAACTGAAACAGACAAGCCGTAAACAACAACCGACAGACCTGTGACACTAAGAGACAAGCCGGGAACTGTAACCGACAGGCCGGCAATATTTTTGCTTCTTACGGCCTGTCGGTTTCAAAATCTGTGGGTATAAAAAGGCGAGTCGGTAGACAATCTGCGTATATTTGGGCTTTGACTTGTTGAGAGACAACTCGGTGTGCAGCTTTGATTTTAGGTTTTCTATTTTTTGGAAATTAGCTTAAGTACTGAGCTAGGCTGGACTGGTTGGGAGTGAAATCTGTTCTGTGAGGTTTCACTTTTATTTTAAGTTTTTGTTTTTTGAAACAAGCTGTACAATTGATTGATTGATCAACATGCCAAGGGGCAGAAGGAGAAAGATTGAAGTACCAACTGGAGACACTCAACCACAGTTTGAGTTTGGAAATACAGCTGAGGATATAGAGAGAAGGAGGAGGGAGAGAGAGGAAAGGGATGAGAGAGAGAGGATTGAACAGGAGGAGAGGGTCAGAGAGAGGAGGGAGAGACAGAGGAGGGAAGAGAGCCAGGAAAGAGGAGAGAAGAGAGTGCGAACTGATACGGATACTGATGTAGAATCAACTCAATCCAAACAGAAGAAGGGCCAGATGAAGTCCATTTTCCTGAGTGATTCAGATGAAGAAGCCATCGTGGAGTTCGTTAAACAGCACAAGGAACTGTAGGACAAGACCAACGACAGTTTCAAAGACAAGCAGAAGAAGGAAGGACTTTGGTTAGCAGCTACCAGAAACTTGCCTGTCAAGACTGTGAAGAAGTGGTTCGACACTCAACGTACCAGATATGGCAAGCTTACTCAGACGAAGTCAGGACAAGCAGCTGAGAAGAGCACAGAACATCAGACCTGGCTGAAGGACAGTTTCAGTTTTCTATGAGGTCACATCAGAAGGAAGGGAGTTTCCAAGTTTTCTGCATTCAAGTCACACCAGAGGCCCTCTGCAGCCACAGCTTCAGTTCCAGATACATCCACGGACACAGAATCTGAGATGGAAATCAGCATTGCATCAGATGTTACTCATCAGCCTTTGAGCACCAGTCCCAAGCAAAGACAGCCTCCAGTCGCGACTACCACCACGTCTGCAGGTCCAGTCTTAGATCAGTTCCAGCAGGACAGCCTGTTACAGTGATTGCGAAAGTACAGCAACCATCGGGGCCTTCATCATCGTCAGCACAGCCTACTTCTTGTGGATGACCAACAGCCTGGGACTTGCAGACAGATGATTTTCAACCCACCTTCAGTTGCACCTTCACAACAGGGGGAGAGTCGGCACAACACTTCTGGATTATCCAGTCTCTTTGCAGCTATTCCCAGTGTGCTTACATATCAACAGATGGACACACAGCCATTTTCACCCTCTCAACTTCAACCAGCGCCGTCACCAGTGCCATCTTCTACTCATCAAGAACATTCAAGACCACCCAGCCAGTCCACCCAGCAGAGTCAGAGTCAGCCCAAATCAGCGGATTAGCCCGCACAAGTCGCACCAAACCCGGCCCTTTTAAGGGCCACCCGAATCTTCCAAAAATAATTAAGCTACACGTCTATGCCCAAAAACAAAAAAGCACACCGTCCAACACTTACACCTCCCCACAGTACAAAAAAAATTGTGTGAATGAATGTGTGAATGTTAAACAAATACAAATAAACTTCCACCACAAAACAAAAACCAAAAAAAAAAATTCCCCTTAAAAAAAATAATCCCCTAAGAAATCAAAGTAAAACCACCACCACCACCCAAACAAAACAAAATTTAAAAAAAAACTCCCCCCACCCCCAAAAATCAAAGATGTGGACTCAAACCCACACCTCCCCCCCCCCCAAAAAAAAGATGTGGACTGAAACCCACAACCCCCAAAAAACAAAGTTGTAGACTCAAACCCACGTCCCCCAAAAACCAAGATGTGGACTCAAACCCACGTCCCTCATAAACCAAGATGTGGACTCAAACCCCCGTCCCTCAAAAACCAAGATCCAGACTCAATCCCACGTCCCTGCCTCCCAAAACCCCACTTTAAATAAAAAGCCACATCCACACTCACACACCAACAAACGTGAGGCCTAACAACATTTACAAAAATGTGAGTGGCAATGGATTGATAAACTGAAAAAAAAAAAATTATTTAAAACTGGGACTGCAAAGCTTGTATAATTTTGTTTTGCAAATTTCCTATCATTTTTTTTTAATTCTTGTGAATTCTTTGCAGGAAATATTTCCAGGTTTTTATTTGGAAACTTTTTTTATTAATACCACTTTGTAAATTATTTTTTCAGAGAATAAAACCAGGTCATGTTGGGGTTGGATGGCAACTTTGTTAAGTGAGGACCTGGGTTTGAATCTGTAAGTGATATAATTTACTTTTTTCAACTGAGTGTGGGATGGATTGGTATTTGTGACGGGGAATATTTTTGGTGAAATTGAATTTGAATTAAATTGTTGGAAACTTGGCGTTATTTTGGGGAGGCGACACTTTGCTAAATAAAAGTTCTTGGATTTTTTGGGTAGTCCTGAAAAGGACTGATACATGACAGCAAGTTCTCCCCTCAGTCTTCTTAAACTCTGTCCTACCCAGCCAGCGCCCCCACGTGATTGAAGTAGTCTTTCAGTAGGTCTCGTTGATGTTTAGCCTCCCTCGATGGGTTTCTGAAGTTCTCTTGATGTCTCTGTTCCCCCTGGTCCCCCTGTGGTGGTTGTATGTCGTCAGCTGGAGTAGGTGGTCTGTCTGCTGCCCCCTGATGGCTTCTCAGCATGTTATGTAGTACCACACATGTTAACACAATGTCTCTCACAACTTTTGGCCTCTGCTCCATGGTGGTTAACAGCAACCTGAATCTCTTGACAAGTATACCAAATGAGTTCTCAACCACCCTCCTCCCCCTGGATATCCTGTAGATGGCTTTTCTCTCTTCTCTGGTCAGTTGGCGTCTACTGTAAGGCTTGACCAGCAAAGGCATCAGGGCAAAGGCGTCGTCCCCCAGCAGGAAGTAGTGTAGCTTTGCCCCCCCCCCCCCCCAGGTCCAAGTGGTTCAGGTGGTGGTAGTCCCAAGATTCCATTTTCAATTCTTTTCAGTTTGCTGTGGTTGAAAATCTGTGCATCAGATGATGACCCACTGGCCCCCGCGTTGACCCACAGGAACTTGTAATCTGCATCGACTAAAGCCAAAAGTACCAGGGAGAAGTAGCCCTTGTAGTTGAAATATTCACTGCCTGACTTCTTGGGCTTCTTTATAGCAATGTGTTTTCCATCTAATGCACCAACTGCATGGGGGACATTGCATCTCTTTCTAAATCTTTGTTTAATTTTCTTCCAGTCTTCAGGATCAGTGGGGCACACCAGATACTGTTGTTGAAATTCTTTCAAAATGGCTTTGCAGACCTGGGGGATAAACTTGCAGATGGTCGATCTTCCAACCCTCCAGTGGTATTGCAGTGAGGTGTAGCTTTCCCCTGTGGATAAGTGTCTCAAAGTAACTGCCAGTTTCAAGCCGACTTCCAGTGGCTGCCTGAAGTTGGTGATTGACTTCCTGAGGTGGGGGGTGATTCTGTCTTCAATCAAATAAAAAAATGCTGGCTCCATCCTGGTGAAATTTCTGTAGCCTGGTATGTCACTAGTGATCAGTTCATCCAAGAGTGTTCTGTAGCAACCTCTCTCGTCTCTCTGCAGTATCCAGGGCAGGACCCATGGATTCTGTGGCTTCCTTCTCCTTCTGGGTAGTGGGGGTGTTAGTGATGCTGGCTGGGCAGGTGCTGGGTTTGGCTGTCTTGTGTGTGTTGTAATCACAACATATACAAATAAATTCAACTCAATAAAAAACAGAAGGACCCTCAAGTGATCTATCAGTTGCTCTTGATGTGTTCCTGTCATCTTTGAAGTGTGAAATGAATGGCACATCACAGGGGAGGGGGGTTTATATAGTGTATATGGATCCCGATTCTGGATCCCGACTCTAGATACCGACCCACAAAAACAATCAGTCCTATCGTGAAGGGTCGGGAACATGTTCCCGGCTTGTCTGTTTGTCTTTACGGTTTGTCTGTTTGTGATCTGGCTTGTCTGTTAGGGGTTTAGGGCTTGTCATAGAAGTTCTACGACTGGCCGTGCAAAAAAGGTTCCTGATCCTACGTCTTGTTGGGATGGCCATTACGACCTGTCTGTAACTTTACCACCCTGTCGGGGATTTCATAACCGACTCATCATTTTTGCACCTTTTTCTCTATGACCTTACAAATTTTGCAACCGACCCTAGGGTCGTAGGGTCAGTTACAAGGTTGGTTCCAGTGGAAACACTGCATTAAAGTCCCAATATGAATGAAGTTATGGCCACCTTGCAGTGAAATTATGGAGTTTTTAATCTCCAGCTATCGTATTGTTCAGGTGTTCTCAGTTAAATTTTGCACACTTATTAAAGATGACAATAAGGGCATTCTTATTTTCTTTGCACCTTGGAGTTCTAATACAAGTACAGTCATGGCCATCTTGACGTAAAAATGAGGGTTTTCAGCTCCCAACTGACTTACTGTTCAATGACATCAGTTCAACTTGACACATTGATTAAGCTTAAGGAAGATTTTTAATGACCTTTTTTACTTAAAATTACTGTATTTAAGAGACTTTGGCCATTTTAACATAATAATTATATAGTTTTTGCTCCCACCTCATTTATTTTAAGACTTTAGGACCTGCCACATGTATACTTAAAACAAAATTTCTGTGATCTGGCAGAGCTAACCTAGTGTTTTTGAAGTTATGGCATCTTCAAAGAACAAAGAAAAACAATGAGGTATTTAGCATGCAGTGATGTGGTTATTAAGATATTGCAGCTGATCAGTGTTCATATAATATTAATTAACAATTTTAGGCACATTAAAAAAATCCCACATTCTTTTGGTTCCATTCTTGTGGAATTGTGTGAATATGACCTTTCCTTTTTGGGAAAACGGCTTTAATTAATTCAGCTTTTGTTTAGCAGCAGTTGTTGTTCTAGCCACTTATTCACACACACTAATGTACATTGGTCAAATGGCATAGCTGAGCAACAGCTACTTTCAGATTCTCACTGTTGAGTAAATCAGTTGTAACGTGAAAAGTATTGCATTTACAGTAGTTTGTTTTAATAGGTTGTTCACCTACTTTTGGGTGAGCTACAACATAGTAAAATTGCAGACCTGTACCTCATTCCATAGCTGAGCAATAGCTACTTTGAGGTTCTCACTGTTGAGTAAATCAATTGTAACTTGAAAACTGTTGCATTTAGAGTATTTTGTTTAAATATGTTGTTCACCTAATTTTGTGTCAGCTATAACATAGTAAAATTGCAGACCTGTAGCTCATAGCATAGCTGAGCAATAGCTATTCTCAGGTTCTCACCGTTGAGTGAATCAGTTCTTACTTGAAAACTATTGTATTTAGAGTATTTGTTGTATCCCCGGACGAAAGTCGGGGATACTTAGGATTCAGTACGGTCACGCCGCCGCAGAGATTTCCTTTTGGACGTGATAACTTTCAAATTTGGTATGTGGGTATATATGGGCAATGCCACGAACGCTATTGTTTTGTGACCTTGACCTTCAATCTCAAGGTCACTGGTGGCCTCTTAAAGGTCAGATTTTGGCCATTTTTTCACTTTTTGGCCCAGTTCTCCTATACAGAAAGTCAGATCATCCTATGGCTGGTATATATAATACATATATATGTCCTCTGTAAGCATGCAGAAATTTGACCTTGAAGCTCTTCATTGAAGGTCATCCACTGACCGCCAAAGTACCTGACCGAGGGTCATTTTTGGCCTTTTTGGAGATATTTTCACACTTAATGCGGACTATATTGCATGGAAACTATTGAAAATGGCTGTGGAGGTTGAGTACATGATGGACTTCTACCATCCAGGCTTACTGGTTACAGATCTTCATTTTTCATTTAAGGTCATCCACTGACCGCCAAAGTACCTGACCAAGGGTCATTTTTGGCAAATTTGGAGATATTTTCACACTTAATGCTGACTACATTGCATGGAAACTATTGAAAATGGCTTTGGAGGTTGAGTACATGATGGAGTACCAGCATCCAGGCTTACCGGTTACAGATCTTCATTTAAGTCATCCACTGACCGCCAAAGTACCTGACCGAGGGTCATTTTTGGCCCTCTATTTGTTTGTGAACAAGATAACTCAAAACCTGACAGATGGATTTTGATAAAATTTTCAGGATATGTCCAAAATGGTAAAAGAAAGATATGATTAAATTTTGGGAGTGATCTGGATCACTGTCTGGATCTTCTGGATCCATGAAATTTAATTTTTAAAGACAGATAACTCAAAAACTTATGGGTGCATTTTGATGAAATTTTCAGGAAATGTCCTTAATGGGACGAGGAACAAGTGATTATATTTTGGGAGTGATCTGGATCACTGTCTGGATCATCCGGATCCAGGCTGCCAGATGTGTTTGTGTACAATATAGCTGAAAAACTTATGGATGGATTTTGATGAAATTTTCAGGATATGTCTGAAAAGGTAAAAGGATGAAATGGTTGAATTTTGGAAGTGATCCGGATCACTATATGGATCTTCTGGATCCATGAAATGTAATTTTTAAAGACAGATACCTCAAAAAGTTATGGCTGGATTGTGATGACATTTTCAGCAAATGACCTAAATGGTACAAGGAACAAGTGATTACATTTTTGGAGTGATCTGGATCACTGTCTGGATCATCTGGATCCAGACTGCAACATAATTTTAGGATGAATTTTGATGACATTTTTAGGATATGTTACAAATGGTAAAAGGAAGAAGTGGAAAAAGGAAGAAATGGTTCAATTTTGTGAGTGATCTGGACCACTCTCTGGATCTTCTGGATTCATAAAATATAATTTTTAAAGACAAATAGCTCAAAAAGTCATGGGTGGATTTTGATGAAATTTTCAGGAAATGTCCTAAATGGGACAAGGAACAAGTGATTATATTTTGGGTGTGATTAGGATCATCTGGATCCAGGCTGCCAGATGTGTTTGTGTACAAGATAAATCAAAAACTTATGGACGGATTTTGATGAAATTTTCAGGATATGTCTGAAAAGGTAAAAGGATGAAATGATTGAATTTTGGAAGTGATCCGGATCACTATATGGATCTTCTGGATGCATGAAATGTAATTTTTAAAGACAGATACCTCAAAAAGTTATGGATGGATTGTGATGACATTTTCAGCGAATGACCTAAATGGTGTGAGGAACAAGTGATTAGATTTTGGGAGTGATCTGGATCATCTGGATCCAGGCTGCCAGATGTGTTTGTGTACAATGTAGCTGAAAAACTTATGGACGGATTTTGATGAAATTTTCGGGATATGTCTGAAAAGGTAAAAGGATGAAATGGTTGAATTTTGGAAGTGATCCGGATCACTATATGGATCTTCTGGATCAATGAAATGTAATTTTTAAAGACAGATACCTCAAAAAGTTATGGCTGGATTGTGATGACATTTTCAGCAAATGACCTAAATGGTACAAGGATCAAGTGATTACATTTTTGGAGTGATCTGGATCACTGTCTGGATCATCTGGATCCAGGCTGCAACATAATTTTAGGATGAATTTTGATGATATTTTTAGGATATGTTACAAATGGTAAAAGGAAGAAGTGGAAAAAGGAAGAAATGGTTCAATTTTGTGAGTGATCTGGACCACTCTCTGGATCTTCTGGATTCATAAAATATAATTTTTAAAGACAAATAGCTCAAAAAGTCATGGGTGGATTTTGATGAAATTTTCAGGAAATGTCCTAAATGGGACAAGGAACAAGTGATTATATTTTGGGTGTGATTAGGATCATCTGGATCCAGGCTGCCAGATGTGTTTGTGTACAAGATAAATCAAAAACTTATGGACGGATTTTGATGAAATTTTCAGGATATGTCTGAAAAGGTAAAAGGATGAAATGATTGAATTTTGGAAGTGATCCGGATCACTATATGGATCTTCTGGATCCATGAAATGTAATTTTTAAAGACAGATACCTCAAAAAGTTATGGATGGATTGTGATGACATTTTCAGTGAATGACCTAAATGGTGTGAGGAACAAGTGATTAGATTTTGGGAGTGATCTGGATCATCTGGATCCAGGCTGCCAGATGTGTTTGTGTACAATGTAGCTGAAAAACTTATGGACGGATTTTGATGAAATTTTCGGGATATGTCTGAAAAGGTAAAAGGATGAAATGGCTGAATTTTGGAAGTGATCCGGATCACTATATGGATCTTCTGGATCCATGAAATGTAATTTTTAAAGACAGATACCTCAAAAAGTTATGGATGGATTGTGATGACATTTTCAACAAATGACCTAAATGGTACAAGGAACAAGTGATTACATTTTTGGAGTGATCTGGATCCAGGCTGCAACAGAATTTCAGGATGAATTTTGATGATATTTTTAGGATATGTTAGAATGGTAAAAGGAAGAAGTGGTAAAAGGAAGAAATGATTCAATTTTGCAAGTGATCTGGACCACTATCTGGATCTTCTGGATCCATGAAATATAATTTTAAAGACAAATAGCTCAAAAAGTCATGGGTGGATTTTGATGAAATTTTCAGGAAATGTCCTAAATGGGACAAGGAACAAGTGATTAGATTTTGGGAGTGATCTGGATCAACTGTATCCAGGCTGCCAGATGTGTTTATGTACAAGATAAATAAAAAACTTATGGACGGATTTTGATGAAATTTTCAGGATATGTCTGAAAAGGTAAAAGGATGAAATGATTGAATTTTGGAAGTGATCCGGATCACTATATGGATCTTCTGGATCCAGGCTGCCACATAATCTTGGGATGGACTTTGATATTTTTAGGATATGTTACAAATGGTAAAAGGAAGAAGTGGTAAAAGGAAGAAATGATTCAATTTCGCGAGTGATCTGGACCACTATCTGCATCTTCTGGATCCAAGAAATGTAATTTTTAAAGACAAATAGCTCAAAAAGTCATGGATGGAGTTTTATGAAATTTTCAGGAAATGTCTTAAATGGGAAAAAGAACAAGTGATTAGTTTTTGGGAGTAATCTGGATCACTGTCTGGATCATGTGGATCCAGGCTGCCAGATGTGTTTGTGTACAAGATAAATCAAAAACTTAAAATTTTTAGAATATGTCTGAAAAGGTAAAAGGATGAAATGATTGAATTTTGGAAGTGATCCGGATCACTATATGGATCTTCTGGATCCATGAAATGTAATTTTTAAAGACAGATATAAGTGAAAGAACTAGTGATTACCTTTTGGGAGTAATCTGGTACTATGGAGAATCCTGACCTGGTGCTCCAGGAAACAGGCTCAAGACCGACATATTCACGCCTTAACTATGTCCCGTCCGGGGATACACTGCGTCGAGACGCAATCTCTAGTTTAAATATGTTAATCATCTACTTTTGAATTAGCTATAACATTGAAAAATTGGAGATGTGTATCTCATGGCATAGCTGTGTAATATCTATTCTCAGGTTCTCACTGTTGAGCTGCAGCATTTACACAGTAATTGAGATTGCTGACCCTTGGCCGGACATGATGAAGAACTTGTCTGACTATCGACCACCTTTTTTTTTTTTTTGACCTGTTTCTTTTCATGCTGGTTATTCAGGTCTTGTTTGTAAAGGTGAAATCTATTATCTACCAGTCAAGTCCAGCACCGATAACAGACTGTTGAAAGGTGTGATAAGGGAAGGTTGCCTGGCAGTAGCTGGGGACACTGTCATATCACCAAGGCCACTGATTGGTCTAAGAATTTTCTGTAACCAAATCTACCTTCGGCAACTCTGTCCGGTACCAAGACTCCATAACTGGTAATTCACTGTAAACAGTAAGTCTCTGTAACTGGCACAAAAAAACTGGCAGGCTGGGGTCACCAATAAATTTAAACAGCTACTGGTCTATATTTAGCCAGCGTTTTCTATGTAACCAGTTGGGGTGAAGCACTGTACAGTAAGGACTGTGTAGCCAGCACCCTGTTCGTAGGCTTTGTAACTGGTAGGTTGAGGCAAGTGTACAAAGCTGTGTAGCCAGTACCAGTCGGTACACTCTGTAACCAGTTGTTGAAGCAAGTGTACAGGGCTGTGTAGCTGGTACCGGTCGGTACACTCTGAAACCAGTTGTTGAAGCAAGTTTACAGGGCTGTGTAGCCGGTACCGGTCGGTACACTCTGTAACCAGTTGCTAAAGCAATTTTACAACTATCTTTTGTGTTGAATTCAGCTTACTGTAGGTTTCCTCCATTAATTAAAGTATTTCTTTTAATTGCACGTCTTATCCGTAGATTTGACAGTTGCTGGGAAAGCCCTTGTGAACTATTTTTAGAAGCAATTGTTGTTCGGCGTGTCACGTGACCAATCTGCTGGTAGGAAGGACACGCGATTGGCTGATTGGAGATGACGACGGTGGTCGCGTTCTAGTGTGACACGGGCAACTTTACAGTATGCTGAACTGTCCACAAAACCTCACTACTGACAACAAAGCCAGGTCCGCAAAGCAGGGACTGGAGTCACAGTAGACGCGAGTTCTGAAGAACGCAGTTCCGACCTTCCTGGTCGGTGAAAACACGTGACCAGCTTCGTGATTTGGTCGGAAAGACACGCGATTGGCTGACTGGAGATGACGTCAGTGGTCGCGTTCTTGCGTGATACTTAACCAGCAACTTTACAGTCTACAAAAACCCCACTACCAACAACAAGGCTGGGTCTTCAAAGCAGGGACTGTAATCACAGTAGACGTGAGTTCTGAAGAACGCACTTCCGACCTTCCTGGTCGGTGAAAACACATGACCAGCTTCGTGATTTGGTAGGAAGGACACGCGATTGGCTGACTGGATATGACGTCAGAGGTCGCGTTCTTTGAGCTGGCCGGTCGGCTGATGCTTTAAAAGCAGAGAAGCCTGGACCAGTGCGCTCTGTAGATGTGTAGATGAAATTCCCTCTTTCTTTCATGATAAAACCAGTGAACTGGCCATCCACAACCCCCACTACCGACAACAAAGCCGGGTCAGCAAGGGAGGGACTGATATTACCTTCTATTGTGAAGTCGGTTGAACTGGAGCTTGCCGGTCGACTAATGCTTTACAGCAAAGATGTCTGGACCAGTGTGCTCTGAAGAAATCTGAAGAATTCATCTCTTGCTTCTGATGAAAAAACACTAAATACTCGAGCTAGGCTGGTGTGACTGATGCTTTACAGCAGAGAAGTCTGTACCAGTGCGCTCTGATGAAGAATGCACCTTTCATATGGGGAATTCCTTCTATTTACAGTGTTCAAAACTACGTAGACTGAAGTTTTCCGTGATTTCTAATTTGTAGTACTAGAAAAGACGTTTCTATGGTGACTGTAGCTGGAAGGTTACAGAACTGAAGGTACATTCAAAACAAGACAAGGATAAAAATACCTTGTAAGTAGTATATCCATTATTTTCTTTAAAATTGTCGAACTGCGCCTAACAACACAATGGTTAATGGGAGAAACTAGCAAAATGGCTGCCTTCATAATTCATATTTCATAATTGAGTCAACTAGGGAGCGTTTCCAGCAGATTTCTTGATGTATATCCGTTCTTGATATGTAGGTAACACTTTTACAATAAATTATTTGCAAATAAGGTAGAAAATCCGTCATAATGCACACTTTTCCTTAAAATATCTGGAGATTGTTGAAAACACGTCTGCACAGTACACGCACCAAACGAAAAAGATGCTATGACATCAGGTTGTCTAGACAGGAAGGAAGTACGAGGCGCCATCTGCGGAGTGCAAAGTACTACGGACCGGCCAGCCGGTGGAAACACAGGACGTCTTTTTCTGACGTTTGGCGGGCCGGTCTGCGCCGACCGGTTTAGCAAATTGTCCATTGGATAGGACGTATTAACGCAATAAAATGAAATTTTTCCCCTTGGCATAGGATAATCTTGTACCACCCTACGGGTCAAACATTCGCTCGAACTCGCTCTATCTCATATGGTTTTCGAGATATTCACACTTTTTGATTTTCCAAGATGGCCGCCAAAAGTGGCGAAAATTGAAATTTTTCCCCTTTGCATAGGATACTCCAGTACTACCCTGTGGGTAAAAAATTCGCTCGAAATTGCTCTATCTCTTACGGTTTTCGAGATATTCACACTTTTTCATTTTCCACTAAAATCCAAGATGGCCGCCAAAAGTGGCGAAAATTGTAAAATAAGTAAGTAAATTAAATTTTTATAAGTTAATACCCTATCCAATGGACAATTGCTTTACCGGTCGGCGCGACCGGTCCCGCCAAACGCCATAAAAAAACGTCCTGTATATAATACTGGCAGGACCGGTCACGGAGTGTGCATTCGCTAGGTGTCGCCTCGTACTTCCTGTCTAGACAGCGTGATGTCATAGCATCTTTTTCGTTGTCTAAACATATTAAGACCCCTAGTAAGCTGATAGCAGGGCTGGATGGGTGGGCCTTGCCTGTCCATTGGATAGGGTAGTAACTTATAAAAATTTAATTTACATTAATACATCCTATCCAATGGACAATTACTGAATAACTACCGCTTGGTAGGCGGGTAAGTTACTAGGGACTCAAGTGAACTCATAAATAAAACAAAGTTGAGAAGGCCCAGTTGACCTAGGGTCAGATGACCCCCCAAAGGCCAAGGAAAGGCTAAGACAAACTGGTAATCCGGGAGTCTACCAAGGTTGCCCCCCCCCCCCCCCCCTTTTCTCAGATCTGATCTGAGAATAGGAAGAGCGGGTTGAGTTCAGTCCCATAAGAAATAAACTTCCCAAAGGAAGCAAGTCAGATTTTTTTTTTTTTTTTTTAATATTATATACAATTGTACAAGCTATGTACATATATAGATATTTACATATCTCCTCATTTTTCCGCTTGGTGGTGATGGACGTGTTGGGCAGCCACCACTGGCCCTAAATGAAAAAGCTCTGTATCAGCTCAAGCCACATCCTTCAGATAGAATTGTGTGAAGGTGTTATGGGATTTCCAGTGGCAGGCTGACAGAATCTGCTCTATAGAGACCCCTGATTGGAAGGCCTTAGAAGCAGCAAAGGCCCAGACATCATGGGCTTTGACCTGATGCAGTGTGAGGCCTCCTGGTCAGAGAGCTCATAGCAAAGGATCACAGTTTGTTTGATCCATGAGGAGATGGCGGCAGGTGAGATGTCTTTATCAAAACCTTTCTTGAAGGAGACAAAGACCAACTCCTTGTTCTGCCTAAGATCTGAGGTCCTGTCCAAGTAATAGCAAAGGGTTCTGACTGGACACAAGGACCGGTCACCCTTGAGTGACTTATCCAGAGTGGGGGCCAGGGCTGGTATAAGCACTGGAGCCACACTATCTGGACCCTCCTTAGCCAGCTGATTCTTGGATAGAAAGCTGGGTGAGGGGTACAATGACACCTTAGACCAGTCTGACTGGTGTTGATGTTTTTATGTAGCCAAGCATGGATCTCACTTCTGTGTTTACCAGAACCCAGGGCCAGCAGAAAAACAGTCTTGAAGGTCAAGTGTTTTAGTGAGGCCTCTTTAAAGGTTCAAAGGGAGCCTTAGTCAGCTGGTGTAAGACCAGGGACAGGTTCCAGGGTATCCTCCTGCCCTTGGGCCTGTCTCTATAGAAACTATCCAGGAGACGGGTGAGATTCTCATCTTTGCTGACATTAATGGTAGAGTTGCCCAATTTGTCAGCAATGGCTGATCTGTAACCATCAATGGTACCAGGTTGCAACTTCCTATCCTGAAACAGGTGCAACAGGAAGTCAGCTATTGCTTTTAGAGGTGGTGCCCTGAAGTCCACCTGATTACTGAGGCACCACTTTGTAAAAATGGTCCACTTTGCCTCATAGACAGATCTGGTTGATCCTCTTTGAGGAGCCTCAATTTGTGCTGCCACTGCCTCAGAGAACCCCTGCTCCTTGATTGCTGTGGCTCTAGGAGTCATGTAAGTTCAGGTTTGACAGGTTCCTGTGCAGGGTCTGGTTGAAAGGTTGAGATACCAGATTGGGCAGGCTGGGCAGACACAGAGGGATCTGACTGGACATTGCCACCAGAGGGCATGTTGGGCCACCCTGGTGCAATTAGAATGTTGCAGGGGTAGTCCTGTAACTTCTCCACCACTTTGCCCAAGATGGCTGCTGGTGGGAAGGCATATGGGTCCAGATTTTCCCAAGACAGGCTGAGTGCATCCACTGCCCAAGCTTGGGGGTCTGGAACCGGTGACACAAACTGTGGAAGTTTGTTGTTGAATCTGGTGGCAAACAGGACCACTTGGGGCTGGTGCCACCGGGAGCATATAGCTTGAAACACTTCTGGGTGAAGTGACCACTCTGTTTGAATGGTCTGGCCAAGTCTGGATAGCTTGTCTGCTATCATGTTCAGCCGGCCGGGGATGTGATGTGCCTCGAGGGTTACCTGTTTCCTGGTGCACCAGGACAGGATTCTCCACAGTAGGGCACACAGGGAGCCCGACTTCATCCCCCCCTTCTTTGTTGATATAGGCAACCACTGTTGTGTTGTCTGTGGCTACCAGGACTGTGTTGTTTGAACAGAGGTCTTGGAACTCTTTTAGGGCCAGAAAGACTGCCTTTAGTTCCAAGTGGTTTATGTGTAACTTGCTTTCTGGAAGGGACCAGGTTCCCCTTGCAGTGTGTTCGTTTAAGTGAGCACCCCACCCTTCTTTTGATGTGTCTGTAAATATCTGCAAAGCATGTTTTAGATGGTGTAATGATTGATCTGGAAGGACATTGCTTTCCTCCAGCCACCACCTTAAGTGGGGGTGGAGCGACCTGGTGACAGGTATCACCTTTTCTAGTGATTCCGGTACCCTCCAGTTGTTCTTCAAGTGCCACTGTATGGGTCTCATGTGAAGACGACCTAAGTGGACTTGCTTTTCTGTGGCTGTGAGAAGTCCTATGAGGGACATGAACTGCCGGACTGGGCACACCGGACTGGACAGGATTGACAATATCTGCCAACGCTCTGGTGTGGGTCTGACCTTGCCCTGCCTGAGGTCGAACTGGTAACCTACAAAGTTGAAAACCTGTTTTGGCTCCAGTTCTGACTTCTCCTTGTTCATCAGCCAACCTAGTTCTCGACAGAGAGCTACCAAGGTCTGTGTATGCTGGAGACAAGTTTGGTGGGATGTGGCTCTCACCAACCAGTCGTCTAGGTACTGGTGGATTCTTATACCCCTCTGTAAAGCCATCAGTTTGACCTCTTTGGACACCACTGTGAACTCCATGGGTGCTGTGGACAGGCCAAAGGGTAGAGCTTTGAACTGGTAGGACTGGCCCTGGATGTGAAAACGCATGTACTTCCTGGACTGACTGTGAATTGGTATATGGAAGTATGCGTCTTTGAAGTGTATGGATGTGACCCACTCCCCCGACTGTAGGGAGGTCCTTATTGTCTCTGGGGTCTCCATTTTGAACGACTCTGTGTTTACAAAGGTGTTTAAGGTGCTCAGGTCCAGGACCAGTCTCCACCGGTTGTTGGGTTTGGGTACCAAAAATAGCCGGTTGTAAAACCCTAGTGAGTTTTGGTTTGCTACTGGTTCTACTGCATTTTTGTTTACCAGCTGGTATAGTGCCTCTAAAAGGTGGGCCTGTTTGGATGGGTTCTGGTAGTTGCTTATGACAGTTGGTGACCTGGTTAGGTTTGGTCTGAACCGGAAGGGGAGGGTGTACCCTCTCTGAGTGTGGTGACTACTTTTGAACTTGAACCCAGAACTTCCCATTTCTCCCAAAAATTGTGAAGCCTTGGACTTATAACAACAGGTGGGGCATTTGTGACAAGATTTGCAGAACTCAAGTGACCTACACAAGAAACCTCTTTCACATATTTTATTTCTGTGTACTTGTAACAATAATTGGGATTTACGCCTTTCTTTTGCGGCAACCCGCTAACAGAATGAGCATTTGCAACACAAAAGTCTACATGAGAAGTTACAGTCACTTTCTTGTCCCGGCTATCACTGGTGAAGGGTTCAAGCCTGTTTGACCGGAAACATTACACAGAGTTCTTCAGTCCGGTCACAGAAGCTACACATTGATTGTCATTTACGCAGCTTTGAACCCTTAGCCAATTTCTGGGAGAAAATTGAGGGCTTGCCAGGACTTTTCCTGGTTTGTCGTCTATCCCTTATTTGCTTCCATGTTGGGTTACTGGACTTCTGGTCTGGTTGGTTAGAAGATCTGTCACTGGGAGCATAAGGGTGAAAGCGACCTTGACGTCTGTGAGGCTGGCCAGAACACCTCTCCTCACTTCTACAGATTTCCTCTTCAGCCTTGGTGATAAGCTGGTCAGGGAAAAGTGAGTGTAGATGAACAGGGACCGTACGCAGAGCAGTAAGGGTGTCCTGCTTCACACCAGCATGCAGATATTCTAAGTAACTGTCCCTGCGTTCAAGGGTGAAGTTCGCCATGCTAACACACCTTCAGATAGATCTTGCATAGTCCTGGCCATTACTTGAGATATTGACCGGTTAAAGGTCACCAGATAATCAAGTTCATCTACGGCCTGCCTTATTCTTTCAGACGACTTTCCCTTGGAACTATCCAGATGTAAAGACTTCAGCTGAGAAGACATGGCATCTTGAACTCTGGTCAAACAGCCTGACAGTCCAGCAGCCTGGTTGCACATGACAGTTTGTTCTCTGGCTGCTCTCTCCCAATGCCTCAGCATGTCCTGGTTGAATGCCCGGGAGGGTGGGGCAGTAGGAAGGCTGCGTCTGGCAACCCGGCTAAAAGCACTGTTGAGTTTGGCCGGTTTCGGAGACCAGGAAGTCACAGTAACATTGTCTCAGTCTTTCTTCTCAGCATGCATCCCATACCATCTAGACGACCGGGGAGGTTTGATGAACTGATCTTTGAGGAGGCCAGCAGTTTCAGAATTTCTTGCAGAGTAGCCCTCTGTGATGGTGAGGTTGAGCTTTTCCATCTTCTTACACAGCCAATTGTCCACTGGAAGCTGGACTGACACTTTACCGGTTGGCTGAACACATGAACCGGCAAAAGGGTTGTCATCAGAAGATGAAACACCCTCAAACTCAGGGACCTTGTGCCAACCCATGAAGGATCTCACGCCTCTCATTGTCTCTCTATAGCTGGCCTCCTCAGAGTTCTTGATCTGTAGATTCGTCCCTGGTGAGTTCTCTGGCTGGGGAGACATCCCGGTAGTTTCCTTCCAACAGGAAACCGGTCTGACTGTGCTCGTCATCTTCACTTTCAGACCCACTGGTGCTCTTGGACAGTTCTAGGACCGGTCAGGGTCTGGTCCACACTGAAGGCAGCATCACTGGTACCGGAAGGCAGTACATCAGGACCTGCACCGGGAGCCTGACCAGGCTGGGTCGTCCCCACACCGGGAGCCCCAACAGGCTGGGTGGCATTCTGCTGCATCTCATCTCTAGGTGGAACAGCATCACCGGTGGCCTGAACAAGGCTGGGACCAGAAGGCTCTGCAGAGTCAGCCAAGTTACTGGTGCTAGCACCAGGATAAAAAAATGGCTTCTGGCTGGTGATGACTTCTGCTGGCTTCACCACTGGTTCCATCGGGACAGCAAAGGATTTGGACAACAGCATTGCTTCCAGCCTTGCAAATCTCTCAGCCCATTTATCATCTAGATTCTTCAAATCTTCAGATGAAGGTCTGCTCCTGGTACTGGGCTTCTTCTTGCTGGATCTGGGAGAAGGCTTGGGGGAAACACTTCTCTTATTCTTCTTTCCAGCAGGCGTGGTTTCAGGCTTGACATTAGCCTTCTCTCCCTCTACTTTACCCAAAACACTTACGTGTGAAGGGTCCACGAGAGTGGGGGTAGGGGAGGACGAAACCATTTTCTTCTCTTTGTTCTTCCTATCTCTGTATGTGGGGGTGGCTAGTTGCTGGAATTGCTCTGGTGTAAAGGCTTTACAAATAGGGCAGTCTTTCTTGAGAACACAGTTGTCTTCGCCAACCCCCTTGTCCCCACATCTTGCACATTTCAAATGGCCATCAAATATAGCCATAACGTGGCCACACGTGCCTCTCTTCTGTCCTGGGGACGACATGATGATCAGTACTTCAGTAGAAATATGTAGATGTGAAATAAAATGGATGAATTCGCAGATCAACTTCAAAACGTCTCTCTGTAGAAAACACGTCCGCAAACCGGTCCTGCCGGTATTATATACAGGAAGTTTTTTCTGGCATTTGGCGGGACTGGTCGCGGCGACCGGTAAAGCAATTGTCCATTGGATAGGATGTATTAACGCAATAAAATTCAAATTTTTCCCCCTTTGCACAGGATACTCTTATACTACCCTGCGGGTCAAAAATTCGCTCGAAATCGCTCCATCCCGTACGGTTTTCGAGATATTCACACTTTTTCATTTTCCGCAAAAATCCAAGATGGCCGCCAAAAGTGGCGGAAAAATTGAAATTTTTCCCCATGGAATAGCTTACTCTTATACTACCCTGCGGGTCAAAAATTCGATCAAAATCGCTCTATCTCTTACGGTTTTCAAGATATTCACACTTTTTCATTTTCCGCTAAAATCCTAGATGGCCGCCAAAAGTAGCGAAAATTGAAATTTTTCCCCTTAGCATAGGATACTCTTGTACTACACTGTGGGTCAAAAATTCGCTCGAAATTTCTCTATCTCTTACGGTTTGCGATATATTTGTGATTTTTCACATTTTCACTAAAAGTAGCAATAAAGTAGCCATTACTCACTTGTACATTGAGCAACAGTTGTGAAACTTAACAGTTCACAAAAAAGTAGAGGAACAACATATTTGAGAGAAATTGTGTAGCTGCAATACTTTTGAAGTTATAAGCCATTTACTCATTATGGTTATCATTAACAAGAGGAGAGTGCCCGTGAACAGGCACTGTGTCAGCTGACTGAGTGCTTTTGATTTGTGAAGGTGATAATGAGAGGAAAGCATAATTATCAGGGAAACAAGAGGAGAGTGCCCGTGAACAGGCACTGTGTCAGCTGACTGTGTTTTTTTGATTTGTGAAGGTGATAATGAGAGGAAAGCATAATTATCAGGGAAAGTACAGTAAATGGTAATTGAACAGCATGTTCGAAAGAAATTCTGAAGCTGACAGAAGGACAAAAAAGTTGTGCCCTGCAAATGGTATTATGAAGGAAAGTAACAAGGTAACTGTTTAAGTGTAAAAAGTAGGTTAAAACACATTTAAAGAAATACTGCAAATGCAATATCCTCGTTCCACCTTGAAGAAGAGGTCCAAGGTCAAATCCAACCACACAAAAACATTCCCAGCCCATGGTTTCCTATAGGTTGGTTTACCATCCCAAACCTCTAGGACCAATAATAAGCGAGTTATAAGCACTTTTAGGTTTGGCTGTCCTCATTTGACCTAGAAGGAGGGGTCCAAAGGTCAAATCTGACCACACCAAAAGAATCCCAGCCCATGATTTCCTATATGTTGGTTTACCATCCCAAACTTCTAGGACCATTAATAAGCGAGTTATAAGCACTTTCAAGTTTGGCTATCCTCGTTTGACCTTGAAGGCAGGGTCCAAGGTCAAATCCGAGCACACCAAAAGATTCCCAGCCCATGATTTCCTATAGGATGGTTTACCATCCCAAACCTCTAGGACCAATAATAAGCGAGTTATAGGCACTTTTAAGTTTCGCTATCCTTGTTTGACCTTGAAGGAGGGGTCCAAGGTCAAATCCGACCACACCAAAAGATTCCCAGTCCATGATTTCCTGTAGGTTGGTTTACCATCCCAAACCTGTAGGACCAATAATAAGCGAGTTATAAGCAATTTTAAGTTTGGCTATCCTCAATTGACCTTGAAGGAGGAGTCCAAGGTCAAATCTGACCACACCAAAAGAATCCCAGCCCATGATTTCCTGTATGTTGGTTTACCATCCCAAACTTCTAGGACCATTAATAAGGGAGTTATAAGCACTTTTAAGTTTGGCTATCCTCCTTTGACCTTGAAGGCAGGGTCCAAGGTCAAATCCGACCACACCAAAAGATTCCCAGCCCATGATTTTCTATAGGTTGGTTTTCCATTCCAAACCTCTAGGACCAATAATAAGTGACTTATAAGCACTTTTTAGTTTGGCTATCCTCGTATGACCTTGAAGGAGGGGTCCAAGGTCAAATCTGACCACATCAAAAGATTCCCAGCCCATGATTTCCCATAAGTTGCTTTACCATCCCAAACCTCTAGGACTAATAATAAGCGAGTTATAAGCACTTTTAACTTTGGCTATCCTTGTATGACCTTGAAGGAGGGGTCAAAGGTCAAATCTGACCACACCAAAAGATTCACAGCCCATGATTTCCTACAGGTTGGTTTACCATCCAAAACCTCTGACTGACAAAGAAACACCTGTGGCGGCCATCTTGTTTTTCAAAATGAGGCCAAAAATATTCCCAGTCAAGATTTTATAATGAGGAACATATCCTGTGAATTTGAGATCTCTACCTATAATACCCTTTGGTCTAGAGGGCCAACAAAAGTCCTTGTTTAAAGTCGAATAAACGTCCCTGGCGGCCATCTTGTTTTTCAAAATGAGGCCAAAAATATTCCCAGGCAACATTTTATGGTTATTAATATATCCTGCAAACTTGAGAAGGCTAGCTATATTTTTTTCGTTAGAGCAGTAATGGTGAAATCTCTACACACTGCGGCTATCCAGTGGATACAATGATTTACTCAACAGTGAGAACCTGAAAGTAGCTATTGCTCAGCTATGCCATGACATTACAGGTCTGTAATTTCACTATGTTATAGCTGACCAAAAATTACGTGAATAACATATTTAAACAAAATACTCTAAATGCAATAGTTTTCAAGTTACAACTGATTTACTTAATAGTGATAACCTCAAAGTAGCTATTACTCAGCTATGCAATGAGCTACATGTCTGAATTTTTACTATGTTATAGCTGACCCAAAAGTAGGTGAACAACATATTTAAGCAAAATACTGTAAATTTGTAAATTTTAATTACTTAAATGTAGCTTTTATAAGCTACAAGCTTACCATGTGGGACTTAATGCTGTTCTCAGGTTGCCACACCCGGGGCTAACGTCTTAGAAAAAAAGACAGTTCTTGTTAGCCACCGGATACACTGCTAGTTGTCGTCACGTGATAACCTCTGACCTCTCGCCCTACTTTCTCGTTGAAATTTTCCAAAACCTACCCCTCAGCTGTAAACAGCGGGGAGGCAGGGTGGGACTCTTCTAAGTCTCACATGGTAAACTTGTAGCTTATAAAAGCTACATTTAAGTAATTAAAATTTACAATTTTATTATGCTACAATAGCTTACCATGTGGGACTTAATGCTGAATTCAACCGCCCGGTGGCGGGATTACAGCTGTGACTGGAAGATATGTCATTTTTTCTAAGATTTTGAATTAATATGTATAGAATAGTGCCAGAAATACCAGTCTGAGTCCCATTTACAGTGCCCCGATCCCGAAGACCGGGCCTGTAACGAGCCAAAAACCTAAATAAAATGAGAGACAGTGCTGAAACTGTCTAGATGTTTGATTGTAGGACGGAAGTGCAGCAGTGCTCACTTCGAGGTCTAAGTGTCCCTGAGGGCCCTTCACTAGTGACTGACCAACCCATGGTTGGACATCTCATAAATTTTTACAACCTGAATATGAGATTAATGACAACTAAATAAGTCCTTAATAGAAGTTACTTGATAACTGAAAAACAAAAATGACCTTACCCGTAACATCTTGAAGGTAAAGGAATACCTAGATCCTGGGAGAGACTCCTGAAGACTTGGTTGTAGCGGATGTGCCCCCCCCCCCCCTTTTTTCTTTCTGAGGACAACTGATCTGAGGGGAAGGATCTAGGACTTGTTGTGCCACCACTACGGGTCCCAGATACATATTGTTGTCGGTGTCCGACCAAGTAAGGTCTTTTAGGTAAAAATTTGTAAATGTGTTGTGAGCTTTCCAGTGACAGGCTTGCATGATTTGGTCCACCGATACCCCACCGTAAAAGGCCTTAGAGGCCGCGAAGGCCCGGATGTCATGCGCTTTGACTTGGACCAAGTCCAAGGCTTGTTGATCTGCTTGTTTGTAACAAAGTAGGATGGTTTGTTTCAACCATGAAGAGAGAGTAGCGGGTCTGATGTCTGAGGTATGTCCTTTCTTAAAGGAGATGAAAAGGAGAGAACGAGACCCTCTCAGGTCTTTTGTTTGGTCCAAATAAAACCTCAGTGCCCGCGCGGGACACAGGGTCCTGTCTTCTTTAGATTGTCTATCTACAATGGTAGTCAAAGCAGGAATAGTCACCGGAGATACACTTTGAGAACCTTCTCTTGCTAGTTGGTTTTTGGCTATGAAATCAGAAGAAGGGAACAAGGCAACCTTTTCCCATTGGCCTAGATTAGATACTTGTCTGCGACCCAGGCATGGATTTCGCTGCGGCGCTTGCCAGAGGCCAAAGCTAGCAAGAAAGCAGTTTTGAGAGTAAGATGTTTGAAGTCTGTGTCTTTCATGGGCTCAAATGGTGCTTTTGTGAGCTCGTTGAGGACAACAGAAAGGTTCCACTTGGGTAAATTTCTGGAACTTTTGGGATGATCCCCGTGAAAACTGGAGAGTAACCTATGAAGGTCTGCATTGTGTGCAACATGTTGGGCCGTTGGGCCCAAAGTGTCAACGATTGCAGTCCTGTAACCATCAAAGGTCGAGGGGCACCTGTTTAGGTCTTGGTACAGGTACATGAAAAAATCTGAGATTTGTTTCACAGATGGAGTGGAGAAATCCACCGAATTTTCTCTGCACCATTTTTCAAATAGGGCCCATTTGACTTGTAGATGGTCCTTGTTGAAGACCGCTGAGGGGCAGCAATTCTCTCTGCCACCTCCACAGAGAAGCCTTGTTCTTGGAGTTGTCCGCTCCTAGACACCAGGCGTGGAGGTTCAGGTGCTGGGGGTTGTTGTGGAACACATACCTGTGGGACTGTTTGAGCAGGGTCGTTGACACTGGGAGTTGTAGTGGGATCTCTGTTGAGAGCTGCCCTAGGTCCCAAAACCAGGGCATCCCTGGCCAGCCTGGGGCTATTACGATAATCAGGCAATAACATTGCCTGATCTTTTGGATCACCTTGTGAAGGAGCCGTAGGAGGGTACGCATAGGCCGTGAGGTTGGTCCAGTTTATGTTTAGAGCATCTATGTCCCAGGCCCTTGGGTCTGGGATAGGGGACACGTACAGTGGGAGCTTGTGGTTCAGGTGAGTGGCAAATAAGTCTACATGAGGTGTGAACCACTTCTGGCAGATCTGTTTGAACACCTGTGGGTGCAGAGACCATTCTGTTGACTGCTCTTGGTTGGACCTGGACAGTAGGTCGGCCATCACATTCAGGCACCCTAGAACGTGCCTGGCTTTCAATGTTATGAGGTAGTGATGGCCCCAGGTCGTGATCTTCCACAGGAGAGCACACATCTCTGCTGAGTGTGTTCCTCCTTGTTGTTGATGTAGGCTACCACTGTTGAGTTGTCCATCGCAACTAACACGGTTTGATTCTGGCACTGGTCCTTGAAGTCTCGAAGGGCCAGGGAGACCGCCTTCAATTCTAGGACATATATGTGTAGCCTTTTTTCCCGATCTGACCACAGACCCTTTGTGAAATTTTGGTCTAAGTGAGCGCCCCAACCTTCGTTTGAGGCGTCGGTAAAGAGTGGATACTGTGGTCTTTGGGATGAAGGTCTGCACCTTTCATCACGTTTGAGGGATTTTGCCACCAATCTAGGTGGGCTGCAATGGCTTCTGTCCAAGGAAGGAGGTTGTCCAGCGACTGAGGATATCTCCAGTGCTCCTTGAGATGAAACTGAAAGGGCCTCATGTGAAGGCGTCCCTCCGGGACCATTTTCTCCGTTGAGGCTAGCAACCCAATTAGAGACATCAAACATCTTGCAGTCAAAACACGTTTTGACTTGAGTAGTAGGATCAAATCCTGAAGTTTGAGCCATCTCTCTTGAGTGGGTTTTACAAGGGCTGAATCTAGGTGGTATTCGTAGCCCATGAACGAAAAACACCTGAGTAGGTTTCAATTCTGATTTTTCTTGATTTATTATCCACCCCAAGGACTGAGTTAGGTCTGCCACTGCCTGTGTGTTCACTTGGGCTTCCTCCTGAGATTGGGACCTGATCAGCCATCTGAGTCCTCTTGAGAGGGCCATTAGTTTCACTTCCTTTACGATCATTGTAAAGACCTGGGGGGGGGGGGGCTGTGGCTAGTCCGAATGGGAGGGAGGTGAATTGGAACACCTGTGACTTGTAGCAAAACCTTAGGTATTTCCTTGAGTTTGGATGGATGGGGATGTGTAGGTAAGTGTCCGACAGATCTATCGACGATACCCACTCCCCTGGAATCAGAGAGGTTCTGATGGACTCTGGAGTTTCCATTTTGAACTTTTCTACGTGTAGAAAAGTGTTGAGCCTGTTTAGGTCTATGACTGGCCTCCACCTTAGGTGAGGCTTGGTACTAGGAACAGGCGACTGTAAAACCCGAGAGATTTTACATTTTCCACCCTTTCTATTGCGTTCTTTGACAGAAGAGACTGGATACAGAGGCCAGGACTTGGTCTTTGAAGGGCCTTGTATTCTGACCGGGTCAGGAGTCTGACTGGACTTGGATTGAAAAGAATGACAGGATTTGTTTGCCAGTGTTATCTGAAAGAACGGAGGAGAACTCCTACTGGTGGACTGAGTGAGGCTGGAGGAGTCATTGGGGGGGGGGGGGGGGGGGGGGGGGGGGAGGGGTTTTATGCCCTCGTTCCCTGGAGTGGGTCGAAAGACCTTGGAGCCTCGGCTACTCGATTTCCCCCTACCTGGGAAAAACGATGGATACTGCTAGGGATGGAATGACCCCCATTGGGGTGGTTCCTGTAGGAGCCTCTAGATGTGGGGAATTGGAAAGGGTTGTTTAATAGGGCATAAACCCTAAGTGTTATTACAGGTGCCTTGATGAGGGACTCCTGTCCCTCCTAAAGTAGTTGTGAATGGGGAACTTTAAGATCTAAAGATCCAGTATCTCACCTGAATTCACCATACCCCTTCTGACTACTTATATGCACCATGGAATTGAGTTTGAGCTGTCTGGTAGTAGCCTTGCTACTGTCTTAACATATATATATATAACCAGGTTGTATTCAGAAAAAACCTAGTGAAGAGCAGCCTGAAGCTCAACTCTTGCTGACCAGAAGGGGAGGAGGGGCTTACCCAAGGAGGCCCCTAAGGAGATACAAATTTGAAAACTTGTTCCATTTTAAGGGAAATTAAACGGCCCAAGTTCCTGTTGGCCTAGTAAATCATTCAGAGTCCAGACTGTGGAGGATCTAGGCATAAATTCCCTGGGGGCAGGGAGGTTAAAAAAACTGCCTAAGTTTCAATGTCCTCAAAAATTGGTTAGGGTGAAGTCAGGCAACCTACTTCCCTAAAATACAGAGCCAGGACTGAATGAAGGACCTTGTTTAGAAGGCCTCTTGGGCTTGAGGACTTGGACTTAAACTTGGACCCAAGCCTCCAATAGGTGATATTTACTGCCAGGCTGGTGAACTATTAGTCCAAGTTTTTTTTTTTGTTTTTTTTTTTGTGAGGATTGTTAGTGTTCTGATCTGGAATCAACATCCGAACATCAGATTAGATGATCCGATCATCCGAGGATCAGATCTACATACAATCCACCAAGCATTAGATTTCAGATGATCCGAGATGCAATGAAAACCGAGTATCAAATCATACTTGGGTGAATAGAAGTTGGGAATACTGCATCCGAATCTTGGATGCATTAAAATCTCGGATGAACTAAGATCTTATCTGAATTTAAGCAGGGATCTGATCCACCCTGGAGAAAGAAGTTGGATATTATAATTTCTATGTAAGCTTTCCTTAAGGTAAGCTTCCATGTAAGCTTTGCCTTTCCTTCTTTGAGGGAACTACACAACTAGATTTACGTAAGTAAATCAACTGTGACACAAGGTCACCTGCCCCACCCGCCTCACTGCAGGTAGGGCTAGTTGTGAGATAAAAAAAAAGCAGAAATTACACAGAATTTGATTAAATAACATAGAATCTAAAAAGCAAGTACAATATTTCTTATATTATGAAACTGGATGAATTAAAATAATAATGCCAAACTAAGGTTACCTTAGTTTGAAGAAACACGTAATGTCTAGACGATTTGATGAAGGATTCTATTCCTGTATATTTAAGTATTAACATTATAAATGGTAATAATACAGGAAAGAAGGGATAAAATATTTTATTTCATTTCATTTTATTGATAAACGTACTGTAAGAAACCCGCGTCTCTCATCACATGCGGTCTAGACGTGACGTCATCACAGGGGTTTCCCCGAGGATTCCCCCAGTTAGAATTGTGCTTTATATCATATTTTAACCCTTAAAATGGACCAATAGAGTGAACGTGAACCCGGAAGTGGACTTCCGTTGTAAAATATAGTAAAGATACTTATCTGAACTATGAAAAGACATCGAATTGTGATTCTATGTAATAAAATAAAGAAACTGATGTAGTTTCCAGATCCAACGACAAGTATATCCTTGTAAAAAAGAAATAATATTCCTTGTAAAATAAAGCATTTGTAAATTCGCATGGCCAACGAGAAAGTAGGGCGAGAGGTCAGAGGTTATCACGTGACGACAACTAGCAGTGTATCCGGTGCCTAACAAGAACTGCCTTTTTTCTCTAAGATGTTGGCCCCGGGTGTGGCAACCCGAGAACAGCATTAAGTCCCACATGGTAAGCTATTGTAGCGTAATAAAAGCAATAGTTTTCATGTTACAACTGATTTACTCAATAGTGAAAACCTGAAAATAGCTATTGCTCAGCTATGCCATGAGTTATAGGTCTGTAATTTCACTATGTTATAGCTGACCCAAAAGTAGGTGAACAACATGTTTTAACAAAATACTCCAAATGGAATATTTTTCAAGTTACAACTGATTTACTCAACAGTCAGTACCTGAAAATAGCTATTGCTCAGTTGTGCCATGAGCTACAGGTCTGTAATTTCACTATGTTATAGCTGACCCAAAAGTAGCTCAATAACATATTTACACAAATTTCTGTAAATGCAGTAGTTTTCCAATTACAACTGATTTACTCAACAGTGAGAACTTCAAAGTAGCTATTACTCAGCTATGCAATGAGCCACAGGTCTGGAACTTCACTATGTTATAGCTGACCCCAAAATATGTGAATAACATATTGAAACAAAATACTCTAAATGCAATAGTTTTCAAGTTATAAGTGATTTACTCAACGGTGATAACCTCAAAGTAGCTATTACTCAGCTATGCCATGAGCTACAGGTCTGAAATTTTACTGTTATAGCTGACCCAAATGTAGCTGAATAACATATTTATACGAAATTCTCTAAATGCAATAGTTTTCATGTTACAAGTGATTTTACTCATGATGGAAGTTACTGAAAAGCCCAAAAGTAGCTATTACTCACTTTGCTATTGAGACACACATCCAAGTTACTCACCATGTTGTAGCTCTGAAAAAAGTAGCTGAATAACATATTTTAACAAAATGCTCTAAATGCAACACTTTTCAAGTTATAAGTGATGTAGTGCATGATTTCATGAATTTTAATGCATTAAAAATTATTAAAAAAATTTATTAAAAAAAAAAAATAAGACAGATCCAGGTCTAACACTCGCACAAGAGAATCTACCTCTGGCCTAGTACATATATGCAAGATATGAGAGAAATCCCTGCAATAGTCACTGAGAAAATTGTGATTAAGTGTTGAAATTTTCACACTTTTGGTGGGGGTACCTCCCTTATAATGTCTCTAGCAAACAGACAGATTTGCATGCCTTGAACAATTTTTCATCCTCGATAGATAAGGTATCTTTTAAAAAAAAAACAGCATGTCTCTAGGCCTTGTAGTTTTGGAGAAGTTGTTCACGCGAACACGTACGCCCATGCCGCAGAGTGACGACATAAAAATTGACAAAGTAGCTATTACTCACTTAGCTATGGAGATACACTTCCAAACTACTGACCATGTTGTAGCTGTGGAGAAAGTAGCTGAACAACATATTGGAACAAAATACTCTAAATGCAATAGTTTGAGACTTATAAGTCATATAATTAGATTAGGTAAAAATGCTATTACTCACTCAAAAGTAGGCCAAAGTTCACCAAAACCCCAAAAATATTGAAGAGCGTAAAAATTCATCAGGACAAGTAATTTACCAAAAATGTGTAACTGTAGTAGTTTCAGAGAAAACTGCGTGACCCACACACGCACACACACGGTGTAAATTATAATCTCCCGCCGGCGAGCCGGGCGGGAGATAACTAGACCTACGCATTGGAGAACCGATGCAAATCTGCATCCACCGGAAAGACAACTCACCAAAGCCAGTGAACCATCGTTTGACCTTGAAAGAGGGGCCAAAGGTCAAATCTGATATCAGAAGATTCCCAGCCCACGATATCTTGCAAGCTGGTTTCACATTGCAACCTCTAGGATCAATAATAAACGAGTTATAAATCCTTTTAAGTTTGGTTGTCCTCGTTTGACTTTGAAGGAGGGGCTCAATGTCAAATCTGACCACATCCGAAGATTCCAAGCCCATGATTTCCTATGAGGTGGTTTCATATTGCAAACCTCTAGGATCAATAATAAGCAAGTTATAAGCACTTTTAAGTTTGGCTATCCTCGTATGACCTTGAAGGAGGGTCCAAGGTCAAATCTGACCACACCACAAGATTCCCAGTCCATGATTTCACATAGGCTGGTTTACCATCCCAAACCTCTTGGACCAATAATAAGTGAGTTATAAGCACTTTTATGTTTGGCTATCCTCGTATGACCTTGAAGAAGGGGCCCAAGGTCAAATCTGACCACACCACAAGATTCCCAGCCCATGATTTCCTATAGGTTGGTTTACCATCCCAAACCTCTAGGACCAATAATAAGCGAGTTATAAGCACTTTTAGGTTTGGCTATCCTCGTTTGACCTTGAAGGAGGGGTCCAAAGTCAAATCTGACGTCAAAAGATTCGCTGCACATGATTTCCTATAGGTTGGTTTCACATTGCAAACCTCCAGGACCAATAATAAGGGAGATATAAGCACTTTTAAAGTCCGCTATGTGGGTTACTTTGGCACTCCGTGGATGACCTTGAAAATTAAGAGCTTCAAGGTCAAATGTCTGCAAGGTTGTAGAGGACATATATATGTTATACATATCACCTATGAAGAGATTCAACCTTCTGCCTACGAGAAACAGCCAGTAGAAAAATGTAGATAATTTTCAAAGAAATGCCAGCGGCGGCCATCTTGTTTTTCAGAATGAGGCTAATTTCCTTCCCAGAGAAGCTTACCCCCAATGAAGATATCCTGCAAATTTGGTGAACCTAGGTGATGTAGTTTTCCTCTTAGAGCGTTAACGCTGAAAATCTCTACGTGCGGCGGCGTAGCGAACCCTAAACCAAAGTATCCACCAGAGGCATCCGGTGGATACAATAAAGGGGCATTCCTCAGATGATTCCAAGTATCTGGTTTGATGCCATTTTTAACATGCTCCAGGTAAGTCTCTACGGAGCAAAATTAGGTTGGTCATGTTCACAAAAATACTGTCAGCCAGGTGTTGTAAGGCAGTGTCCATCGCCACAGACACATTCTGGTGGAAGGCCATCAGATTTTTAAGTCAGTGAGTGCAGCTGAGACTTCCTTAGGTGCCTTACCTTTGTTTATGTGGGAGCAAAGCATGTTGACATGCGAGGTCATACGATCTTGGAGCTCACTAGTGCACCTATTGAAGCCCGCAGCGTGGTTCACTATTAAGAGTTTTCCCTGGCACACTTTTCCCATCTGCATAAGTATTCCTGTGAAATTGGGTGTGATGGGGGACCCGCGAAAGGGTAGGCAGAGCCTTAAATTATGCGAGGGAATTGTGAGTTCACCTTTGCTTCAGAGTTGTGCCAACTGAAGAGTGTTTTCCCCTGACAGTGAGGACCTTCCCGTTTTAAGGTGTGCATTTGGTACCACCTGGCCTGAGATTTGACCTTGAAGGAGGGGCCCAAGGTCAAATCTGACATCAGAAGATTCCCAGCCAATGATTTCCTATAAGATAGTTTCACATTGCAAGTCTCTATGACCAACTATAAGTGAGTTATAAGCACTAAGTTTGGCCGTCCTTTGTTTGACCATGAAGAAGGGGTCCAAGGTCAAATCTGACCACATTAGAAGACTCCCAGCCCACGATTTCCTATAGTCGCTGTCACATTGCAAACCTCTTCGACCAATAAGCGAGTTATAAGCACTTTAAGTTTGGCTGTCCTCGTTTGACCTTGAAGGAGGGGTCCAAGGTAAAATCCGACCACATCAGAAGATTCCCAGCTCATGATTTCCTATAGGTTGGTTTGACATGCCAAACCTCTAGGAGCAATAAGGGAGATATAGGCACTTTTAAAGTCCGCAACATGGGGTACTTTGGCATTCTGTGGATGACCTTGAATGAGGAGCTTCAAGGTCAAATGTCTGCAAGGTTGTATAGGACATGTATATGTGTTCTACATATCACCTGTGAAGAGATTCAACAATCTACTTATGAGAACAAGCCAGTAGAAAAAGGTAGATAATTTTCAAAGAAATGACTGTAGCAGCCATCTTGTTTCTCAGAATGAGGCTAATTGCAGTCCCAGAGAAGCTTACCTCCCAATGAAGATATCCTGCAATTTTGGTGAGGCTAGCTGATGTAGTTTACCTCTGAGAGCATTAAAATCGAAAATCAATCTACACGCGGTGGCGTACCTAACGCTAAACAAAAATATCCGGTGGATACAATAATAATCAGATGCAGCAATCCATATATCTCTGTCATAAGAGAAACATGTCTCAAATATGGCAGGTAACACACTTTGGCAGAGCTAAAGTTAAATGTCACCATGACAATGCACACCTATACCCTGTAAAGCATGTTGGTACCAAGTGTCAACCTTCTACACCATACAGAATCCAAGAAAAGGCCCAGACAAGATTTTAAAACTGATGGTCACTAAGGTTAAAGGTCAAATCAAGACCACATCATGATGTTGCACACCTACAACTCTTAAGCAATGGTCCTTCCAAGAATCAACTTCTTACACTTTACAGTTTCAGAGATATTGCCCGGACAAAATTTTAAAGGTCAAGATCACTATTGCAAGATTTAAGGTCAAATTAAGGTCACACCAGGTCAACTTTCTACACCATACGGTTTCCGAGATATAGCCCGGAAAAAATTTTATAGGTCAAGGTCATTACAGCAAGTTTAAATGAAGGTCACACCATGATGTTGCACACCTACACCCCCTAACCGATGTACCTACCCAGTATCAACTTCCTATACCTTTCGGTTTCTGAGATACAGCCCGAACAGACTTTTTCCCGCTGCCTGCCTGGACACCATGGGTAAACAAGAGGAGAGTGCCCGTCAACGGGCACTGTGTCAGCTGACTGAATGTTTTTGATTTGTGATGGTGATAATGAGAGGAAAGCATAATTATCAGGGAAAGGGCTGTACAGAAATACAGTAAATGGTAACTGAACAGCATGTTCAAAAGATATTCCGAAGCTGACAGAAGAAAAGGACAAAAAAGTTGTGCCCTGCAAATGGTATTATGAAATAAAGTAACAAGGTAATTGTTTAAGTGTAAAAAGTAGGTTAAAAATATTTAAAGAAATACTATAAATGCAATATCCTCGTTCGACCATGAAGAAGGGATCCAAAGGTCAAATCTGACCATACCAAAAGATTCCCAGCCAAAGAATTTAGGATGGTTTACCATCCCAAACCTCTCGGACCAATAATAAGTGAGTCATAGGCACTTTTTAAGTTTGGCTATCCTTGTTTGACCTTGACGGAGGGGTCTAAAGTCAAACCCGACCACACAAAAAAATTCCCAGTCCATGATTTCCTGTAGCTTGTTTACCATCCTAAACCTGTAGGACCAATAATAAGCGAGTTATAAGCAATTGTAAGTTTGGCAATCCTCAATTGACCTTGAAGGGGGGGTCCCAGGTCAAATCTGACCACACCAAAAGAATCCCAGCCCATGATTTCCTATATGTTGGTTTGCCATCCCAAACCTCCAAGACCAATAATACGCGAGTTATAAGCACTTTAAGTTTGGCTATCTTCGTTTGACCTGGAAGGAGGGGTCTAAGGTCAAATCCGACCACACCAAAAGATTCCCAGGCCATGATTTTCTATAGGTTGGTTTTCCGTTCCAAACCTCTAGGACCAATAATAAGCGAGTTATAAGCACTTTTAAGTTTGGCTATCCTCATTTGACCTTGAAGGCGGGGTCCAAGGTGAAATCCGACCACACCGAAAAATTCCCAGCTCATGATTTTCTATAGGTTGGTTTTCATTCCAAACCTCTAGGACCAATAATAAGCGAGTTATAAGCACTTTTATGTTTGGCTATCCTCATTTGACCTTGAAGGAAGGTTCCAAGGTCAAATCGGACCATATTAACAGATTCCCAGCCCATGATTTCCTACAGGTTGGATACAATGATTTACTCAACAGTGAGAACCTGAAAGAAGCTATTGCTCAGCTATGCCATGACACAGAGGTCTGCAATTTCACTATGTTATAGCTGACCAAAACGTCTGTGAATAACATATTTAACAAAATACTCTAAATGTAATAGTTTTCAAGTTACAACTGATTTACTCAAGAGTGAGAACCTCAAAGTAACTATTACTCAGCTATGCAATGAGCTACATGTCTGAATTTTTGCTCTGTTATAGCTGACCTAAAAGTAGGTGAACAACATATTTAAGCAAAATACTGTAAATGCAATAGTTTTCAAGTTACAACTGATTTACTCAATAGTGAGAACCTGAAAATAGCTATTGCTCTGCTATGCCATGAGCTATAGGTCTGTAATTTCACTATGTTATAGCTAACCCAAAAGTTGGTGAACAATATATTTTAACAAAATACTCCAAATGCAATATTTTTCAAGTTATAGCCGATTTACTCAACAGTCAGTGCCTGAGAATAGCTATTGCTCAGTTGTGCCATGAGCTACAGGTCTGTAATTTCACTATGTTATAGCTGACCCAAAAGTAGCTGAATAACATATTTGCACAAATTTCTGTAAAGGCAATAGTTTTCCAATTACAACTGATTTACTCAACAGTGAGAACTTCAAAGTAGCTATTACTCAGCTATGCAATGAGCCACAGGTCTGGAACTTCACTATGTTATAGCTGACCCCAAAATAGGTGAATAACATATTGAAACAAAATACTCTAAATGCAATAGTTTCCAAGTTATAAGTGATTTACTCAACAGTGATAACCTAAAAGTAGCTATTACTCAGCTATGCCATGAGCTACAGGTCTGAAATTTTACTATGTTATAGCTGACCCAAAAGTAGCTGAATAACATATTTATACTAAATTCTCTAAATGCAATAGTTTTCAAATTATAAGTGATTTACTCAACATTGAGAACTTCAAAGTAGCTATTACTCAGCTATGCAATGAGTCACAGGTCTGGAACTTCACTATGTTATAGCTGACCCCAAAATAGGTGAATAACATATTGAAACAAAATACTCTAAATGCAATAATTTCCAAGTTATAAGCGATTTACTCAACAGTGATAACCTCAAAGTAGCTATTACTCAGCTATGCCATGAGCTACAGGTCTGAAATTTTACGATGTTATAGCTGACCCAAAAGTAGGTGAACAACATATTTAAGCAAAATACTGTACATGCAATAGTTTTCAAGTTACAACTGATTTACTCAATAGTGATGACCTAAAAGTAGCTATTACTCAGCTATGCCATGAGCTACAGGTCTGAAATTTTACTATGTTATAGCTGACCCAAAAGTAGGTGAACAACATATTTAAGCAAAATACTGTACATGCAATAGTTTTCAAGTTACAACTGATTTACTCAATAGTGATGACCTAAAAGTAGCTATTACTCAGCTATGCCATGAGCTACAGGTCTGAAATTTTACTATGTTATAGCTGACCCAAAAGTAGCTGAATAACATATTTATACTAAATTCTCTAAATGCAATAGTTTTGCAATTACAACTGATTTACTCAATAGTGAGAACCTCAAAGTAGTTATTATTCAGCTATGCAATGAGCTACAGGTCTGTAATTTCACTATGTTATAGCTGACCCAAAAGTAGCTGAATAACATATTTGCACAAATTTCTGTAAAGGCAATAGTTTTCCAATTACAACTGATTTACTCAACAGTGAGAACTTCAAAGTAGCTATTACTCAGCTATGCAATGAGCCACAGGTCTGGAACTTCACTATGTTATAGCTGACCCCAAAATAGGTGAATAACATATTGAAACAAAATACTCTAAATGCAATAGTTTCCAAGTTATAAGTGATTTACTCAACAGTGATAACCTAAAAGTAGCTATTACTCAGCTATGCCATGAGCTACAGGTCTGAAATTTTACTATGTTACAGCTGACCCAAAAGTAGGTGAACAACATATTTAAGCAAAATACTGTACATGCAATAGTTTTCAAGTTACAACTGATTTACTCAATAGTGATGACCTAAAAGTAGCTATTACTCAGCTATGCCATGAGCTACAGGTCTGAAATTTTACTATGTTATAGCTGACCCAAAAGTAGCTGAATAACATGTTTATACTAAATTCTCTAAATGCAATAGTTTTGCAATTACAACTGATTTACTCAATAGTGAGAACCTCAAAGTAGTTATTATTCAGCTATGCAATGAGCTACAGGTCTGTAATTTCACTATGTTATAGCTGACCCAAAAGTAGCTGAATAACATATTTGCACAAATTTCTGTAAAGGCAATAGTTTTCCAATTACAACTGATTTACTCAACAGTGAGAACTTCAAAGTAGCTATTACTCAGCTATGCAATGAGCCACAGGTCTGGAACTTCACTATGTTATAGCTGACCCCAAAATAGGTGAATAACATATTGAAACAAAATACTCTAAATGCAATAGTTTCCAAGTTATAAGTGATTTACTCAACAGTGATAACCTAAAAGTAGCTATTACTCAGCTATGCCATGAGCTACAGGTCTGAAATTTTACTATGTTATAGCTGACCCAAAAGTAGCTGAATAACATATTTATACTAAATTCTCTAAATGCAATAGTTTTCAAATTATAAGTGATTTACTCAACATTGAGAACTTCAAAGTAGCTATTACTCAGCTATGCAATGAGTCACAGGTCTGGAACTTCACTATGTTATAGCTGACCCCAAAATAGGTGAATAACATATTGAAACAAAATACTCTAAATGCAATAATTTCCAAGTTATAAGCGATTTACTCAACAGTGATAACCTCAAAGTAGCTATTACTCAGCTATGCCATGAGCTACAGGTCTGAAATTTTACTATGTTATAGCTGACCCAAAAGTAGGTGAACAACATATTTAAGCAAAATACTGTACATGCAATAGTTTTCAAGTTACAACTGATTTACTCAATAGTGATGACCTAAAAGTAGCTATTACTCAGCTATGCCATGAGCTACAGGTCTGAAATTTTACTATGTTATAGCTGACCCAAAAGTAGGTGAACAACATATTTAAGCAAAATACTGTACATGCAATAGTTTTCAAGTTACAACTGATTTACTCAATAGTGATGACCTAAAAGTAGCTATTACTCAGCTATGCCATGAGCTACAGGTCTGAAATTTTACTATGTTATAGCTGACCCAAAAGTAGCTGAATAACATATTTATACTAAATTCTCTAAATGCAATAGTTTTGCAATTACAACTGATTTACTCAATAGTGAGAACCTCAAAGTAGTTATTATTCAGCTATGCAATGAGCTACAGGTCTGTAATTTCACTATGTTATAGCTGACCCAAAAGTAGCTGAATAACATATTTGCACAAATTTCTGTAAAGGCAATAGTTTTCCAATTACAACTGATTTACTCAACAGTGAGAACTTCAAAGTAGCTATTACTCAGCTATGCAATGAGCCACAGGTCTGGAACTTCACTATGTTATAGCTGACCCCAAAATAGGTGAATAACATATTGAAACAAAATACTCTAAATGCAATAGTTTCCAAGTTATAAGTGATTTACTCAACAGTGATAACCTAAAAGTAGCTATTACTCAGCTATGCCATGAGCTACAGGTCTGAAATTTTACTATGTTATAGCTGACCCAAAAGTAGCTGAATAACATATTTATACTAAATTCTCTAAATGCAATAGTTTTCAAATTATAAGTGATTTACTCAACATTGAGAACTTCAAAGTAGCTATTACTCAGCTATGCAATGAGTCACAGCTCTGGAACTTCACTATGTTATAGCTGACCCCAAAATAGGTGAATAACATATTGAAACAAAATACTCTAAATGCAATAATTTCCAAGTTATAAGCGATTTACTCAACAGTGATAACCTCAAAGTAGCTATTACTCAGCTATGCCATGAGCTACAGGTCTGAAATTTTACTATGTTATAGCTGACCCAAAAGTAGGTGAACAACATATTTAAGCAAAATACTGTACATGCAATAGTTTTCAAGTTACAACTGATTTACTCAATAGTGATGACCTAAAAGTAGCTATTACTCAGCTATGCCATGAGCTACAGGTCTGAAATTTTACTATGTTATAGCTGACCCAAAAGTAGGTGAACAACATATTTAAGCAAAATACTGTACATGCAATAGTTTTCAAGTTACAACTGATTTACTCAATAGTGATGACCTAAAAGTAGCTATTACTCAGCTATGCCATGAGCTACAGGTCTGAAATTTTACTATGTTATAGCTGACCCAAAAGTAGCTGAATAACATATTTATACTAAATTCTCTAAATGCAATAGTTTTGCAATTACAACTGATTTACTCAATAGTGAGAACCTCAAAGTAGTTATTACTCAGCTATGCAATGAGCTACAGGTCTGTAATTTCACTATGTTATAGCTGACCCAAAAGTAGCTGAATAACATATTTGCACAAATTTCTGTAAAGGCAATAGTTTTCCAATTACAACTGATTTACTCAACAGTGAGAACTTCAAAGTAACTATTACTCAGCTATGCAATGAGCCACAGGTCTGGAACTTCACTATGTTATAGCTGACCCCAAAATAGGTGAATAACATATTGAAACAAAATACTCTAAATGAAATAGTTTCCAAGTTATAAGTGATTTACTCAACAGTGATAACCTAAAAGTAGCTATTACTCAGCTATGCCATGAGCTACAGGTCTGAAATTTTACTATGTTATAGCTGACCCAAAAGTAGCTGAATAACATATTTATACTAAATTCTCTAAATGCAATAGTTTTCAAATTATAAGTGATTTACTCAACATTGAGAACTTCAAAGTAGCTATTACTCAGCTATGCAATGAGTCACAGGTCTGGAACTTCACTATGTTATAGCTGACCCCAAAATAGGTGAATAACATATTGAAACAAAATACTCTAAATGCAATAATTTCCAAGTTATAAGCGATTTACTCAACAGTGATAACCTCAAAGTAGCTATTACTCAGCTATGCCATGAGCTACAGGTCTGAAATTTTACTATGTTATAGCTGACCCAAAAGTAGGTGAACAACATATTTAAGCAAAATACTGTACATGCAATAGTTTTCAAGTTACAACTGATTTACTCAATAGTGATGACCTAAAAGTAGCTATTACTCAGCTATGCCATGAGCTACAGGTCTGAAATTTTACTATGTTATAGCTGACCCAAAAGTAGGTGAACAACATATTTAAGCAAAATACTGTACATGCAATAGTTTTCAAGTTACAACTGATTTACTCAATAGTGATGACCTAAAAGTAGCTATTACTCAGCTATGCCATGAGCTACAGGTCTGAAATTTTACTATGTTATAGCTGACCCAAAAGTAGCTGAATAACATATTTATACTAAATTCTCTAAATGCAATAGTTTTGCAATTACAACTGATTTACTCAATAGTGAGAACCTCAAAGTAGTTATTATTCAGCTATGCAATGAGCTACAGGTCTGTAATTTCACTATGTTATAGCTGACCCAAAAGTAGCTGAATAACATATTTGCACAAATTTCTGTAAAGGCAATAGTTTTCCAATTACAACTGATTTACTCAACAGTGAGAACTTCAAAGTAGCTATTACTCAGCTATGCAATGAGCCACAGGTCTGGAACTTCACTATGTTATAGCTGACCCCAAAATAGGTGAATAACATATTGAAACAAAATACTCTAAATGCAATAGTTTCCAAGTTATAAGTGATTTACTCAACAGTGATAACCTAAAAGTAGCTATTACTCAGCTATGCCATGAGCTACAGGTCTGAAATTTTACTATGTTATAGCTGACCCAAAAGTAGCTGAATAACATATTTATGTTACAGTGAATTTGTGTAATCAGGGAATTCGCGAATTCCCTGAATGCTTTTAGGGAATTCGCGAAATCCCTAAATGGACCAGGGAATTCGCGAATTCACTCAAATATCTAGGGAATTCGCGAAATCCCTGAAATTTTAGCTACATTTTAATTTGCAAACATCTATTAAATAGAAAAAATTAATGCACATAATTTGTTATTATGTTTCTGTAGGACCATAGTTATAACACCATAAAATAATATGATATTGGTAAGATTTGTTTACAGATAAAAACTTAGATTAAAAATGAAGATTAGAAGATTACTTAAGAATGGTAATATTTATTGAATGGCTATTACTCATTGTCTCTTCAAAGATCTGAACAAAACCTTTTTCAACAGAAAAAGTTAATGCACCTAATTCGTTATTACGCCTGTAAGACCATAGTTATAACACCATAAAATACTATGATAGGGGCAAGATTTATTTACAGATAAAAATTTAGATTAAAAATGAAAGTTAAGTATTTCTTGGACAGAAGATTACTAAAATTGCTAATATTTATTGAATGACTATTACTCATTGAATGTATCTTTAAAGGTTTGAACAAAACCTTTAATCTGTCTAAACCTTACACTACTTGGGATTACATGCCCTTCAATTGGTGCCTTTGATCTCCAATACCAGCTACCTCCTCAAGTAAATAAAATTAGTACTTTTTAATTTCCATTGATCAGTCTGATCTGAACTGACATGAAGTGCACCATTTTGAAGGAATCTATTCTCTGTACAGTTCCTGCTAATTGTAATTCAGATTGAATCTCTTTTAACCTATAAATCAAAGACATATATTATTCTTCCTCTCTCTATTGTGGATAAATGAAGATTGCACTTAGTAAGTTTTAGGACATGGAAGAACAGAAATAGCAATTAGAGTGTTGCAAGTATTGATAGATTTAGTGTTTGTTCTATTTATATGTTTTGATACATTAGTTCAAAGTGTAAAAAAGTAACTATATTAGTATAGAACCTAAGTAAAATAGAAATACTTGTATCTTCAAGCAAGATATCTAACTATTAAAAATACTTTTAATTACAGTTAAATTTTAAACACAAGCAGAGGTCCTCAGTGGCCTAGTGGTTAGCAAGTTTGGCATCTAATCATAGGCTGTCACCTCTGTGGGTTCGAGTCCCACAAGTGGCAATTCTGAGGACCTGTCCCAATATGACCCTGGCTGTTGAACCCCAACTTTGACCTTTAAACACAAGCAATTGAATAGATTCAAATTTAGACTTGAATAAAAATCAATTATTTTTGTGGTATGAATTATTTGTATACCATTTATAATTTGTATAAAAGGATCACTTAGACAATCATATTAGTTTATAGTCCATATGAAACCTAAACTAATTAAATCAAATGAAATGCTTTAAAAAACATCACTTTATAAGATTCCTAAATTTAATCAGTTAAAAAGATAGTCAGAATTCCTGTGCATTACACACAAAATCATTTTAAAACTAAGAAATTTTGTTGTAAAATCCCATTAGTTTATAGAAAACCTTAACTGAAATGCACAGTAATGGATTAGTGTACCATAAATGTAATTTCACAAATTCCCTAAAATAACATTCAGTGAATTTGTGAAAAAATGTACTAAAATTTCAGGGATTTCGCGAATTCCCTAGACATTTTAGTGAATTCGCGAATTCCCTGGTCCATTTAGGGATTTCGCGAATTCCCTAAAAACATTCAGGGAATTCGCGAATTCCCTGATTACACAAATTCACTGTAACATTTATACTAAATTCTCTAAATGCAATAGTTTTCAAATTATAAGTGATTTACTCAACATTGAGAACTTCAAAGTAGCTATTACTCAGCTATGCAATGAGTCACAGGTCTGGAACTTCACTATGTTATAGCTGACCCCAAAATAGGTGAATAACATATTGAAACAAAATACTCTAAATGCAATAATTTCCAAGTTATAAGCGATTTACTCAACAGTGATAACCTCAAAGTAGCTATTACTCAGCTATGCCATGAGCTACAGGTCTGAAATTTTACTATGTTATAGCTGACCCAAAAGTAGGTGAACAACATATTTAAGCAAAATACTGTACATGCAATAGTTTTCAAGTTACAACTGATTTACTCAATAGTGATGACCTAAAAGTAGCTATTACTCAGCTATGCCATGAGCTACAGGTCTGAAATTTTACTATGTTATAGCTGACCCAAAAGTAAGTGAACAACATATTTAAGCAAAATACTGTACATGCAATAATTTCTAAGTTATAAGCGATTTACTCAACAGTGATAACCTCAAAGTAGCTATTACTCAGCTATGCCATGAGCTACAGGTCTGAAATTTTACTATGTTATAGCTGACCCAAAAGTAGGTGAACAACATATTTAAGCAAAATACTGTACATGCAATAGTTTTCAAGTTACAACTGATTTACTCAATAGTGATGACCTAAAAGTAGCTATTACTCAGCTATGCCATGAGCTACAGGTCTGAAATTTTACTATGTTATAGCTGACCCAAAAGTAGCTGAATAACATATTTATACTAAATTCTCTAAATGCAATAGTTTTGCAATTACAACTGATTTACTCAATAGTGAACCTCAAAGTAGTTATTATTCAGCTATGCAATGAGCTACAGGTCTGAAATTTCACTATGTTATAGCTGACCCAAAAGTAGGTGAACAACATATTTAAGCAAAATACTGTAAATGCAATAGTTTTGAAGTTACAACTGATTTACTCAATAGTGATGACCTAAAAGTAGCTATTATTCAGCTATGCCATGAGCTACAGGTCTGAAATTTTACTATGTTATAGCTGACCCAAAAGTAGCTGAATAACATATTTATACGAAATTCTCTAAATGCAATAGTTTTCCAATTACAACTGATTTACTCAATAGTGAGAACTTTAAAGTAGCTATTACTCAGCTATGTCATGACCTACAGATCTGAAATTTCACTATGTTATAGCTGGCCCAAAAGTAGCTGAATAACATATTTATACGAAATTCTCTAAATGCAATAGGTTTTAAGTTACAAGTGATTTACTCAATAGTGAGAACTTCAAAGTAGCTATTACTCAGCTATGCAATGAGTCACAGGTCTGGAACTTCACTATGTTATAGCTGACCCCAAAATAGGTGAATAACATATTGAAACAAAATACTGTAAATGGAATAGTTTCCAAGTTATAAGCGATTTACTCAACAGTGATAACCTAAAAGTAGCTATTACTCAGCTATGCCATGAGCTACAGGTCTGAAATTTTACTATGTTATAGCTGACCCAAAAGTAGCTGAATAACATATTTATACGAATTTCTCTCAATGCAATAGTTTTTAAGTTACAAGTGATTTTACTCATGATGGAAGTTACTGAAAAGCCCAAAAGTAGCTATTACTCACTTAGCTATTGAGACAGGCACCCAACTTACTCACCATATTGTAGCTATGAAAAAAGTAGCTGAATAACATATTTTAACAAAATGCTCTAAATGCAACACTTTTCAAGTTATAAATGATTTTGTGCATGATTTCATGAATTTTAATGCATTAAAAATTATTAAAAAAATTTATTAAAAAAAAATTAAGACAGATCCAGCTCTCATACTCACACAAGAGAATCTACCTGTGGCCTAGTACATATATGCAAGATATGAGAGAAATCCCTGCAATAGTCACTGAGAAAATTGTGATTAAGTGTTGAAATTTTCACACTTTTGGTGGGGGTACCCCCCTTGTAATGTCTCTAGCAAACAGACGAACAGACAGATTTGCATGCCTTGAACAATTTTTCATCCTCGATAGATAAGGTATCTTTTAAAAGAAACAGCACGTCTCTAGGCCTTGTAGTTTTGGAGGAGAAGTTGTTCACGCGGACGCGTACGCCCACGCCGCAGAGTGACGACATAATGTCAGCTGACATAAAAAAAATTGAATGACTCTTGTAACCCACAATTCCTTTCATTCCGAGTACCCGTGGCAATAAAAGAATAAATCCAAGACCATCTCACATACTTTATTCTGTGCACATTCACTCTTTTCCTTCATCTTTGACCATATTGCCACATAAATAAAATTTTACGAGACAACCTTTTGAAAGTAATATTGGTGCAGTGAAATTTCCATAAACAGACAGGTGACCTTTCTCCATGACGATGAATAATTTTTATTAAAAAAATGTAACTGAATACATCAAGAAACAAACTTTAAGAAGTTCATTAATAGCTTAATCCTGCAAATTAAAATGGCCACTTGCAATACTCTATGTCTACTGAAATAAAACTCATACTAAGGTTAACGAAAGATTGGTTTAGTTAACTATATTCAAATTCAAGAAGGGATGACTGTTCAATGCATTTATTACTCTGCTTGACATTGGCACATTTAATGCTCAAATAATTGGAAAATAACTAACACAACTAAATTACAGTACACAAGAACAACCAAAGACTAAAATATGTTCTCGTTTCTTACATATACCCCAGTATGTTTGAAGTACAGACAAAAGCAATGATATTTACAGCCACTAGGCAAAAAACAATTGCTCAACATATCAAAGGCAACACCCTGTTCTGTCATCAAAATTGACTTGTTTCATATTACTTTGAAAATAGAAACATAATTACCTGGACAGCAATACATAAAACAAAATCTTCAACACACCATTGAAATATGCTTATCCAAGTATTTTGTATATCCCAGTAAAATTTGTTTTGTTCAATGTGATGTTTGAACACACTTTCTGTGCATCAAATTTATACCAAGATATGCTTGGATTCCATAAATGCTATAACGTCAATACTGACCACTTTCCAAACCTATGGACTACAAATCTCTTGTTAAACAGTGGTTACACGCTGGGATTCCAAATACTAAGCTCAAAATTTAACCAGACTTGCAATTTGTAATTCTTGTGTCAATAATTATGCCAAATTGCTTGATGTAAACAATCAAAAATACACTTGAGGCTACATTACAAAATATATAATACACAAAACTGCCACTTGAACACACTCCTGTACACTTTATAAGACTCTACAGATCCCACGACGCATGTATGTGTGTACAAAAACAAGAGTATCAAATGTTTATATTTTGGGTCACACATTACTTCTTTGTTTCATCTTCCTTTTTATCTTTCTTTCCCTCTGAAAGAAGAAAAGGGTTTAAAAATTGAATGAAATAAAACATTAACAATGCTATCCCGAAACATCAGAATATTCCACCATATTGAACCATTGGTAAATAATAAAATTGAATTCTAAAATCCAGGAGTGGAAAAGGCAAACTCAACATTATAGGTATGGCATCCATAATCAAAGCGAGGACAGCATGTTATACAAAAACTGGCTGCAACAGGAATATTAAGCTGATGACTGGTGGTTGGAACAAATAATTTATAAGCAATGGTTATAGCTGGGGCTTTACATTCCATTCAACAACCTTGGTCATACTGGGACAGGTCATCAACATTGTCACCTATGGGGTGTCAAACCTACACAGAGGTGACAGCCTGTGATTATATATGTCGTGTACAAGTTGGGATTTTGTACAAGTTATAACTTGTACAAAATCTTGTACAAGTTATAACTTGTACGGCCGAGTTGTACAAGTTATAACTTGTACAAAATGTTTTTCAAATTTTGTACAAGTTATAAGTTGTACAAAAATTATGCTTGTACAAGTTATAACTTGTACAGCAGTATTCTTCATTGATGTTTGGTAATATGTTTTTGCTTTTAACATTTCAAATTACAGTAGGCTTTAATATAGATATTCCATTTAAGGAAACTGTAGTAATGTGACAAATTCTGTATCAGTTCATGGAGAAAGATTCAAATAGATAGATAATTTTTACTGTCTTGACTGTATGTTGTTATTATACTTTTGCTTTGAACATTTCAAATTAAATTAGCTTTTAATTTTGGTGTTCCATTTAACCTAACAAAAACTTTTTTATTATTAGATTAATAGAAATTTCCAAAGTCATTTATGGAATAAATTTTTGAAATATTAAGTGATACTGATACTGTTTACCAAATTGCACCATAAGCAGAATATTAACATGAAATGGTAATTGTTTTAATTCTGATTTCTTTGATCTAACCAAAAAAGGGTTAAATGTCATTTAAGGATTCACAGATAGGACCCCAAGCCAAAGGAAGCGACATGTTAATTACTGAAGGTCTTCTTATAGCTTGATTGAACTGATAATAAAAAGTCAGGCAGGCTTAAGAAGCCCCTATTGTAAGGCAATTACAATTACATCAACCCTGCATTGATTGAGAGTGATTATAAAATGTGTGGCAACCTCTAGAAGTCCCTTTTGTCAGTCAATTACAATCATGTTAAAAACTAACAGTCACCATTTAACAAATCTTAACCAACAAATGGTTTCTTAAGTCTTTCAAGTACAACCTGTATAAATCCACACTGTTTGAAATAAATGATTAGATTTGGTGCAAAAGTGCATATCTGTAATGTAACTCCGTTCTTTATGAAACTGACTTTCTAATTTCCTTATCACTTATACCCTGTGTTACCTTGCAGTACTAGTTTATTCAATTGTTATTGATTTACTTTAAATAAATTTTAAATTTTACATTATCCTTGTTACTTGTTTAGATTTGAAGAAAGGAAGTTGAAACTTATTTATAGAGCTTGAAATTATACCATTAACTGCAATCACTTAATTAAGGCAGGCTTTATAGGAGCCCAAAACTGTTAAAAACTTACTTGTAAAGCTTCAAAACCATTAAAAAGTGTATTGGCCTAACTTGTACAACTCATTTGTACAAGTTAAGCTTTTTAGAAGCACAAAATCTGTACAAGTTATAACTTGTACAAAATTTGAAAAATATTTTGTACAAGTTATAACTTGTACAACTCAGCCGTACAAGTTATAATTTGTACAAGATTTTGTACAAGTTATAACTTGTACAAAATCCCAACTTGTACACGACATATACAAAACTTGCTTACCCCTAGGTAACTGAAGACCTCTTTTACATATGGAGTTTTATTGGAACAGGTCATTAATATAAGCTCGATATATTTGGCAATGGAGACCCATTGATTAATGTACAAACATTTAACTATGCCCCAATAACCAATACAAATGTGGTGCATGTATTTTTGTTTTAGTTTCTCAAAACCTACCATCAGGGTCACCACCATCACTGCCTCCAGTTGCTTTACGTTTCCTTGGGTTGAAGCGCTTGCCGGTTTGGTACTTGGTCGATGGTAGTGGGTCCATACCCAGGACCTTGTGTATCTGACGGAATGCTATAAGCCTCAGGGCATGCTGCAAGTCACAGAAAAGAGTTTAAATGCATTTCATGTGGAATTATATTTCCAGTCAAACACGTTCAAACCTAAATCTGTTACAAAGATTACTCCTTTCACTGTAACTAGCTTAAAAGTTCTGGATGAGACACGTTATAATTTACCACTTAGTCTGGACAACCAAGAAGTGAGAAAAAGTTTTCTTTAATATTCTGTTTACGGTAGAAATGTCTACTGTATGCCTTTTCAAGAGGGAATTTTAGAGAATTCACTGAATGCTTAACAAGTAAAACAACTGTATTTTTAAGCAAGCTGACTTATTCCAATTTGGAAGTACTGACTGGAAACAAACATTAGTAAATCTTGCAAAATTTCAACAAACACTTTATGTTTGGTGTAGACCTAAACTACTCCGAAGTATACCCAAATATCATTCAAAATTCTTTACAGCCAAATCAATTATGAATTCATGATGCTATAGCTACAAAGACAACTATTACAAGATGGAATTTAAACCAAGGTAATACCTGAGCGCTGGCAGTAATGTCTTCTCTTTCCTGATTGGTTAGACCAGATGCTGCGTCCGAGACATCCTTTTCACAGGGATCGTGCAGACCCGGTCCTCCTGTTAACATTTACAGTCTCTAAAGTCAAATCGGGCTAAATCAAAGCAAAGCTAAATGCATACTAATGGCCTGTAAAGCTAGCTAAAATAACCACATCAAGAAACACTTGGCCAAAAATGATTTATTATTAGTACTGTTTTTGTTATTTGTTTCTACCAAGAATGATTATAATTAGCTATTCTGAAGTATGATTTCCAGAAAACCTGAAAGGTTTTCAATAAAAACATTTGTCTTTATGTTGCCTGAATGTACACATATGCATAAAAGTATTTCTCTGACTATAGGACTTGCTTTATGAAATGGGAGTTGATGCTGCCACAATAAATCAAGAGAATTTTTACAATGAAAATTTATGCAACAGACTTACAAAGTCTGTTTATTCTGACAACCAGCTTTATTGTTCAGATACGAAGAAAAATAATTTCATTGGTTTTATATTGGAGTCTATAGCCACTGTCACTTTCTGACAGCTGTGTATTGCACAGCTTGAAATGAGTCTTTATTCAAACTCATGACCTCAGAGATAACAGCCAAGTGCCAACCTTGATAACCAATAGTAAAGTAAGGAATCTAAAATTCGCCAGAAATCTAACATTCACCACCTCTGAAAACCTTATTTAATTCTATGAAAAAAAAAAGTTTTGTCTCAAACTTTGTATTTTTCAATTAAAAAAGCCTTAATTTACTATACATTCTGATTCAGCAAAGCTCACCTCAGTTCACTTATTTTATGAGTATTTCCACATGTGGTGAATTTCAGATATGTGGCGAATTCTAGATTTCTTACTCTAATACTGTCCCACTAGTCTCTTGTAAGAGAAAAATGTCAAAAACCTGAACTGTAAAATTTACTGAAGGGAAAAGGGGGGCATCTGGGTAATTGATGCCATGAGAGGGCATAACTTCATACAAACATATTGATGCCTGCAGGGTGGAGTGTAGGGAATGCCCAAATATAATATAGTTCTTGGCTTCTGCGCCTTGAGGTGGCATTTGGGCTTGTTGGATCCCCCATCCATTGAAAGATGCTAAACTCCATGTTTTTCACAGAATGATTTTTCTGTGTAAAATGTCTAGAGACAGGAGTGGATTTTTCTGGTTGGAATTTTTGAACACTATTTTGGTGCTCATACATCCTGTTCCTGAAGGGTCTTTTGGTTTCTCCAATGTATTGGAGGCCACATTGGTTGCAATTTATAATATAAATTACATTTGATAATTCACAAGTGACTTTGTGTTTAGGGGGCAATGACTTGCATTTGAATACTTGCTTAGTGTGGAAGCTGGTTATTTGTTCAGCTTTCCTAATTCTGGGGCAATAGGTACATTTCCCAAGTCTGGTGCAGACCTGGATGTGTAATGATGGTTTGGCATCAGTTGTCAGTTTAGGAGGGTAAGAAATAGTGCTACTGGTCAGAATATCTCTTAGGTTTGGCAGTCTTCTAAATCCCATTAGAGGTTTGGAGCTAAATATTTGTGTTAGTTCCTCAGTATTTTGGATAATGTTCCAATTTCTTTGTACTAGAGAACCGATTTGTGGGTTCCTAGGGTTGTATTGGGTGACCATTACTGGTGCTTCATTAGCCTTTTTCGAGACAGTCTCTAGTAATTCATCCTGTGAAAATTTTCGAGCTCTGAGATAGTGTTTTTTCAGGCTTTTAAGTGGGTATCCCCTTTTGAGGTAATATCCAGTGAGTTTTTTGGCGTTAGCCTCAAAATCAAGGTCCAGAGTACAGATCCTTCTTAATCTTAAGTATTGACCAAAGGGTCCTTTAGTGAGGACACTTTGAGGGTGAGCTGAGCTGTATTCTAGATACAGATGGGTGTCTGTAGGTTTGTTGAAGAGGGTTGTGATCAGTCCTCTGTCTTGGCCAAATTTGACAGTTGTGTCCAGAAAGTCAATCTGGGAATAACTCATTTCATGGGTGAATTTGATGGTGTCATGTAAGGAGTTTAAATAGTCAATGAACCTTTTAAGAGACTCCTCTCCATGGGTCCATACTAGGAAAATGTCATCAATGAACCTTTTCCAAGTAAGTGGTTTAAGTGGGTAACCAGCTAAAGCCTTGGTCTCGAACCTGTCCATGAACAGGTTAGCATAGTTAGGGGCTAAGGAGGTGCCCATAGCTGTGCCACCTGTCTGTAAGTAATGATCTCCATTAAATGTGAAGTTCATACTGTGTAATACCAGTTTAAGTAAGTCTAGTATGAAATTAGTGATTGGCGTTTTAGTAGGGTCACTTCTAAGTTTCTCTGCAACTGCTAATATTCCTTCATTATTTGGGATATTAGTATATAGTGAGGAAACATCTAAGGTGCATAATATTGCACCTTCAGGGATTGGTCCAAGTGCTTTTATCTTTTTAATAAAGTCCTGGGTGTCCCTAATGTATGAATTGGTTTTGGGGACATAATCTTTGATGTGTTCATCAACTAATTTGCTAATCCTGCTAGTGGGGTGATTAACAGAACTGCAAATTGGTCTGCCTGGTACACTTTTTTTTATGTATTTTTGGTAGCATATAAAACCTTGCTTCAGTGCAGTTGGCTGGGTTAAGGTGCTCGAAATTCTTATCTGAAATCAAGCCTTTTTCTCTCATTTTAGTGAGTGTCTTGGTCACATTTGTAGCTACTTGATCAGTACAGTCATGCCCAAGTTTAGTATAGAACTTAGAGTCGCTGAGCTGTCTGTACCCTTCTCTTAAGTAATCAGTAGTGTTCATTACTACTACTGCTGACCCTTTATCAGCTTTTTTGATTACTATTTCAGGGTTCTCTGAGAGTTCTCTCAGACTGCTGGTTTGCTCCCGTGTCAGGTTTGGTTTCCTGATCTTTTTTACTTTACTGTTGAGAAGACCAGTTTTGAAGGACCTTTGGAAAATTTCCAGGGATTGATGTACCCTGTTTGGTTTCCAAGTACTTTTATCCACAAAATTCTTATGTATTTTCTGGTAAGGGGAGGTTTCTTCTTCTAGATTCTCAGCCATGAAATTAATCAAATCTATTTCTTGGTCTGTTAAATGATCAAATTGTTGATTGTCATTATAGAAATGGAATTTCAAACATAATCTCCTGTGAAATTCCTTGAAGTCAGTCCAAATTTTTGCTTTATTTGGGGGTCCTGGTGTAGGGCAAAAGGTCAGACCTTTTTCTAGGGCTGACACTTGGTTCTCAGTTAAAGTAATGTCAGACAAGTTTATGACTGTATGACCGACCCACTAGGCTATCCATAGTTTTACCTTTAGGTAGGATGCCAGGGGGGGCTGTTTGGGCCTCCTCCTTAATTTGATTAAGTATCACGTCAGGCACGATTTTTACAGAATTAAATCATACACAATTAATAATGGTATATTCTGTAATTCACCCACCATCATCAAGTTTCACTTATTAGAGACCATGTATCTCTGAAGTCAGACTGCTATGCAATCACGCACACGCAATTGAGTACACCTCCACTCCAACAAGACACTCGAGTGACTGTGCTCTCTCAGTGAAATACACTGGATTGCAATCAAACCCTAATATACATCAATATTGAGACCTATTAAAAGTGTATGAGTGACTTTCTGATTTTGGTATAGGGTTAAATAATACCTGGCTACTCCCAATTACCCCAGATATTTTAGGTACAAAACATACCTAAAATTCCAACCTTTATAACCATAATCTGGAATTAAGGGTTATTATTTAATAGTAAATGATCAAGTTTACTGACTCAGTTAGCTACTTATAGTTATTCTTAACCAAATTAGGACTATCAAAACCTATCTTGGATTGAAAACTGTTGAATATTAATTTATTCCCCATTATTAAATTAAAAATAATGGTTTTAAAGCAAAAAATGACTTTTTTCAGGATTTTATCCTCCTGAGCCTCCTACAGAGGCTCTATCCGCCGGATGACGGCTCATTTTGACGGCTCAAGGCGGATAGGATTTTTGCACCTTGGGGGCAAAATGGGTTAAAATCTTCAGCCTCTGATGAGAAAATTCAATTAGATTTTCGAAATATTGCCAAGCACATTGGCCAATATAAGGCAGTAGTCATAGGTAACTGCACTTTAGTCACTGCACATATTACTTTTTAATCTTTATGTAAAATTTACTGGTTCATTTTGCCTGTGTTTTTGTCAAAATATGGATATTCTTTATGGGATATTTGGTGCTTAGGTCTGAAAATACCAGCATCACTTCAATAATTTGAATCACAATATTTAGAAAAGTTCCTCATTCTTTGTTGAACAGGGAGGCAATGGACCAATGTCTTGCAATAATAGCATATTATTAGGCATTATTACAAAATACATTATTTTATGAAACACATACAATTATTATTGACTGTTAGTCTTTAGGATTTAACTGATGAGACTACAGGACTTTGGCAACCCTAATTTATATCCATAGCCAGTAGATTTTGACAGTTACTGGTCCTGTTGTCCCCTGTATAATTTCATATACATGTAGCACATAAACAAAGTTGATTATTATCTGATCAGTATGGCCTGAAATTTAATTAAAGAATATTTTGTGTACCTGGGAGCAAGATGCCTGAGCTGATACACTCAAACACCCTCCTCAATGCATCTCCTGGGCTCATGTTTGGGCCTCCACTGGACACACACTTCTCCACCAGAAGTTCCATGGCCTAAAACACAACACATTGCTGCAAAATATGAAATAAGTGCACCAAATATATATGTCGTGTACAAGTGGGATTTTGTACAAGTTGTAACTTGTACAGCTGAGTTGTACAAGTTATAACTTGTACAAAATCTTTTTCAAATTTTGTACAAGTTATAACTTGTACAAAAATTATGCCTTTACAAGTTATAACTCGTACAGCACTATTCTTCATTGATGTTTGGTAATGTGTTTTTGCTTTTAATTTTTCAAATTACAGTAGGCTTTAATATAGGTATTCCATTTAAGGAAATTGTAGTAATGTGACAAATTCTATATCAGTTTACACAGAAAGATTCCAATAGATAATTTTTTATTGTCTTGACTGTATGTTTTTAATATACTTTTGCTTTGAACATTTCTAATTAAATTAGCTTTTAATATTGGTATTCCATTTAACCTAAAACGTTAAAAGCTTTTAAGTCAGGATTTTCCAAAGTCATCATGGAATAAATTTTTGAAACATTAAGTAATACTGATGATGTGTTTAAGGTGTTTAGCAAAGTTCACCATAAGCATAATATTAACATGAAATTGCAAATTTAATAAGTAAATTAAATTTTTATAAGTTAATACCCTATCCAATGGACAATTGCTAAACCGGTCGGCGCAGACCGGCCCGCCAAACGCCAGAAAAAGACGTCCTGTGTTTCCACCGGCTGGCCGGTCCCAGTACTGTGCATTCGCAAGGTGGCGCATGGTATTTACTTCCTGTCTAGACAACATGACGTCATAGCATCTTTTTCGTTGTCTAAAACTATTAGACCCCTAGTAAGCTGATAGCGGGGTCGGTGGGAGGGTCTTGTGTGTCCATTGGATAGGGTATTAACTTATAAAAATTTAATTTACTTATTAAATTTGCAATTTTATTGCGTTAATACATCCTATCCAATGGACAATTGCTGAATAACTACCGCTTGGTCGGCGGGTAAGTTACTAGGGACTTATGTGAACTCACAAGTAATAGCAAATTTTAACCTACGGTCTAGGCTGACTTCGTCAGGAGACCTATAGGTCCAGGCCTGGGTTGACTTTAAGGTCAGGAAACCCTGCAAGGCCATGGTCGGTTGCCAGCAGCCGGTTACCCGGGGCTATACCGCCGTCGTCCCCCCCCTTTTTTGCAGACCTGCTCTGAGGTAGGGGAAGAGAGGGATGAGTTCAGTCCCAGAATGCAAATAAACCTCCCAAAGGAAGCACGCCACACTTAATTCTTATGTACATGAAGAAACTGTTTATACATATATACAAATCTCCTCAATCTACGGGCCACTTGTGGATCTGCTGAGCAGCCACTACCGAGCCCAATTGGTAAAGCTCTGAATCAGCCCAAGCCCCGCCCTTCATGTAGAACTGTGTGAAGGTATTGTGACTTCAGTGGCAGGCTGACAAGATTGGATCTAAGGAGACTCCCGACTGGAAGGCCTTAGAAGCAGCAAAGGCCCTGACATCATGGGCTTTAACCTGATGCTAAATGTGGGCCTCCTGGTCAGAGAGCTCATAACATAGGATCACAGTCTGCTTGATCCAAGAGGAGATAGTGGCAGGTGAGATGTCTTTGTTGAAACCTTTCTTAAAGGAGACGAAAAACCACCTCCTTATTCTGCCTGATGTCTGAGGTCCTGTCCAAATAGTAGCATAATGCTCTGACCGGACAGAGGGACCTGTCAGACTTGAGGGATCTATCCAGAGTCGAGACCAGGGCTGTTATAACCCCAGGGGCCACACTGGACACTCTATGGCCAGCTGATTCTAGGATAGAAAGCTGGGTGATGGATACAGGGACACCTTTGACCAATCGGATTGGTGTCCAATATATCAGTTTTGCCAGGCATGAATCTCACTTTTGCACTTGCCCGACCCAAGGGCCAAGAGGAATACCGTCTTGAAGGCCAAATGCTTCAAGGGGGCCTCCTTGATTGGATCAAAAGGAGTCTCAGCTGGTGCACGGCCAGTGAGAAGTTCCAGGAGGGTATGCCACTCCTGCCTCTGGGTCTGTCTCTCAGGAAACTATCCAGGAGACGAGCGAGATTTTCGTCCTTACTGATGTTAAAGGGTGAATTTCCAGTTTATCAACAATGAGTGACCTATAACCATCAATGGTGTTGGGCTGTTTGCCAAGCATGTATCTCACTTCTACGCTTGCCCGAACCCAGGGCCAAGAGGAAAACTGCCTTGAAGGTCAAATGCTTCAAGGAGGCCTTTAATTGGTTCAAAATGAACCTTGTCAGCTGGTGCAAAAAAACCAGGGAGAGGTTCCAGGAAGGGGTTACCTTCCGGCCTTTGGGTCTGTCTCAGTGGAAGCTATCCAGGAGACGAGTGAGATTTTCATCCTTACTAAAATTGATGGGCAAATTTCTAGACCATCAGCAATGGCTGACCTGTAACCATCAATGGTACTGGGCTGCAACTTCCTGTCCTGAAACAGGTACCTAAGGAAGTAAACAACTGACTTTACAGGTGGTGCCCGAAGTCCACCCGATGAATGATACATCACTTGGTAAAAATGACCCATTTGCCTCATAGACTGATCTGATTGACCCCCCTTTGAGGAGCCTCAATTCTTGCTGCCACTGCCTTAGACAAGTCCTGCTCCTCGATTGCTGAGGCTCTAGGAGCCCTGCATGGAGATTAAGATTTGTCAGATTTCTGTGAGGGATCTGATCCAATGGCTGTGAACAGGCTGGACAGATTGGGCAGGCTCAGCGGGATGTGGCTGGACATGGCCACTAGATCCCAAAACCAAGGCATGTTGGGCCACCCCGGAGCAATCAGAATGATTCTCTTACATGGGGAGTCTTGCAACTTCACCACTTTGCCCAATATGGCTGATGGTGAGGTGTATGCTTTTAGATCCTACCATGGTCGACTGAGCATATCCACTGCTGTGGCCAGGGGATACAGTACCGGTGACACAAAACAGAGGCGACTTGTTGTTGAACCTCGTGGCAAGTAAGTTTATTTGGGCCGGTGCCACCTACTGCATAGAGTGGAAGACCTCTGGACAGAGAAACCACTGTTTGGATGGTCTGGCCTAGCCTGGACAGCCTGTCTGCTACCACATTAGGCCGGCTTGGAATGTGTCGTGCTTTAGAGTCACTTGTTTCCTGGTACACCAGGTCAAGATTCTCCATAGTAGGGCACAAAGTGGGCCCAACCTCATTCCTCCTTCCTTTATGTATGACACTACTGTGGTGTTGTCAGTTGCTACAAGTACTATCTTGTTGAGCAAAGGTCTTGGAACTCTTTTAAAGCCAGAAAGGCTGCTTTAAGTTCTAGATAGTTCATATACAACTTGCTTCCCGGAGGGGACCAGGTTGCTCTTGCAAGGACCAGGTTGCTCTTGCAAGTGCTCTTGCCAAGTGGACCTGAATTCCCGGACCGGGCAAGCCGGTAGGGATAGCAATTTCAGCATTTTCTCTTGAAGGTTCTGCCACCGGTCTGGAGTCAGTCGGACCGGATCAGACCTGAGGTCGGACTGGTAGCCTACAAAATTGAAGTCTTGTTTGGGCTCCAGCTCTGATTTCACCAGCCAACCTAGTTGCTGACACATTATTTACTAGTTCCTGTGTATGTTGGAGACAACCTGGAGGGATCTGGCTCTCACCAACCAGTCGTCTAGGTACTGGTGGTTTCTTAAATCCTTGTGTATGGCTATCAATTTCACCTCCTTTGGTATCACGGTGAACTCCAAAGGCGCTGTGGACAAACCGAATGGCAGGGCCTTGAACTGGTATGTCCGACCTTGGATGTGAAATCTCAGGCCTTTCCTGGATTGACCTTGTATAGGCATATGGACGTAGGCATCCCTCCTTCAACAATTGTACTACCTAGGGTCCAGCCCCCAAGGCTTCCTAAGTTCCCAAAAAGGGCTTAGTCTGGGCCCTACAGGCAGATTGTGTGCCACATTTGGGACATTTGGTATTCTGACAAACATTTTCTGTCCCTCCGGACACTGGTCCGGTCTGGTGACAACGATCCAAGTTAACAGTCTCCCTGTTCATATTGTGGTCTGGTGGAGCTGACACAACTTTTCACATTAAACAACATTCTTTGCCCCGGGCCAGCAGCCTGCAAGGTGCAGCCTTTACAGAGCAATTGTCATTTGTGAGATGTCTGACCCCTGGCCGGACATGATGACAAAATTTATTATCTCTCCAGTCAAGTCCAGCACCGATAACCGGTTGTTGAGAGATGAGATAAGGGAAGGTTGCCTGGCTGCTTGGGAATTCTCTGTAACCAAATTTACCTTAGGCAACTCTGTCCAGTACCAGGACTCCATACCTGGTACGTTACTGTAACCAGTAATTTTCTGTAACCGGCAAAAAACTGGGAGGCTGGAGTCACCAATGAATTTTTTTTTTTTTTTTTTTTTTTTATGTAACTACTTGGGGTGAAGGCTGTGTAACCAGCACCCTGTTAGTAGACTTGTAACCGGTAGGTTGAAGCAAGTGTACAAGACTGTGTAGCCAGTACCAGTCGGTACACTCTGTAACCCGTTGTTGAAGCAAGTGTACAAGGCTGTGTAGCCAGAACCAGCCGGTACACTCTATAACCAATTGTTGAAGCAAGTGTACAAGGCTGTGTAGCCAGAACCAGCCGGTACACTCTATAACCAGTTGTTGAAGCAAGTGTACAAGGCTGTGTAGCCAGTACCAGCCGGTACACTCTATAACCAGTTGTTGAAGCAAGTGTACAAGGCTGTGTAGTCAGTACCAGTCAGTACACTGTAACCAGTTGTTGTTGAAGCAAGTGTACAAGACTGTGTAGCCAGTACCAGTCGGTACACTGTAACCAGTTGTTGAAGCAAGTGTACAAGGCTGTGTAGTCAGTACCAGCCGGTACACTCTAAAACAAGAGGAGAGTGCCCGTGAACGGGCACTGTGTCAGCTGACTGAATGTTTTTGATTTGTGATGGTGATAATGAGAGGAAAGCATAATTATCAGGGAAAGGGCTGTACAGAAATACAGTAAATGGTAACTGAACAGCATGTTCGAAAGATATTCCGAAGCTGACAGAAGAAAAGGACAAAAAAGTTGTGCCCTGCAAATGGTATTATGAAATAAAGTAACAAGGTAATTGTTTAAGTGTAAAAAGTAGGTTAAAAATATTTAAAGAAATACTATAAATGCAATATCCTCGTTCGACCATGAAGAAGGGATCCAAAGGTCAAATCTGACCATACCAAAAGATTCCCAGCCAAAGAATTTAGGATGGTTTACCATCCCAAACCTCTCGGACCAATAATAAGTGAGTCATAGGCACTTTTTAAGTTTGGCTATCCTTGTTTGACCTTGACGGAGGGGTCTAAGGTCAAATCCGACCACACAAAAAAATTCCCAGCCCATGATTTCCTGTAGCTTGTTTACCATCCCAAACCTGTAGGACCAATAATAAGCGAGTTATAAGCAATTGTAAGTTTGGCTATCCTCAATTGACGTTGAAGGGGGGGTCCCAGGTCAAATCTGACCACACCAAAAGAATCCCAGCCCATGATTTCCTATATGTTGGTTTACCATCCCAAACCTCCAAGACCAATAATACGCGAGTTATAAGCACTTTAAGTTTGGCTATCTTCGTTTGACCTGGAAGGAGGGGTCTAAGGTGAAATCCGACCACACCAAAAGATTCCCAGCCCATGATTTTCTATAGGTTGGTTTTCCATTCCAAACCTCTAGGACCAATAATAAGCGAGTTATAAGCACTTTTAAGTTTGGCTATCCTCATTTGACCTTGAAGGAGGGGTCCAAGGTGAAATCCGACCACACCAAAAAATTCCCAGCTCATGATTTTCTATAGGTTGGTTTTCATTCCAAACCTCTAGGACCAATAATAAGCGAGTTATAAGCACTTTTATGTTTGGCTATCCTCATTTGACCTTGAAGGAGGGTTCCAAGGTCAAATCGGACCATATTAACAGATTCCCAGCCCATGATTTCCTACAGGTTGGATACAATGATTTACTCAACAGTGAGAACCTGAAAGAAGCTATTGCTCAGCTATGCCATGACATAGAGGTCTGCAATTTCACTATGTTATAGCTGACCAAAACGTCTGTGAATAACATATTTAACAAAATACTCTAAATGTAATAGTTTTCAAGTTACAACTTATTTACTCAAGAGTGAGAACCTCAAAGTAACTATTACTCAGCTATGCAATGAGCTACATGTCTGAATTTTTGCTCTGTTATAGCTGACCTAAAAGTAGGTGAACAACATATTTAAGCAAAATACTGTAAATGCAATAGTTTTCAAGTTACAACTGATTTACTCAATAGTGAGAACCTGAAAATAGCTATTGCTCCGCTATGCCATGAGCTATAGGTCTGTAATTTCACTATGTTATAGCTAACCCAAAAGTAGGTGAACAATATATTTTAACAAAATACTCCAAATGCAATATTTTTCAAGTTATAGCCGATTTACTCAACAGTCAGTGCCTGAGAATAGCTATTGCTCAGTTGTGCCATGAGCTACAGGTCTGTAATTTCACTATGTTATAGCTGACCCAAAAGTAGCTGAATAACATATTTGCACAAATTTCTGTAAAGGCAATAGTTTTCCAATTACAACTGATTTACTCAACAGTGAGAACTTCAAAGTAGCTATTACTCAGCTATGCAATGAGCCACAGGTCTGGAACTTCACTATGTTATAGCTGACCCCAAAATATGTGAATAACATATTGCAACAAAATACTGTAAATGCAATAGTTTCCAAGTTATAAGTGATTTACTCAACAGTGATAACCTAAAAGTAGCTATTACTCAGCTATGCTATGAGCTACAGGTCTGAAATTTTACTATGTTATAGCTGACCCAAAAGTAGCTGAATAACATATTTATACTAAATTCTCTAAATGCAATAGTTTTCAAATTATAAGTGATTTACTCAACATTGAGAACTTCAAAGTAGCTATTACTCAGCTATGCAATGAGTCACAGGTCTGGAACTTCACTATGTTATAGCTGACCCCAAAATAGGTGAATAACATATTGAAACAAAATACTCTAAATGCAATAATTTCCAAGTTATAAGCGATTTACTGAACAGTGATAACCTCAAAGTAGCTATTACTCAGCTATGCCATGAGCTACAGGTCTGAAATTTTACTATGTTATAGCTGACCCAAAAGTAGGTGAACAACATATTTAAGCAAAATACTGTACATGCAATAGTTTTCAAGTTACAACTGATTTACTCAATAGTGATGACCTAAAAGTAGCTATTACTCAGCTATGCCATGAGCTACAGGTCTGAAATTTTACTATGTTATAGCTGACCCAAAAGTAGCTGAATAACATATTTATACGAAATTCTCTAAATGCAATAGTTTTGCAATTACAACTGATTTACTCAATAGTGAGAACCTCAAAGTAGCTATTACTCAGCTATGCAATGAGTTACAGGTCTGAAATTTCACTATGTTATAGCTGACCCAAAAGTAGGTGAACAACATATTTAAGCAAAATACTGTAAATGCAATAGTTTTGAAGTTACAACTGATTTACTCAATAGTGATGACCTAAAAGTAGCTATTACTCAGCTATGCCATGAGCTACAGGTCTGAAATTTTACTATGTTATAGCTGACCCAAAAGTAGCTGAATAACATATTTATACTAAATTCTCTAAATGCAATAGTTTTCCAATTACAACTGATTTACTCAATAGTGAGAACTTTAAAGTAGCTATTACTCAGCTACGCCATGACCTACAGATCTGAAATTTCACTATGTTATAGCTGGCCCAAAAGTAGCTGAATAACATATTTATACGAAATTCTCTAAATGCAATAGGTTTTAAGTGACAAGTGATTTACTCAATAGTGAGAACTTCAAAGTAGCTATTACTCAGCTATGCAATGAGCCACAGATCTGAAACTTCACTATGTTATAGCTGATCCCAAAATAGGTGAATAACATATTGAAACAAAATACTGTAAATGCAATAGTTTCCAAGTTATAAGCGATTTACTCAACAGTGATAACCTAAAAGTAGCTATTACTCAGCTATGCCATGAGCTACAGGTCTGAAATTTTACTATGTTATAGCTGACCCAAAAGTAGCTGAATAACATATTTATACGAAATTCTCTAAATGCAATAGTTTTGAAGTTATAAGCGATTTACTCAACAGTGATAACCTAAAAGTAGCTATTACTCAGCTATGCCATGAGCTACAGGTCTAAAATTTTACTATGTTATAGCTGACCCAAAAGTAGCTGAATAACATATTTATACGAATTTCTCTAAATGCAATAGTTTTTAAGTTACAAGTGATTTTACTCATGATGGAAGTTACTGAAAAGCCCAAAAGTAGCTATTAGTCACTTAGCTATTGAGACAGGCACCCAACTTACTCACCATATTGTAGCTATGAAAAAAGTAGCTGAATAACATATTTTAACAAAATGCTCTAAATGCAACACTTTTCAAGTTATAAATGATTTTGTGCATGATTTCATGAATTTTAATGCATTAAAAATTATTAAAAAAATTTATTAAAAAAAAAGTAAGACAGATCCAGGTCTCATACTCACACAGGAGAATCTACCTGTGGCCTAGTACATATATGCAAGATATGAGAGAAATCCCTGCAATAGTCACTGAGAAAATTGTGATTAAGTGTTGAAATTTTCACACTTTTGGTGGGGGTACCCCCCTTGTAATGTCTCTAGCAAACAGACGAACAGACAGATTTGCATGCCTTGAACAATTTTTCATCCTCGATAGATAAGGTATCTGTTAAAAAAAACAGCACGTCTCTAGGCCTTGTAGTTTTGGAGGAGAAGTTGTTCACGCGGACGCGTACGCGGATGCGTACGCCCACGCCGCAGAGTGACGACATAATGTCAGCTGACTGACAAGTCAGCTGACATAACCAGTTGTTGAAGCAAGTGTACAAGGCTGTGTAGTCAGTACCAGTCAGTACACTGTAACCAGTTGTTGTTGAAAGCAAGTGTACAAGGCTGTATAGCCAGTACCAGTCGGTACACTGTAACCAGTTGTTGAAGCAAGTGTACAAGGCTGTATAGCGAGTAACAGCCGGTATGCTCTGTAACCAGTTGTTGAAGCAAGTGTACAAGGCTGTATAGCCAGTACCAGGCGGTACACTCTGTAACCAGTTGCTAAAGCAATGTTACCACTATCTGTGTGTTGAATTCAGTTTGCTGTAGGTTTCCTCCATTAATTAAGGTATTTCTTTAATCGCACGTCTTATTTGTAGGTTGACAGTTGCTGGGGAAGCCCTTGTGAGCTATTTTTAGAAGCAATTGTTGGTTGGCGTGTCACGTGACCAGCTTGCTGGTCGGAAATACACGCGATTGGCTGAATGGAGCTCGTCATTTGTCGCGTTCTTTGTGATATATAAACCTGTAAATGCGCAGTATTCTGCTCATTCACCAACCCCACTACCGACAATGAAGGTCGGTCCATGAGAGAGAGACTGGTATCACAATAGATGCAAGTTGTGAAGAACGCACTTCCGACCTTCCTGTTCGATGAAAACACGTGACCAGCTTCGTGATTTGGTCGGAAGGACACGCGATTGGCTAACTGGAGATGACGTCAGTATTCGCGTTCTTTGTGCGATGCTTTACTAGCAACTTTACAGTCCACAAAACCCCACTACCGACAACAAGGCCGGGTTTGCAAAGCAGGGACTGGAGTCACAGTAGACGTGAGTTCTGAAGAACGCACTTCCGACCTTGCTGGTCGGTGAAGACACGTGACCTGCTTCGTGATTGGTCGGAAGAACACGCGATTGGCTGACTGGATATGACGTCAGAGGTCGCGTTCTTTTGAGCTGGCCGATCGGCTGATGCTTTAAAAGCAAAGAAGCCTGGGTGAAGATGAAGTCCTGGCCGGTCTGAAGTCGATTCTTCTTTTCAGCCGGCTGTACACTCAAACCAGTTTCCTGGCCATCCACCTCCCTTACTACCGACATAAGTGCCGGGTCCACAAGGGAGGGACTGAGAGTGATTCAAGATGAAGTTCCTTCTATGTAAATACTAGGTGAGGTCGGCTGAACATGAGCTTGCTGGTCGACTAATGCTTTACAGCAAAGATGTCTGGACCAGTGCGCTCTGAAGAATCTGAAGAATGCATCTCTTGCTGCTGATGTACATATATATAAGCTTACCGGTCGACTAATGCTTTAAAGCAAAGATGTCTGGACCAGTGCGCTCTGAAGAAATCTGAAGAATTCACCTATTTCTTCTGATGGAAAAACACTAAATACTCGAGCTAGGCTGGTGTGACTGATGCTTTACAGCAGAGAAGTCGGTACCAGTGCGCTCTGAAGAATGCACCTCTTGGGGATTTCCTTCTATTTGCAGTGTTCAAAACTACGTAGCTTGAAGTTTCCGTGATTTCTATTCGTATTACTAGAAAAGACGTTTCTATGGTGATGAACTGGGAAGTTACAGAGGGTACATTCAACAAACGAACACGGATAAAAATACCTGTAAGTAGTATATCCATTATTTCCTTAATATTGTCGATCTGCCCCTAACAACACCATGGTTGAATGGGAGGAAACTAGAAAAAAATGGCTGCCTTCATATTCCTCGTCGATAACTGCCCTATCATCAACACTAAATTGAGTCAACTAGGGAGCGTTTCCAGCAGATTTCTTAACGTATATCCGTGCTTGATATGAAGATAACATTTCTACACTAAAATATTCCCAAATAAGGTCGAAAATCCGTCATAATGCACACTTTCCTTTTAAAACTCTGGAGATGTTGAAAACACGTCTGCACAGTACACGCGCCAAACGAAAAAGATGCTATGACGTCATGTTGTCTAGACAGGAAGTAAATACCATGCGCCACCTTGCGAATGCACAGTACTGGGACCGGCCAGCCGGTGGAAACACAGGACGTCTTTTTCTGGCGTTTGGCGGGCCGGTCTGCGCCGACCGGTTTAGCAATTGTCCATTGGATAGGATGTATTAACGCAATAAAATGGTAAGCCTTTTAATTCTGATTTCTTTGATCTAAGCAAAAAAAGGTTAAATGTCATTTAAGAATGCATAGATAGGGCCCAAGCCAAAGGAAGCCACATGCGAATTACTGTTATTGATGGTTTTCTTATAGCTTTGATTGAAACTAATAATAAAAATAGCATCAGAGATGCCCGTACCCCACAGCCTGGGGAACTAGTTTTCAACACCATGAGATATAAAAGTAGTGAAACAGTACAAAGATTGGGATACTTTCAGAGCAGTGTCAGCTATATTAAGGTCAAAATGATGTTTAAGTAGAGAAAATAACATCTAAGAGAAAGAAAATGTATGTAAAGATAAAGTATTAAAACAAGACAATTCAACAGCAAGATGACAGCATTAATCAGTAAACTAAAAATTATGATACACACCTACAACCCCTAAGCAATGCCCCTATCAACTTCCTACACTTTACAGCTTCCTATCACACCATGATGTTGCACACACACACCCCCTAACCAATGTCCCTACCAAGTATCAACCTCCTACACCTTACGGTTTCCGAGATATAGCCCGGACAACTTTTCCCGCCAAACTTTTTTTGCTTGTTGTATACTTAAAGCATATATTTTATGTTCGTTCATGAACAACGATAATAAAATAGCATCAGAGATGCCCGTACCCCACAGCCTATGGAAATATTTTTAACACCATGAGATATAGAAGTACTGTATCAGTACAAAGTTCAGACTTTCAGAGCACTGTTAGATATAATAAGGTCCAAACAATGTTTAAATAGAGAAAATAATGTCCAACAGAAAGATAATGCATGTACTCTTACCATCTGGCATGGCCGAATTATAGTTTAGATGTTTTGCATGCATACAGAAGTGGTAATACATTCAATGAATGCTTATGTGTGGTGTTGAGCACAATCTGTGGCTCACTTGATGAAATTCCATCTGTTAGAATGGGAAGTTGTAAAAGTAAAATTCTTAATGAATTATAATATGACTAACAGTGCTTAATCCGCATCAAAAGACACACCCTTAGGTGCAACAAGATTTTAAAGGTCAAGGTCGAAGGTCAAATCAAGGTCAGACCATGACGTTGCACACCTACACCCCCTAACCAATGTCCCTAGTAAGTATCAACTTCCTACACCTCACGGTTTCCAATATATAGCCCGGACAAGATTCTATAGGTCAAGGTCACTATGGCAAGGTCAAATCCTGGTCAGACCATGGCGTTGCATACTACACCCCCTAACCAATGTCCCTACCAAGTGTCAACTTCCTACACCTTACGGTTTCCGAGATCTACCCCGGTCAAGATTTTATAGGTCAAGGTCACTACAAGGTCAAATCAAGGTCAGACCACGACGTTGCACACCTACATCCCCTAACCAATGTCCCTACCAAGTATCAACTTCCTACACCTTAGTTTCCCAGATATAGCCCGGACAAGATTTTATAGGTCAAGGTCACTACAGCAAGGTCAAATCAAGGTCACACCATGACGTTGCACACCGACACCCCCTAACCAATGTCCCTAGCAAGTATCAACTTCCTACACCTTACGGTTTCCGAGGTATAGCCCGGACAAGATTTTATAGGTCAAGGTCACTACGGCAAGGTCAAATCAAGGTCAGACCATGACGTTGCACACCTACACCTCCTAACCAATGTCCCTACCAATTATCAACTTCCTACACCTTACGGTTTCTGAGATGCAGCCCGGACAAACTTTTTCCCGCCGCCCACCCAGACACCATGGGTGAAAACAATACCCTGACAGCCCTTAAGACACCCATCCCCAACTTTGACATATTTACATACATCGCTTATGGGCATTACAAAGTAAGGGTGCAGTAAACTACCTGATCAAATTTAGAATATGTCTCATGAATAAAATATTGACAATTCTACATTCCTTTTTGGGAAATTAAATGCTGAAAGTGTTAAAAAAATACCTAGTAGATATTACCTACCCACTGATTGAGAGGAGTCCATGTTGGAACGCGTTGGCACAGATCTCTCAATGTTCTGATTACAATCACACAGGAAGGCAGACCATTAGCCCTAGCCTGACACATGGGGGGAAACAAAACATACCAGTTAAATATCTGGGCATTTTCACAAATTGGTAACTTACCTGTTAAAATTGCTACTAAAGATGAAAGAAACAATCAGGATTCTATTATTTTGCAAGGCATATCATATTTCAACTGCTGCATTTGATAAAAGCTTTATATTGCAAAAGTATACATAAATGGAGTTACACAACAAACTGGCCAAAAAAAACCCATGATTATATGGCCAAAAATATATAAACTAAGTTTTAAAAGAGAAGTTAACATTATGTTACTCTGTGGTATTGAAGTTAAAGTTGAATAATGTATTCAATTAACGCTTCAACATCTATTCGGTTGACAAATGTGTCTCACTACAGAACTACCTTTTAGCTTTAACTTAATGGGCTGGTATATATCTTTCATGTCTAATTTCTCACAATAATTATAATATATTGAGAAAGTCAGCCATTTTTTTTTTTTCAAAATATAAATATTTTTTATTCTTGAATTTCTGGTAAGATACGTTTGCTTCTAAGTTTTTCCTTTTTTTTCTTAATCCCTTCTCTTTTTACTTCATAGCTGTACACAATGCAGTCGTTAGACTGTGACTGTCCAGTCAGTTTTTTGTACATACTTAATCCAATCGTCTTCATCTTGCAGGTTCCAGTGTGCAAAGTATTAAATGGAAATACTGTTGTTAGGCACTGCATAAAAAATTCAAGAATAGTTCAGAGTAATTTCAGCAATTTTGACGACTCTTTTTCTTTAATTGGATTTTGCTAAACTTGCCATTTTCTTTGTTATAATCACACAGAATTTGCTGTGTAAACTGTTATATTGAATGAAATCACCAAGTGTGTATAAACTTGGCCAAATGAGATTTAGCATGATAGGATCATATGTTGCATTCTTGAAACACTTACACACCATCTTTATTTCAACTCAAGTACAGGAACAATTCAAAGAAAACTAAGTAATTCCATTAGTTGTCTTTGCAGGAGTAAGATGCACGTACATATTTGTTGAATCTATAGATGGTGTTTTCGTGTTAATGCATTTCAAATGTTGTACAATAGACTTGTAATATGTTGCTGTAACAAAAACTTATGTTTACGTCTGTTCCGTGACTAGTAATGTAAAACATTATATGCAAAACAGGCTTTTATATATTCACAAAATAAGAATTTAGGGAGAAATCGAAACATCTGGCTTCACAGTGAAATAAATTCCAAAGAAAACAATGCAAAAAATAAATAGCCTGGTTCCTGGTAAATGGCAACATCAGTGAAGCCCAACCTGAATGAAAAACCAATGCCAAACTTAGAAATATTCCATCTATGTTTTTTATTATTCATGTATTATCTTCACTTTGTCATATTTCTGTGAATTATGAAGTTGCTCTGGCACATTTCTTTAATTTACAAAATCTACCCTCAATATATTCACCATATCCATTCATTGCAATGTTGTAATTTTCCAGTCACTGTGATTCCATTTGAACCTCTCTTAGTGATGGGAGAGACTTTTACACTGATATAGAACTTGATTGGGTTACCAGATTATTAGTTTTAATTCTAGTGTGAACAACTATTACAGTACTTCTCTCAGGTATCAAAATATTGTAATAGTCTGACATGATGGTCATCATGTCCACGTTTTCATATTGACAAATAAACAAATAAATATTTCTAAATAAATAAATAAGAAAATATTCACATTTTTATAAACTCCAGATTTTTTTTTTTAATGTTTTTCTTCACTTTTTTGATGTCTTGGGAGAAAAACTTGCCCTAGCTTTACATTTGTTCCTACACTACACACATTCAAGGCATCATGGAATATCTAAACATGACCAGAATTTACTGAAACACTTTCTGTAAATTGGTTTCCATCCAAAATGCCTCCAACTGTGTTTCATTCTAAAGCTTTGGCAAGCTTTACTCAAATACAGACATTGTTTATTATGTACAGGGAATTGCTCCGTTAAACTGGTCCAAGATCTGAATAAAACAGAACCATTCACTTTCCAGCCTCAATAAATTGATGATCAATCTTCGTGTGGCTTAGGTTGGCAATGTCAGCAGTGTAACTTGTTAGAAAGGTTTCCAATAAAAAAAAACTTCCTTTGAATAATATAGTTCTCAGTTTTACCATCACAGATGTTCTTGCAAAACATTCTTACGATTATAACTTAACCCTCTAAATAACATACGCTGCTAACAAAGCACCATTTTAGGTTATATTTTAGTATGTACCCCAAAAATCTGTCTCCCAGTTACAAATGTGTGTGAAAGAGATCTCTGAATGTCTGTACAAATATCTTACTTAATCGCATACCATATCCAGTGATATTCTAGTCATTGAACCATTTTCATTAGAAGGGAGACAAATTACTACAGAACAGCATTTCAATGCAGGCAATTCTTTCACATTTATTCCTGTAACTGCGACATTTACGTTTACTGAAATGTGGAGAAAGAAGTGCCTACTAATCGATTGCCTCACTTTAAAGAATCCCTTTTCATGTGTTAGCTGCATTTCATAATCCAATCATTAAGTAAAAAGTTAAGTTCAAAGATTGACCATTCACCTAAGTGTCTTCAATAAACCTATCCTTTGACGCAATAAACATTTATCTGTGTTTCTCCTACACTGTAATCATGCATTACGTATTCTCCTCAAACACAAAACTACGAGGCTGAAAAGTAAGGAACAAAAAGTAATGCAAACCTGGAACCACTTAGCATGTCTGAGAGCGGCTAGAGCATCGAGGCATTTCTGCCTGTCCAAAACATCAGGAGGGTCGGGTTTGCTCGTCTGGGTACCTTCTGTGATGTAAATGAGTGAATGCAAATTGACCATCAGACATTATTACTGAAGTACAGTGACTTAATCCACCAACATGTTCTAATAGTGTACAATCTTGCAAAGAGTAGAGTTCAAAAAAAAAATAAATAAATAAATAAATAAAAAAAAATTGAAATTTTTTTCCCTCTCAAACAGAAAATTTGAATGTAAAATAAACTGTGGACAGTCGACTCCAAAACAATAATTTAAGTCATAATATTTCATTTTTAGAAAGTCAATTCTTTGTGTGTCTTATGACCAAATCCTTTGACATCTTTATTCTCTTTAATTCATGAAAATAAATTTATACTAATTTCTGAAATAATTTTCAACTTCTTATTTTTTTTTTTTTTTTTTTTTGTGAACCACTTTTTAAGGATATTTTCTTTCAGATCATAAGAACAAAAGCATTAATTCTAAGTGAACTCTCCCATTGCAATAAAACTCTGTCTTGTTAACACAGTATACGTGACTTATTCCTCCTGAAAAAAGAAACAACACATTTAAAACTTAACAGTCTAGTCTCTAAATTTGGGCTCCATACAGTAATGAAACCCAAAATTATTGCAATATTACCCTTATGCTAGAGTTAGTTAAATATGTGAACAAAGCTCTTTAGAGGAACCATGAAAACAGTATCTTTGGATAAAAAGGTGGTGTGCAGTGAAAAAATTTCGGGACTTTAAGGAATTATACTTTATCAAACTCTGTTTTATAACTCAAATGAGTGGGTAAATTGTTTATCAACAATGTGGTATATTCTTTTCATGAATATCAATATCCAGGTAAACATGTGCATTTGTAAATATACTGAAACTACTACAAAAACAAAATTGAACAATTTCATCAATTTTGAACCATTCTTTTTTCTATTTGTTTGGAAAATATATTACTGTAAACAAAAATACTTTATTTTACAATGCCTACATATTGCCTGATACTGAAATCATTCAAATCGTGCCATGCCAATAACTCTACACCCAACAATTTACTCACTAAAGCCATATGAATCATTTTTTTAAATGAAAAATATTACCCCTTATATATGATACCACCAACTAATCACTTGCACACCATTCAATATTTCTACGATCAATGTTTTGCGCGGCTTATACTTTTTTTATTTGTCTCTTAGACGACAGATCAACACTTTGCACTAAACAGATAAGCAAAGTGCTGCCCATCTATAAGAGTACAAATGATTCAATCATTTGCATTAAGTTCCTCTTGTAAGGCTCTTGCAGATTTCCCACATATAGGGCACAAGTTTTGTAGAAACAGGGAATAAAACAACACATTCTCCATGGTTATATAATCTACCTCCTGCTTCTTCAGCATTTTCATCCCTCATTACTGGCGAAGTCATCGTTATGGCGCACGTTGTCCTCTGTTCTTTGTCTGATGTCACAATCACTGCGGCTTCCTCCACGCATATCTTAATGTCATATTTGTCTTCTCCGGTCTGAAAGACACCAACATAAATTTCTCATTTTCTTTATTTTAAAATGATTTTTATCATTTTGACAGAAAAAGAGATCGAGATTTTTCCATCTGTACAAGCCCAAATTCACCATTATTACCTCCGCCAAGGAGGTTATGTTTTTGCCTGGGTTCGTTTGTTTGTGCGTGTGTGGACAAGATAATTCAAAAACTTATGGACAGATTTTGATGAAATTTTCAGGATATGTCTGAAAAGGTAAAAGGAAGAAATGATTAAATTTTGCAAGTGATCTGGATCACTATCTGGATCTTCTGGATCCATGACATGTAATTTTTAAAGACAGAGAACTAAAAAAGTTATGGATGGATTTTCATGAAATTTTTTAGGAAATGTCCTAAATGGGACAAGGAACAAGTGATTAGATTTTGGGCGTGATCTGGATCACTGTCTGGATCATCTGGATCCAGGCTGCCAGATGCCTTTGTGATCAAGATAACTCATTATTACCTCCGCCAAGGAGATTATGTTTTTGCCTGGGTTCGTTTGTTTGTCCGTGTGTGGACAAGATAATTTAAAAACTTATGGACAGATTTTGATGAAATTTTCAGGATATGTTAGAAAAGGTAAAGGGAAGAAATGATTTAATTTTGGGAGTGATCCGGATCGCTATCTGGATCTTCTGGATCCATGAAATGTAAGTTTTAAAGACTGATAACTCAAAAAAGTTATGGATGGATTTTGATGAACTTTTCAGGAAATGTTCTAAATGGGACAAGGAACAAGTGATTAGATTTTGGGAGTGATCTGGATCACTGTCTGGATCATCTGGATCCAGGCTTTTTTTAAAGGAAGGTATAGCCAGATAATTTTAGTGTGGCTTTTGATGATAGTCCAGGAATTGAGCTCCCTTGGCAGAGGTCTTTGCTCTCAGAGTGCTCTTGTTTAAAGTCTCTAACCATTGGTGGAATAATCAAATTCCACATTGTACAATTGGCTGGCGAATGACTTTAGCTGCATATTATACTGTAACATTAAAATTAAGCCACATTCCTTGTAATATTTATTGGCACTCCTGAGACAGGGTTAATGTACTTTCTATTTATCAACACAACTTGTATTTTAACCCTGGAGTACAAAGGTGAGAACACAGTGACCACTTGCTAGACTTGATAATCCCAAGACTGCCTGGGCTTCAGAAACACTATAACTGAGCCAAGTGAAGGTTCTTAATATCAGGTTTATGTAAAACTATAGTAAGAAATATGACTATTTGTGGTGTGAATGGTAAACCACATTTCGTTTCGGTCAGGTACAAATAATAAAATTTGCAAAGAATACAAGTAAAAGTTATTGAAAGAGTCATAATTTTAGGCCCTCTGTTAGTTCATAATTCGTCAATACAATATAAAACATATACATTTGAAGAAATATCTCACATTTTTACTTTATATTCATTGTAAATGAAGTTTATAATCTTCAAAATATCTTGTGAAGACAATTCCTGTTTAAAATTATGGCTCATGTACGCTCGCATTAATTTTCACCATATCAGTGGCAAGCATACAAAATTCCTGATTTCGTTCGGTTTAAAAAACCATGGACACTGGATTGGATTTTAGAATTGGTGTGACCACTAATGTGTGCAACAGTGTGTGTAACTGACCACTACGAAAACCCTTTATATTTATACTACTTAAAAATATAAGTCAGTGTGGATTTCTTTTGATGTGTTAGACCATTTACATAATCTGTTTGAGAATTTCACTGAATTTTCTTTCAAATTTCTTAATTTTACAAGGTCCTTATGATACATTTACCATTCTGTTGCTTCACTTACATTCATGTACTTGGGTAGCAGTGAATAAACTCTCTCCAGCAAGGTTCTTGTAGGCTTCTCTGCACACAACACCACCAGGTGGACATTGAGATCATTATGCAGGAGTAAGCCCTTGGCCAGGACCCCTACACGCATCACTCCCTTCAACACGCGGGGTGGGTTGGAAGAGTCGTCTTTTTTATCACTACAAAAAGACAGTCATAAGTTCAGGGCTCCCACAGACTTTTGATAACTGGATTCAAGGTCTTTTCAAGGATTTTCAAGGTCAACAACAACAATTCTCAAGGATATATTTTAAGCCACGGCCTCCTTTACCTCCCTTTCTGGCCATCCATTCCTCCCACAAAACTTTTTTTTTTCCACATAATTTTGACATAAAACTTGATGATGCAGATGCAAAAGTTGGGCAAAAACAAATTCAAGGACTTTTCCAAGGATTTTATTCAATTTTGGCCAAATTCAAGGACTTTCAAGGTCTTGAAAATGAAGCAATTTTTTTCAAGGATGTGGGAACCCTGAGGTTTACGCCATGCCAAGAAATTAACCATTTCTTTAAATGGACAAGGATTTTGAACATCTAGTGACCTAGGCAATTGAACTGGATTGGACACAAAAGATATATAGTGCATAATGTGAACTGGCATTATTGGTGAATTTGTATATGTATTCTATAGGTTAAAAAGATTTAACTCGTGTGACTTAATAACTTTACATTTTCTAACTTTACTTTTCAACTTTACTTTTTCAATTTACATTTCAGGACTGAATTTACTCGAAATATATGACCTGATGACTAATACATTGACCTCATTTTATTTGTCATTTTCACAGTTTCTGTTTACACACAAACGTGCAAATATTTGCCAAGAAGCATGATCAAATATTAGTGACTTTATTCTTGTTTTAAACCACAGTTAAAACATAGACATTTTCCCTCTGCAAAAGCAAATCAAGAGTTAATTTTTGTTGACATTCCATCTCACAAGAAAACTATGACGCCAATATTCAGACAATTATTTAATTTGCAAGAGATATAATTCCTCCAGAAACAAAAGCTTAAGACACTTTTCAAGCTGACATGCCATTTTCAACACTTATATGAATGCTATTTCCAGTTTAAATGGTCAGCATTTGAGTATGCCTTCATAAGTTCAGTTAGTACAGAGATCAAACAGTATTAATCTGATGAGGTTAAAGACTCATGAAACACTTAAAATCAGTAAAAGCAATTCCAGCTCAATGGTTTGGACTTCTACAAAAAACATGCAAAAGTAAACTTGTTTCAGTCTCTCTAATAACATGAGAGCTCAATATAACCAAATTGGTAATTTCTTGAGATAAAATGAAGACCTGTGAATATTCAAAGATTAAAAAAAAAAAAAAATTAGTGTGACATAAAGTGATTAACTGTACAACAAATCATCCCAGGATAGGTTAATGGCATTTACCTAGATAACGACTAATTACCTAATAATTCAAGAGAAAACAGAAATCAGAAAATCAAAGACACAAATCAGACTGACGTGCTGTTTTCGACAATAGAAATACCGCATTACAAGATTGTCATCATATTTTGTGTCTCTTCACTTATAACCTGTAACTCTGAGGAAACCCTGTAACTTTATGTGGAAGTAGAAAAGTGACTACTCAACTCGCACAATTATAGTCCAGTTTTATTACTGAAATTTCAAAATCGCAAATGTTCAGTATTGTTTTCACCATATTATAAACTATATAGGTCCTAATAAACTTGCAAATTTAATAAGTAAATTAAATTTTTATAAGTTAATACCCTATCCAATGGACAATTGCTAATCCGGTCGGCGCAGACCAGCCCGCCAAACGCCAGAAAAAGACGTCCTGTGTTGCCACCGGCTGGCCGGTCCGTAATACTGTGCACTCCCCAGATGGCGCCTCGTACTTCCTTCCTGTCTAGACAACCTGACGTCATAGCATCTTTTTCGTTGTCTAAACCTCTTAGACCCCTAGTAAGCTGATAGCGGGGTCGGTGGGAGGGTCTTGTGTGTCCATTGGATAGGGTATTAACTTATAAAAATTTAATTTACTTATTAAATTTGCAATTTTATTGCATTAATACATCCTATCCAATGGACAATTGCTGAATAACTACCGCTTGGTCGGCGGGTAAGTTACTAGGGAACTCACAAGTAATAGCAAATTTTAACCTACGGTCTAGGCTGACTTTGTCAGGAGACCTATAGGTCCAGGCCTGGGTTGACTTTAAGGTCAGGAAACCCTGCAAGGCCATGGTCGGTTGTCAGCAGCCGGTTACCCGGGGCTATACCGCCGTCGCCCCCCCCCCCCCCCTTTTTGCAGACCTGCTCTGAGGTAGGGGAAGAGAGGGATGAGTTCAGTCCCAGAATGCAAATAAACCTCCCAAAGGAAGCACGCCACACTTAATTCTTATGTACATGAAGAACTGTTATGCACATATACAAATCTCCTCAATCTAAGGGCCACTTGTGGATCTGCTGAGCAGCCACTACCTAGCCCAATGGTAAAGCTCTGAATACGCCCAAGCCCCGCCCTTCATATAGAACTGTGTGAAGGTATTGTGACTTCAGTGGCGGGCTGACAAGATCAGTGTTGATTCTAGGAATTTCAAAAAGTGGGGGCGATCCCCCACCACTACACAAAATGTGGGGGAGGGGCTAAAAATTCTGGGGGACGACTTTATGATAAGTTTAAACTAATAAAAAATACATTTTCAGTTTATTTAGGCATTTTTAACAGTGGACTTCTATTAATTAGTGGTCAATTTTTATTGCCTTGCCCAATAAAAATAAACTTCAAGGCTAGTGATAGAATTTTAAAAAAATACTGAAAATGGTTATTTACATCAAAGTGGCTCCTGTCATGGCATTATGGTTTTAAGTTTTCATCTGAAGTCATGGCATCACAAATTCAGTCATTACACCATCAATTCATACAAATATGTTGGAAAACCCCACAGAATACCATGACCTCATGAATAGTAATGAGTAGTCCACAAATTCTTCTAGTAAAATATTGTTAAAAAATCCCATGAAATTGTCAATATTTTCTACGAATCTGAGCTGAGCTTTGTGGTCCATCTAGTATTTTATCTTAAAGCAGAAAATATTGTTAAGAAACCTCATTAATATTAATGAGTTGTCCATGAATTCTGATCTTCAAGTAAAATATTTTCTAGACATACATTGTTGGGAAACCCCCCAGATACGTAGGGTCAGCACCGGTTTGCCTCTCCTGTTGTGGTAACAATCCAGTCTACTGTAAGTTTCGTTTTTCTTGCAGCCATTTTTTATATAATCATCCACTTTCAGCTTAATTTTATATTTTTGGGTATAATATGTCCAAATACTGTCTGTACCTCATAATATATTTGAGTTTGTAAACGATCACGAAACCAAAATCATCTACAGGCATTATTCGAAGAACGTTTTGACGGAAAAATCAAAACCTCGACAAACTCTCGCTCCACGCATCGTTTCGATTTCTTTGATCTCTCGTCTTTTCGCTTCGTATATATATCCCGCATTGCCTTGTGCTGAATGCGTTTTTTTACAATCTTGTCCCCGCATACTTCGATGAAATCCGCGAGCAAAAGCAAATTAATGCGAGATATCGCAGAAAACGCATCCTAGAAGCAACTCTGCAAGATTGGATCTAAGGAGACTCCCGACTGGAAGACCTTAGAAGCAGCAAAGGCCCTGACATCATGGGCTTTAACCTGATGTTAAAAGTGGGCCTCCTGGTCAGAGAGCTCATAACATAGGATCACAGTCTGCTTGATCCAAGAGGAGATAGTGGCAGGTGAGCTGTCTTTGTTGAAACCGTTCTTAACGGAGACAAAAACCACCTCCTTATTCTGCCCGATGTCTGAGGTCCTGTCCAAATAGTAGCACAATGCTCTGACCAGACAGAGGGACCTGTCAGACTTGGGGGATCTATCCAGAGTGCGGGCCAGGGCTGTTATAACCCCAGGGGCCACACTGGACACTCTATGGCCAGCTGATTCTAGGATAGAAAGCTGGGTGATGGATACAGGGACACCTTTGACCAATCGGATTGGTGTCCAATATATCAGTTTTGCTAGGCATGAATCTCACTTTTGCACTTGCCCGACCCAAGGGCCAAGAGGAATACCGTCTTGAAGGTCAAATGCTTCAAGGGGGCCTCCTTAATTAGATCAAATGGAGTCTTAGCTGGTGCACGGCCAGTAAGAGGTTCCAGGAGGGTATGCCACTCCTGCCTTTGGGTCTGTCTCTGAGGAATCTATCCAGGAGACGAGCGAGATTTCCGTCGTTACTGAAGTTGAAGGGTGGATTTCCCAGTTTATCAACTATGGGTGACCTATAACCATCAATGGTGCTGGGCTGTTTGCCAAGCATGTATCTCACTTCTACGCTTGCCCGACCCCAAGGCCAAGAGGAAAACTGCCTTGAGGGTCAAATGCTTCAAGAAGGCCTATAATTGGTTCAAAATGAACCTTGTCAGCTGGTGCAAAAACCAGGGAGAGGTTCCAGGAGGGGGTTCCCCTCCGGCCTTTGGGTCTGTCTCAGTGGAAGCTATCCAGGGGACGAGTGAGATTTTCATCCTTACTAACATTGATGGGCAAATTTTCCAGACTATCAGCAATGGCTGACCTATAACCATCAATGGTACTGGGCTGCAACTTCCTGTCCTGAAGCAGGTACCTAAGGAAGTCAGCAACTGACTTTACAGGTGGTGTCCGAAATCCACCTGATGAATGATACATCACTTGGTAAAAAATGACCCATTTGCCTCATAGACCGATCTGATTGACCCCCCTTTGAGGAGCCTCAATTCTTGCTGCCACTGTCTCAGACAAGTCCTGCTCCTCGATTGCTGAGGCTCTAGGAGCCCTGCATGGAGATTAAGATTGTCAGATTTCTGTGAGGGATCTGATCGAATGGCTGTGAACAGGCTGGGCAGATTGGGCAGGCTCAGCGGGATGTGGCTGGACATGGCCACTAGATCCCAAAACCAAGGCATGTTGGGCCACCCCGGAGCAATCAGAATGATTCTCTTACATGGGGAGTCTTGCAACTTCTCCACCACTTTGCCCAATATGGCTGATGGTGAGAAGGTGTATCCTTTTAGATCCTACCATGGCCGACTGAGCACATCCACTGCTGTGGCCAGGGGATCCGGTACCGGTGACACAAAACAGGTGACTTGTTGTTGAACCTCGTGGCAAATAAGTCTATTTTGGGCCGATGCCACCTACTGCATAGAGTGGAAGACCTCTGGAAGGAGAAACCACTGTTTGGATGGTCTGGCCTAGCCTGGACAGCCTGTCTGCTACCACATTAGGCCGGCCTGGAATGTGTCGTGCTTTAGAGTCACTTGTTTCCTGGTACACCAGGTCAAGATTCTCCATAGTAGGGCACAAAGTGGGCCCAACCATATTCCTCCTTCCTTTATGTATGACACTACTGTGGTGTTGTCAGTTGCTACAAGTACTATCTTGTTTGAGCAAATGTCTTATAACTCTTAAAGTCAGAAAAACTGCTTAAAGGTCTAGATAGTTTATATATAACTTGCTTCCCGGAGGGGACCAGGTTGCTCTTGCAAAGTGCTCATCTAAGTGAGCGCCCCACCCTTCTATTGATGCGTCTGTAAATATTTGCAGAGCATGTTTTATTGGGTGTAATGGTTGGTCTGTAAGTGCATCGTCTTCCTTCAGCCACCATTGTAAATGGGGGTGCAGGGACCTGGGGACTTGGATCACCTTTTCCCGTGATTCTGGTACCCTCCAGTTGTTTCTGAGATGCCACTGTATGGGTCTCATATGAAGTCTGCCTAGATTAACATGCTTTTCTGTAGATGTTAGTAAGCTATCAAGGGCATGAATTCCCGGACCGGGGAAGCCGGTAGGGATAGCAGTTTTAACAGTCTCTTGAAGGCTCTGTCACCAGTCCAGAGTCGGTCGGAACCGATCAGACCCGAAGACAAACTGGTAGCCTACAAAATCAAAGTCTTGTTTGGGCTCCAGCTCTGATTTCTCTAAGTTCATCAGCCAACCCAGTTGCTGACACATTATTTACTAGTTCCTGTATATGTTGGAGACAAGCCTGGTGGGATCTGGCTCTCACCAACCAGTCGTCTAGGTACTGGTGGCTTCTTAAATCCTTGTGTATGGCCATCTATTTCACCCGCTGTGGACAAACCGAATGGCAGGGCCTTGAACTGGTATGCCCGACCTTGGATGTGAAATCTCAGTCATTTCCTGGATTGTTCTTGTATAGGTATATGGACATAGGTATCCCTCCTTCAACAGTTGTACTACCTAGGGTCCAGCCCCAAGGCTTCCTACGTTCCCAAAAAAGGGCTTAGTCTGGATCCTATAGGCAGATAGTGTGCCACATTTGGGACATTTGGTATTCTGACAAACATTTTCTGTCCCTCCGGACACTGGTCCGGTCTGGTGACAATGATCCCGGTAACATTCTCCCTGCTCTTATTGCGGTCCGGTGGGGCTGACACAACTTTTCACATTAATAGACTCTTCGCCCCGGGCCAGCAGCCTGCAAGGTGTAGCATTTACAGAGCAATTGTCATTTGTGAGATGTCTGACCCCTAGCCAGACATGATGATAAAATTTATTATCTCTCCAGTCAAGTCCAGCACCGATAACAGGTTGTTGAGAGATGTGATAAGGGAAGGTTGCCTGGCAGTAGGTTGGGACACTGTCATGTCACATCACCAAGGCCATTGACCGGTCTAAGAATTCTCTGTAACCAACTTAACCTTAAGCAACTCTGTCCGGTACCAGGACTCCATACCCGGTACTTAACTGTAACCAGCAATTCTCTGTAACCGGCAAAAAACTGGCAGGCTGGGGTCACCAATCAATTTGACAGCTACTGGTCTATATTTAGCCAGCCTTTTTTTTTTTTTTTTTTTGGCTCGAAGCACTAGTCAGTAAGGACTGTGTAGCCAGCCCCCTGTTAGTAGACTTGTAACCCGTAGGTTGAAGCAAGTGTACTAGGCTGTGTAGCCAATAAACAGCCGGTACACCCTGTAACCAGTTGTTGAAGCAAGTGTACTAGGCTTTGTAGCCAGTACCAGCCGGTATACATTGTAACCAGTTGTTGAAGCAAGTGTACAAGGCTGTGTAGCCAGTACCAGCCAGTACATTCTGTAACCATTTGTTGAGGCAAGTGTACAAGGCTGTGTAGCCAGTACCAGCCGGTACACTCTGTAACCACTTGTAGCCAGTAATAAAAACAGTTGCTAAATCAATTTTACAACTATCTTGTGTGTTGAATTCAGCTTGTTGAAGCAAGTGTACAAGGCTGTGTAGCAGGAACCAGCCGGTACACTCTGTACCCGGTTGTTGAAGCAAGTGCACAAGGCTGTGTAGCACGGTAGTGGTCGGTACACTCTGTAACCAGTTGTTGAAGCAAGTGTACAAGACTGTGTAGCCGGTACTGGTCGGTAAACTCTGCAACCGGTTGTTGAAGCAAGTGTACAAGGCTGTATAGCTGGTACTGGTCGGTACACTCTGTAACCAATTGCTAAAGCAATTCTTTTGTGTTGAATTCAGCCATTAATAAAAAGTGTTTCTTTGAACGCACGTCTTATTTGTAGATTTGACAGTTGTTGGGAAAGCCCTTGTGAGCTATATTTAGAAACAATTGTTGGTCGGTGTCACGTGACCAGCTTGCTGGTCGGAGGGACAACGTGATTGGCTGATTGGAGATGACGATCTGATTCGTGAACTGGTCGGTGAATCACGTGACCAACTTCGGGGATATGCCCTCACTAGACGCGTTCTTTCCTTATATCAAACTGAAAGCAAGCTTACTGGTCGACTGATGCCTGTAGCAGAGAAGTCTGTACCAGTACGCTGGAGGTGGATTACAGGAACTAAAACTGGAATCACAGAAGACGTGAGTGCAAAGAATGTACTTCCGACCTTCTTGTTCGGTGAATCACGTGTTAAACTTCGTGACTGGTCGGTGAAAACACGTGACCAACTTCGTGAAGACACGCGATTGGCTGACTGGATATGACGTCAGAGGTCGCGTTCTTTTTTGCTGGCCGGTCGGCTGATGCTTTAAAAGCAGAGAAGTCTCGACCAGTGCACTCTGTAGATGAAATTCCTGGCCGGTCTGAAGTCGGTTCTTCTTCTCAGCCGGCTGTACACTCAAACCAGTTTCCTGGCCATCCACTGCCCTTACTACCGACACAATGGCCGGGTCCATAAGGGTGGGACTGAGAGTGACAAAAATTCCTTCTGTGTAGTAAATACTGGAGAGGTCGGTTGAAGAGATCTGAAGAATTCACCTCTTGCTTCTGATGAAAATATACTCGAGCTAGGCTGGTGTGACTGATGCTTTACAGCAGAGAAGTCGGTACCAGTGCGCTCTGAAGAAATCTGAAGAATTCATCAATAAAGTCGATCTGCCCCTAACAACACAATGGTTGAATGGGAGGAAACTAGCAAAAAGGCTGCCTTCATATTTCCCGCCGATTACTGCCCTATCATCAACAAAAAATTGAGTCAACTAGGGAGCGTTTCCAGCAGATTTCTAAAAGTATATCCGTGCTTGATCAGAAGGTAACACTTCTACACTGAAAATATCCACATATAAGGTTGAAAATCCGTCATAATGCACACTTTGCTTAAAATATCTGGAGATGTTGAAAACACGTCTGCACAGTACACGCGCCAAACGAAAAAGATGCTATGACGTCAGGTTGTCTAGACAGGAAGGAAGTACGAGGCACCATCTGGGGAGTGCACAGTATTACGGACCGGCCAGCCGGTGGCAACACAGGACGTCTTTTTCTGGCGTTTGGCGGGCCGGTCTGCGCCGACCGGATTAGCAATTGTCCATTGGATAGGATGTATTAACGCAATAAAAAACAGTGTCATCAAGCAGGCACAGGATATCTATGCAAAACTAGTTCCAGATTATGCAGTATTTGTCAGCCAGGATTCAGAATAGTTCTATTTAGATTTTAGAACAATTCACATTTTATGTTGGTAAATCCTCAAAGTTAAAACTACTCCTTGAAATAAATTAAGGATAAACATTCTGAGAGAAAATGAAAGTGAGCATTGATGATTTTGTCAAGATTTCCAACATGCACTTTACCCCTATAAGTAGAACTTGAATAACAAATTATTTCAATACAAACAGGATTTCTAATTAACAGGGTAACTTTCAATGAAAGATGCCACAATAATATTCAATCCTAATTACTTGGAATTTTAATTAACACACACTTTTGGGTATCTAACATACTGGACTACTTCTGCTGTTAGATGACCACCTCGTAAACTTACTTGTCTTTTGCAGGCTCTTCCTTCTTCTCCTCTTTCTTGACCTTCGGTTCAGGCTTTTTGCCGCTGAAGTCTTTCTTTGGGTCCTTCCTGTCCGTTTCCATTGGTTTGGTGCAATCGGCATTCGTGAGCTGGTCAGACACCAACTTCAGGGCCTTCTCACAGGAAGACACAATGTTCTGAACCGCCTGAAAAAATACACCAAATGTCAGTTTACTTAAAATCCCAAATATGACTGTAAATCAGTTGTAGCATTCACTTTTGCTATAAAATAAGGTACAAATTTAGCCATCGCAAAAATACCAATTCAAGGATTTTAACAAGACAATTACGAAAAAATAATTTTTGCTTAGCAGTAAATCCATAGTAAACCAAATATCCTACTTAGCATTACCTCAAAGCAAACACTTTACATTAAAGTTGAAATTAGTACAGAATTGTCATGACTGATAAAGTGCAAAGTTGATATAAATCCCTGTTTCTGTCAAATGAGCTGTCTCTTAATGCATTCCTTATCATAACAGGCAACTGTGTTTGAAAAGATGGTATGAAATTTCAACAGACTTAGTTATTTTCTGAGAAAACCTGAATTAGATCGTATCTAGATATTTAACACTTAGATAATTTTTGCTCAATTTACAATGATGTGTGACATGGTAGCTTCAGTCATTGCAGCACAGTAGTTACCTGTAATTCCACATCATTTGGATAAATTGAAGTATGTTTGGCCATCACATGTCGGTCATCCAAAGAATCTGGTCTCCTCACCGGCATCCCATGTCCATAGCCATAACCGTACGATGGCTGCTCATACATCATCCTGAAAACAGGAGTGTACATAGAGGTCACTATCCCACTATATTCACTCAAGGGTTCCTTTATTATTGCCACTGTCATACAGCAATAGCCCACTTACTCCTGTGATTATTAGGGCTGTGAACGAGTACTCGAGCCTCGATAGACGAGTCGATCTTTGCTAGTACTTGAGTCCATTTTAAATCCTCGGTTACTCACGAGGTATTGTATTATTGCCCATGTAATGAAACGCTTGTGTAAAATATGTCACATTTCAGCATTTCCGTCACATAATATCAATTAAAGTTGTTATTTTCACTTGAAAATGTATAATTTACTCCATATTCTATAATATCTGGTCAAATAGAAGACGTTTTTCTTCAAAATGTTTGTTTCTGGAACCGACTATCTGTTTACAGATGACTTCTAATGGTAGATACCAAATGTCACGGTTACTCGAATTCGGGCCGGTTATGAGAGGACGAGTATTCGATGCCGTTTTTCAGCACCCATCCCAGCCCTAGTGATTATAATACCAACCACAATGGAAGGTATGAGCTTGCCAATCATGCCTGGCCGTTTACACTGCAAATGTTGAACTAATAAGCAATCTCCCCAACCCTGCTACCTACCTGTCATATCTTCTACCAAACTGATGCACAATATGTTTGACATCATTTTCAATATACAACAAAGGACATTCACATTGTGCATTTGAACAATGAATAAACTTAATGTTTGAAAACTAAATTCAAGGCACGACAGAAACAGACAAAATCAAAGACATCAATCAGACTGACGTGCTGTTTTCGACATTAAAATTGCCGTAATTAAAAGATGGTCATCATGTTTGTGTCTTTTCCACTGTTTCAACAGAACTTTAACTCTTTGTATATGAATAAACAAAATTGAAATACTTAAATAAAATTATTTCCCACAATGTATCTTACAGATTCAAGGAATAGGTAAGTAAGTTTTATCTGCCTAACACCACTTATCTTTTACTTTGCATGCACAAATTGACAAGACAGAATTTTCTTGAGTTTCATTACCCACATGTATGTCATTTCGAAAAAGACCAGGAATGAAAGAAATCACACAACAGTCTACCCTGTAGTACCCACATGTATCTCATTTCCTCTCTCCACCTCTCTTCAGCGTCTCTGCGCCTCCAGTACTCCTCTTTGGCTGCCTGTCTGCGCAACTTTTCCTCCTGGATCTTACGCATGCGGATACTGGGCTTCACTTCCACTGCTAGTTTTGGGTCAACCTTTTTCTGTCAAAATACAAAGTTGGGTGTGAATATCCATGCATACTGCTGAGGTCATTTCAGGAGAAATCTGTGAATTCTAAGTCTGCCACTGTGGCCTAGTGGACAACACATGCCTAGGAACAGGCATGAAACCCAGGTACAGGCAGATATGGTGGTCCTCTGTCACTGCGTTTCTACTCCTAGTGGCAGGCTGCAAGACCTGCTGTCATCCCTGACCCTCTGTCTTTCAGTCGTGGACTGCCAGTCACCTGAGAGCTTGAGCTGTACTTGTGCAGTCATAATGGATCAATAGCACTTTGAGTCCAGTAGTACAATGAGATATTGGGCAAAGTATAAAATATAATACAATGTCAATAGCTGGATTAAAAGATTTTCAAAGACACAAAACCATTACAAAGTAACTATTTTTATAATACTGGAAATTCTTAAATATAGTTTTTAAATTTGTGGTAAACAAATAAATACTTTGACTCAACCTTCTTGTCTTGGAAGTCTCAATAATAGAGAATACTACAGTTTTTAAGGTGCAAGTAGAAGATAGACCTACGCATCGGTAGAACCGATGCAAATTTGTATCCACCGAAAAGACAACTCACCAAAGCCAGTGAACCATAGTTTGACCTTGAAGGAGGGGCCCTGGGTCAAATCTGAAAACATCAGAAGATTCCCAGCTCATGACCTCCTATAAGTTGGTTTCATATTGCAAACCTCTAGGACCAATAATAAGTTATCAGCACTTTTAAGTTTGGCTATTGTCAGTTGACCTTGAAGGAGGGGCCCAAGGTCAAATCTGAGCACATCAAAAGATTCCTAGCCCATGATTTCCTATAGGTTGGTTTTACTTTGCAAACCTCTACGACCAATAATAAGCAAGTTATAAGCACCTTTAGGTTTGGATATCCTTGTTGACCTTGAAGGAGGCGCCCAAGGTGAAATGCGACCACACAAAAATATTCCCAGCCCATGATTTCCTATAGGTTGGTTTACCATCCCAAAAAATTCTCAGCCCATGACTTCCTATAGGTTAGTTTACCATCCCAAACCTCTAGGACCAATAATAAGCGAGAGTTATAAGCACTTTTAAGTTTGGCTATCCTCGTTTAACCTTGAAGGAGGGGTCCAAGGTCAAACCTGACCATACCAGAAGATTCCCAGCCCATTATTACCTATAAGCTGGTTTGCCATCCCAAACCTGTACGACCAATAATAAGCGAGAGTTATAAGCACTTTTAAGTTTGGCTATCCTCGTTTAACCTTGTAGGAGAGGTCCAAGGTCAAATCAGACCACATCAAAAGATTCCCAGCCCATGATTTCCTATAGGTTGGTTTACCATCCCAAACCTGTACGACCAATAATAAGTTATAAGCACTTTTAAGTTTGGCTATCCTCGTTTGACCTTGAATGAGGGGTCCAAGGTCAAATATGACCACACCAAAAGATTCTCAGCCCATGATTTCCTATAGGTTGGTTTACCATCCCAAACCGGTACGACCAATAGTAAGTTATAAGCACTTTTTAGTTTGGCTATCCTCGTTTGACCTTGAATGAGGGGTCCAAGGTCAAATATGACCACACCAAAAAATTCTCAGCCCATGATTTCCTATAGGTTGGTTTACCATCCCAAACCTCTAGGACCAATAATAAGCAAGTTATAAGCACTTTTAAGTTTGGCTATCCTCGTTTGACCTTGAAGGAGGGTCCAAGGTCAAATATGACCAAACCAAAAGATTCCAAACCCAAGATTTCCTATATGTTGGTTTACCATCCCAAGCCTGTATGACCAATAATAAGTTATAAGCACTTTTAAGTTTGGCTATCCTCGTTTGACCTTGAAGAAGGGGTCCAAGGTCAAATAGGACCACATCAAAAGATTCCCAGCCCATGATTTCCTATAGGTTGGTTTACCATCCCAAAACTTTAGGACCAATAATATGGGAGATATAAGTACTTTTCATGACTGACAAAGAAGCGCCCGTGGCGGCCATCTTGTTTTTCAAAATGAGACCAAAAATACTCCAAGTCAAAATTTTGTAATGAGGAACATACCCTGCCAATTTGAGATCTCTACCTATAATACCCTTTGCTCTAGAGGGCACCAAAAGTCCTAGCTGAAAGTCAAAAGACGTCCGTGGCGGCCATCTTGTTTTTCATGAGGCCAAAAATATTCCCAGGCAAGATTTTATGGTTATGAATATATCCTGCAAATTTGAGGCTAGCTATAGTATTTTTTTTGTTAAGAGTGGTAACGGTGAAATCTACACACTGCAGCATCAGCATAACGAAGCGAAATCCATAGTATCCACCGGTGGATACAATTAGCCATAACTATAAACACTGTTTTAAAATTGGGGAATGCTATTTATAATATCTTCATATTTTTTTGAATAACATGCCAGTGATTCCAATACCTTGTATTGCAGCCTGTGGCGTCTTCCTTTCATGTGCATGAGTTTAGCATTGGGGTCGTTAAACTTGCATTCACAAAGTTTGCAGTGGAAACTGACCACTTTTCCAAATTCATTCTTCACCTCCTCTATGTATTCAAATCCTAAAAAAAGAAAAAGATAGTCATTATGTGATGTACAGACTAACCTCCGTTTACCATCTTTTTAAAACAAATTCTCTGGGTGCTCTACAAAGAATCTTGATTGAATGAGGGTAAACTCGAGATATTGCACCTAATAGAAATATTCTTAAACCGTTTTGACAGAAATCCCATGAAATTCTCAGTTATGAAAATTGGGGAGTCAAATAAGATGTGAATCAAATTTCGGAGTAATAGGAACACAGAATTTCGTAGTCATTAAACCACACAATGAAACCCGGAAACACATACCAACAGGGGACACCTCCTTCTCTCCAGGGAACAGAGTGTCATCCAAAGCATCTGGGTTGGTTGGAGTCTCAACTTTAGGCTCTTCCTTCACAACAGGCTTTGGTTCTTCCTTTAACTGATGCGCAGCACTCTTCAACTGCCCTGCTCCTACAGTTCAAACAAAAAGAAATCCACTTTTCCATAAAATTGCAAATTTAATAAGTAAATTAAATTTTTATAAGTTAATACCCTATCCAATGGACAATAGCTTATCCGGTCGGCGCAGACCGGCCTGCCAAACGTCAGAAAAAGACGTCCTGTGTTTCCACCGGCCAGGCCGGCCCAGTCCTGTGCACTCGCCAGGTGGCGTGTAGTACTTCCTTCCTGTCTAGACAGCGTGACGTCATAGCATCTTTTTCGTTGTCTAAACCTATTGGACCCCTAGTAAGCTGATAGCGGGGTCGGAGGGAGGGTCTTGTGTGTCCATTGGATAGGGTATTAACTTATAAAAATTTAATTTACTTATTAAATTTGCAATTTTATTGCGTTAATACATCCTATCCAATGGACAATAGCTGAATAACTACCGCTTGGTCGGCGGGTAAGTTACTAGGGATTAAAGTTGAACTTATGTCCGAGATTATAAACATCTCTACTTTAGCCTGGGTGGACCTTGAAGTCAAAAGGCACCCTTAAGGCTATGGTCGAATATCATCATCCGGTTGTCCGGAATGGAACCGTCAGAATCGACCTTGCCCCCCCCCCCCCCTTTTTTAACAGACCCGCTATGAGGTAGGGGAAGAGAGGGATGAGTTCAATCCCATAAAATAACACCTCCTGGAGGAAGTACGTGAGAGATTTTTTTTTTTTTTTTTTTTGTTCTTAACTAAATGTGCTATATATACAAATATACAGATCTCCTCTAGGTACCAGTCTGTTGGTGGATCTGCTGAGCAGCCACAACCGGTCCAAGATGGTAGAGCTCTGAATCAGCCCAGGCCACATCCTTCAGGTAGAATTGGGTGAAGGTATTATGAGATTTCCAGTGGCAGGCTGCTAAGATCTGTTCTAAGGAAACTCCCGATTGGAAAGCCTTAGAAGCCGCAAAGGCCCTGACATCATGAGCTTTAACTTGATGTAGGGTGTGGGCCTGATGATCAGAGAGCTCATAGCATAGGATCACAGTTTGCTTGATCCATGAGGAGATAGTGGCAGGGGAGATGTCTTTGTCGAAACCTTTCTTGAAGGAGACAAAGACTAGCTCCTTGTGTTGCCTGAGGTCTGAAGTCCTGTCCAAATAGTAGCGCAAGGCTCTGACTGGACAAAGGGATCTGTCAGACTTGAGGGATTTATCTAGAGTAGGAGCCAGGGCTGGTATGACCACTGGGGCTACACTCTGTGGACCCTCCTTGGCCAGCTGATTCTTAGAGAGAAAGCTGGGGGATGGAAAAAGAGACACCTTAGACCAGTCAGACTGGTGTCTGATGTTTTTATGCTGCCATGCATGAATTTCACTCCGTCTTTTGCCAGAGCCCAGGGCCAAAAGGAAGACAGTCTTGAAGGTCACATGCTTCAGAGACGCCTCCCTAAGTGGTTCGAAGGGAGCCTTTGTCAGCTGGTGTAGTACCAGGGAAAGGTTCCAGGAGGGTATCCCCCTCCGCCCTTTGGGTCTGTCTCTGTGGAAACTTTCCAAGAGACGAGTGAGGTTATCATTTTTGCTGATATTGATAGATGTGTCACCCAGTTTATCAGCAATGGCAGATCTGTATCCATCAATGGTGCTGGGCTGTAATTTCTTGTCCTCAAAGAGGTACATTAAGAAGTCAGCTACTGACTTTACAGGTGGTGACCTGAAGTCCACCTGATTAGTGTCGCACCACTTTGTAAAAATGGTCCACTTTGCCTCATAGACTGATCTGGTTGACTTTCTTTGAGGAGCCTCAATTCTTGCTGCCACTGCCTCAGAGAAGCCCTGTTCTTTGATTTTTGTGGCTCTAGGAGCCAGGCATGGAGATTTAGATTTGTCAGATTTCTGTGAGGGATCTGACTGAAGGGCTGTGTTAGCAGACTGGGCAGGTTGGGTAGGCTGAGAGGGACCTGGCTGGACATGTTCACTAGGTCCCAAAACCAAGGCATGTTGGGCCACCCCGGGGCAATCAGAATGAGTCTCTTGCACGGGGAGTCCAGTAGCTTCTCCACCACTTTGCCCAATATGGCGGTCGGTGGGAAGGCGTATGCATCCAGATCGTCCCATGGCAGGGTGAGAGCATCCACTGCTATAGCCAGGGAGTCCGGTACCGGAGAGACAAACTGAGGTAACTTGTGGTTGAACCTCGTGGCAAATAGGTCTATTTGAGGCCGGTGCCATTGATTGCATAGTTGTTGGAAAACTTCCGGAAGGAGGGACCATTCTGTTTGGATTGTCTGACCCAGCCTGGATAGCTTGTCGGCTATCACATTTAAATGGCCTGGGATGTGTCGGGCTTTTAGAGTCACTTGTCTCTGGGAGCACCAGGTCAAGATTCTCCATAGTAGGGCACACAGTGGGCCCGACCTCATGCCTCCTTCCTTGTTTATATAAGCTACCACTGTAGTGTTGTCGGTTGCCACCAGAACCATTTTGTTTACACAAAGGTTTTGAAACTCTTTGAGGGCCAGGAAGACCGCTTTGAGTTCTAGATAATTTATGTGCAGTTTGCTTTCTGGCACCGACCAGGTCCCTCTTGCAGTGAACTCGTTTAAGTGAGCGCCCCACCCTTCTTTTGATGCGTCTGTAAATATCTGCAGAGCATGTCTTACTGGGTGTAGTGGTTGGCCTTGAAGCACATTGTCTTCCTCTAGCCACCATTGTAAGTGGGGGTGCAGGGACCTTGGTAGGGGGATAATCTTCTCTAGAGATTCTGGTACCCTCCAATTGTTCTTGAGATGCCACTGTATGGGTCTCATGTGCAGTCGGCCGAGGTGAACCTGTTTTTCTGTGGCTGTTAGTAGGCCTATCAGGGACATGAACTGTCGGGCCGGACAGGCCGGTAACGACAGGAGTAGATGTATCTTGTCCTGAAGGCTTTGCCACCGGTCCGGTGTAGGTCTGACCCGACCGGACCTGAGGTCGAACTGGTAACCTACAAAGTCGAAGATCTGTTTGGGTTCCAGCTCTGATTTCTCCAAATTCACCAGCCAACCTAGGTCCTGGCACATTTTGATCAGGACTTGGGTATGGTGGAGACAAGTTTTGCGAGATTTGGATCTCACCAACCAGTCGTCTAGGTACTGGTGGATTCTTATACCCTTGTGTGTGGCCATCAGTTTCACCTCCTTTGCGACCACAGTAAACTCCAAGGGGGCTGTGGACAGGCCGAACGGCAGGGCCTTGAACTGGTATGTTAGCCCTTGGACGTGAAATCTCAAATATTTCCTGGATTGTTCCTGTATTGGAATATGGAAATAGGCGTCCTGAAAGTCTATGGATGTGACCCATTCCCCTTGTTGGAGTGATGACCTGATGGTTTCCGGTGTCTCCATCTTGAATTTCTCCACCTTGAGGAAGAGATTTAGTTTGCTCAGGTCTAGGATAGGTCTCCACCTGTTGTTTGGTTTCAGAACTAGAAATAGCCGGTTGAAAAACCCTAGGGACTTTTGATTTTGAACTAGTTCCACTGCATTTTTGTCGATAAGTTGATGTAATGCCTCCATCAGGTAGCTGTCCCTGTGAGGATTGACATAGCAACTTACGACTGTGGGATATCTTGTGAGCCTGGGTCGAATCCGGAAGGGGAGGGGGTAGCCCTCTTTCAAAATATGAGTAACCTTCGGACCGGCCCCTAGCTCCAGCCAAACTTTCCAAAAGTGTTGGAATCGAGTCCCTACAGGATAAGTTGTGACAACATTTCTGACATTTGTTACAGGTTGGACATAAGACAATTGAGTGACACAAGAAACACCTTTCACATATTTTACTGTATGATTCTTTTGAAAAGGATGACAACCTGCTACCCCGGGACTTATTTCTTTCTTTTGCGAAAGCCCGGGGGCAGTATGAGCATGGTTCACAACATTTAATTTTACAAAAGTGTCTTTGTATTGTCTTTGATCTGTAACTGGGCTCCCGGCCAGCAGTCCTTCCTGTGATTTGAGAACACATTGATTGTCATTTATAGGACTGCTGGCCCTTGGCTGGTCGCGAGGAGTAGTAAGATGATTTGCCCCTGCCTCTCTTGCTTTGTCCTCTGTATCCCACATTTTTCCAAGCTGGACGATCCGGCTTTTTATTGTCTGGTCGCTTTTCAGGTTGCTCATATGGGTGGAAGCGAGCTTTCTTCCCGGTGTGAATCTGTCCTTTCGATTCAAAGGCGGCTATGTCCTGCTCCGCCTGCTTTAAGGCTTCTTCTGGGAAAAGTGTAGACATGTTAAGCGGACCTGTCCGGAGAGCAGCCAAGGTGTCCGGCTTTATACCAGGTTTGAGGTGAGATAGGTATGCATCCCTCCTGGTGAGTGTGGAGTTGGCCACTGTAATGAAGACAAAATCAGTAAGATGTTCAAAGGTCCTGGCCATAGCTTGGGTGATACCCGAGTTAAAATCCAGGAGGAACTGCAATTCCTCAGCAGCACCAGAGACCTTGGATGAAGATTTTCCCTTACTAAGATCCAACTTAATGGCTTTTAAATGTGATCTCATATTGTCCTGCACTTTGTTCAGACACCTATTGAATGCTGCGGCCTGATTGCACATGGTGGATGCTTCGCGGGCTGCCTTCTCCCAGCGTCGTAGATTGTCCTGAGAGATCTGACGCGAAGGGGGAGGGGTGGAGGCAATACCTGCTGCTCTGGCAATCCTGCTGTAGGTGCTGTTAACTTTGGCTGAGTCGGTATTCCAAGAAGACAATGACTTGCCAGAAGCGGACTTTTGTGGGTCAGATGCCAAACCGTACCATTTCTGCTGTGATCTGGCTGGTCGTATAAATTGGTCTTTCAGTAAACCACCCGCCTCTGAGCTGCGAGACGGGTAGCCTTCTACCAAGGTCAAGTTAAGTTTACCCATTTTTTTGCACAGCCACTCATCCGTAGGCATTTTGACCGACACCTTCCCTGTGGGTTGAGTCCTTGGGCCAGCAAAGGGGTTGTCGTCCGATGTAGATGTTGTGGTATCAATATCCGGAATGTCTGTCCACCCCATGTAGGACCTGATCCCCCTCATCGTCTCCCTGTAATTCTGATCCTCTGAGAGGGTCTGGTCGGGATCAGTCACAGTGTCATCCGGGTCGTTGTCGGACACCTCCCCTTCGTCTACGAAGATATCCACTGGGGGTCGGTCAGAAAACTCAGATTCGGAATCAGTGTCCATGGAAGCTGAGTCATGTTTGCCGGCCGGTGCTGAGGACGATTTACTGGAGGCCTGAAGAAAAGGTGAGCCGGTCCCAGGTAAATCTGACAGTTGGTCGGTGTTTGTTTTGTCCTGAGGCAATTTGCTGGTCGATTGAACCTTGGAGCCAATCTGAGAGACACCCTGCAAATCTGAAGATTTCTTGACAGTAGATGAAAGCGATTTGTCCGTTGCCTGTCTCTGAGGAGAGTGGTCGGTGCTGGACAAATCTGAGGTTGGTAGTTTTTCAGTCGGTCGGATGAAAGGTTCTGAGGATTTAACTACACCAACTGGTGGGGTGTGCGTCGGTGTGATCTTAACCGGAGCAAAGGTCGGTTCTTGATTATCCAAGGTTTTTGCAATGAGGAGAGCTTCTAGTCTATTAAACCTCTCCGACCATTTAAGGTCTAACTCGTCAATCCGGGAATCTGCTGCGGATTTGTGAGCTTGAGGTGGCGATTTAGAAGGCTTTTCTTCAGCAGTCTTGTGTTTAGCGTTAGATTTCTTTTCCTGGGATTCTGTTTTCTTCTTTTTCTTTTCAGAACTCAAACCCGGGGATTTGACTACCCCTTGGGCGTCCACAGCTCCCACTACCGTCACTGAGGACGGGTCGATGAGAGAGGAACTAGCTGAGTCTTTGTTTGGTGTATCAGAAGATTTCTTAAGCTCTCGCTTTTCCTTTTTAATCCTATAACTAGGAGTGGACAACTGTAAGCGTTGGTCCTCTGTGAGGGAGTTGCAAGCAGGGCAGTCATTATGTGAAATACAAGGATCTGAGCCTTTACTTTTTTCTCTACATCTAGCGCAGAAACTATGGCTGTCGAAACTGGCCATAATGTGACCACAGCTCCCGTGTTTCTGGCTAGGAGAAGACATAATGTACTGAAAAGATGTGAAAATAAGATACAAACGTTCTATGACACTCCCACAACAATGTTATATAACTTCCGAAACACTTCTTGAAGATAACTTGACAAATTCCAAAATATAAATTCACTCTCAAATTTTCGTGTACACAGGGCACGCGCCAAACGAAAAAGATGCTATGACGTCACGCTGTCTAGACAGGAAGGAAGTACTACACGCCACCTGGCGAGTGCACAGGACTGGGCCGGCCTGGCCGGTGGAAACACAGGACGTCTTTTTCTGACGTTTGGCGGGCCGGTCTGCGCCGACCGGATAAGCTATTGTCCATTGGATAGGATGTATTAACGCAATAAAATATGGTGTGCTTACACATTGAAATGCTGTTTTCAAAACTTCTCATCAATTACTTTACTTCTTATATCCCCAAAAGTAGTATTCCATTATCATTGGTAGGGCAGGGTCGGTAGCAGATTTTTCATTTCGGTATTCCCGCCAGTATAAAACCGTACCGATTCCGGGATACCGAAAGAAGAAATTGCGTTCTAGCATATTCCCAATCGAATAGGCCCAGTTTCACGAAAAGAAAACATTAAAGTTCTGAAAGAAATCACTATAAAAGTGCTAAAATATGTAAAAATATTGTATAAAAGTTTGTAATTTCTTCAGATTTGAGGTTTGTTTCTAATACTTTACGTTTTCTCACAATATTATATACTGACATTCGAAATACCGGCTGTGAAGTGAATTGGTCTCGATACCGGTGTTACCTAATCACTGGCATAATTTGTCTTCTAATTTTCAAAAATCATTATCACTTTCTTCTTCTGATTTTCTGTTTAGTGACCTACAAGGAACCATTGTTTAATTGATGCAAAATCTAAATGTAACTGTGACATTCTAGACTCTCAGGAACATGTTTCAGACCCAATGCATTGAATTTTTTTTTCCATTACAAAAGTCTCTCCTCACCTACAAATGTGATTTTAGGTGTGGCCAGAACTTTCTTCACATTTGAAGTGGCGGTGGCAGTGGCAGATTTTACAGGCAGTGTTTTTGTGGCAGGTACAGTGGCCAAGGGAGTGGTGGCAGTTGTACTCTTGGTAGTAGTGGATACCGCTGTGGTGCTGGTTGTTGATGACATCACTGTGGGGTCAGAGGAAGGGATTGGCTTGCCCAGCTTCGTGTGCAACTTCACCACCTTAGAGGAGAAAACAGTACAAATATTTAAATATATACCAAACACGTGTTCAAAATGTGTTTCTAAATTAGGGCAGGGTCGGTAGCAGATTTTTCATTCTAGTATCCCGCCAGTATAAAACCGTACCGATTCCGGGATACCGAAAGAAGAAATTGCATTCTAGCATATCCCCAATCGAATAGGCCCACAAACCGGAAGTAAGATTCGTGAAAAGAAAACATTGAAGTTCTGAAAGAAATCACTATAAAAGTGCTAAAATATATAAAAATATTGGATAAAAGTTTGTAATTTCTTCAGATTTGAGGTTTGATTCTAATACTTTACGTTTCCTCACCATATTATACACGGACATTCGAAATACTGGCTGCAAAATGTCATCATGGTGTTCATGTGAAATGCTCTCGATACCGGTGTTACTGACCCTGCCCTATTCTAAATGCATCAGAACCTGCACTAGCCAAAATCGCTTTATCAACATATTACAATAACACCACAGTACTCTTATTATGGATGGGTCGGTACCACAAATGTGTACAAAAAGGGGATAAAAGTTTATAATTTCTTCAGATTTTGGTATGTTTCTAATATGTTAACCCTTCCTTCCATTCTATGTGTTATATGTGCTGACAAGCAAACTGGCGGTTGTAAAATCTCACAGTATTTCAGTAAAATGCTCTCGATACCAAGACACTGGGCCTACAAACCCAACCCTACTCTTAAATTCTTAATACACAATACAGAATGGCTATGGAGTAGTTTTACTGTATTTGCTTTAGAATGACCAATTAGACTTGCCCTTCACCATCTGTTTAAACTCCTGAGAGATTAATAAATTAGTACTCTAAACAATCACTGGTGAAATAGGAATATAAACCACCTTTTGGTGCTTTGCCCCACGTATATGTGCAGCGTAGGCATCAGATCCAGTACAAGTGACATCACACAGCTCACAACGTAGTTGGTTTTGTGGGGCCCTTCCAACTGCAATAGCAGTCGTTGCCTTCATGGCAGATTCTTTTTTCTTGTGCTTTTGTCCCTCAAGATGCTCACGATAGGTCTGCGATTCATAAGTAATTATATTAGACATAGAATAAGTGGTAACTTTTGCAATCCTTCACAAACTCTTTCTATTCAAAGTATTTAGCAAACACTCTTTTAAAACACACAAAAAAAATTCAGACTGATTTCAACTGATTCAAACTGGTCTAGATTTATTTTATAATAAATTTATTTGTTATTACAAATTTTGTTTTCATTTTATTATGGTATGTTTGTGATATCATTAAAATATTAATCCTGTCTGTACCAAAAATTGTATTATTCTGGAGGTCAAAGTTACATGAGAAATGCTATATTGAGGGAAATATAGCTGATCTGAAACCTAATCCAAATAATCACCATTGGTGGCTAGTTATACACAAGATGACAGTCTTTCATCTCACCTGTGGACCAGCACAGCTAATTTTGCACACTTCACAATAATGGAGCTGAGGTGGTTTGGGGGGCTGCTTGGGTTTGTGTACAGGCTTTGTAAAGGTTCCCTTTTTCTGCCAGGTGTTAGTAGCAGGCTTACTTGCCCCAGTCTGTTGTGACTGGTAATAGGAAGTGGCTGCACTGTACAATGCTGCATCATAACCTACAACATCTGAACATTGTCACAAATGTCATACTAATAAGGCAAATATTATTTAAACATCTATTTTTTTTTTTTTTTTAAATTCATTTTTTTTGTGACATACAAATACAATGACAGTACAAATACAGATACAGTGACAGTTCAGTATGACAAAAACGAACTATGTACAACATAAAATGAATAGTGCTCAGCTATATTTGATTGTTATTTATTACTACAGAAGAGTTTGAAACAAGTTAGTTTAAGTTACACCATATTTTTAAAAACTTACTATGTTTAAATTCTAGTTTTGCCACATACTCTTGCTCTAAATATATTATGCTCGTATAGTTCAGTCTTGACTTTACAAGTGTTCTAAGTTTGGCCCAGAACATCTATGTGTTTAATTAAAATACACAAGAAAAATACCCAGGTGATAGTGCTGCAATTGTTTGCAAAATTAAAATCTGGTGCTTTTCTTCACTTGTCACTGTCAACTATATATGTAAACCAGTTAGTTCCAATTTTTTCACTATTGCAGATACCCTTTTTTTGGTAAAAGCTTATGATGTGTCCCTTTTAAACCAAGCATAATTTTATGATATTGTTGTATAATTTTTCATAATATCTAAATTCTTTAAAAGTATCCCGTGTTTGTACAATTCTCGTATATAAATTTATATATAGAACAAGAAGAATATTTATGAAGACTCACTGTTCAGCTTGGAGCTGGAGTTAGTGGTAGCATTTGCAGTGGTGCTAGGGTTTGACGTGTATGTAGTATAGCTCTGAGAGGTCGTCTGCTGTGGCTTTATGGCAGTGGTCTGGCGCACTGGCTGTGGGGTGCTGTAACTTGCCACTGGGTAGGCTGGCTTGGCTGCTATGACGGGAACTGCTGCTGGTGCTGACAAAAACCAAAATGTGCAAAACCACTGGCTGTACGATTTTTGAACAAAGAATTTGCTTCATGCTTCTCTGCTATAAAGTGCTTTCTACACACTAATTTTCAAGAACTTGGAATATTTGCTCACTACTTAATACAGGACAACCTTATGTTTATGTAGATATTGTCAGTGTTTTAACTCTTCGACTCTGAAGACCCTTTCTTCAATGTGTTGATGTTGTAACACAAATTACACAGGCTATAAACGTGAGATATATCTAGATGGAATGTTGCACATAAGTTGCCAAAATATCACTATGAAACTGGAAGATAGTTTATACATGTTATTTGCAACCAAAGCGTTACCTTTATAATTTGAAGTATTTGTAATAAAGGAAAGAGAAACTTACCTGGTTGATAGGCAGTCTCAGCCACTGTGTACACGGTTGCCGGGGCAGCTGGAGCTGCAGCTGCTGTAGGTGTGTAGTAGGTCTTTGCTGTTTCATAGGCTGGAGCCTGTGGCTTAACAAATATAATGTGTACATTTCATGCAAGAAACAACTAGTAGACAAAAAATACAAAGTACTTCAACCAACCTACACAGCCTTTAATGCAAACTGTGAATATCTCAATTATTCCTTATGTTTACAATAAGTTACTGGAAAATAGCATCAGAGATGCCCGTACCCCACAGCCGGGGGAAATAGTTTTCAACACCATGAGATATAGAAGTAGTGAAACAGTACACAGATTGGGATACTTTCAAAGCAGTGTCAGTGTCCAAATAATGTTTAAGTAGAAGAAATAACATCTAAGAGAAAGAAACTGCATGTAAAGATTAAGTATTAAAACAAGACAATTCAGTTAACTAAAAATTATGAAGCTTTAAGACTTCACCCATTTTGATATTCAGTTGTATGGTCGAATTATGTTTTGAATATTATGACTCGTACATACAGATGTGGCAATACATGCTTTTATGTGGAGTTGCGACAAAACCTGTGGCTCACTTGATGCAATACCATCTGTTACAATGGGAAGTTGCAAAAGTAAAACAGAGAGATATAAGGAAGATAAAATAGTATTAGATATCACATAGGCAGGCGAGGCTTTGCAGTAGCTGCACCAGCTGAATGGAACAAGCTGCCACAAACTGTCAGATTTGAGCAAACAATAGACCCCCCCCCAAGTTATACCCTGGTGGGCGCTTTTTAGATGCCAACCCATGCCTCTCCCTGGACTCTCCCTTCTTGGACCTAAGCGCATTAGAGGATTTGTATCAATTTTGCGCTATATAAATCCTACTATTATTATTATTATCCCTGTAGAGAGATAAAATAGTATCAGATATGCAAGATCAAAGGTTAAATCCAGGTCACACCATGACGTTGCATACATATAACCCCCGACCAATGCCCCTACCAAATATCAACTTCCTACACCTTACAGAGTGTATCCACTAAATTTCAATATTTTTTCCATGACTTCTCCATGACTAAAGCTTTAAAATCCAAGGACCTTTGACATGCTTCGTGGCACGAAAGAGATATGTATCGAGGCCACAAACTCCCACAAGTTTTGCCTTTGAGAACCAGGCACAAGGTTCCAGTCACAGTACAGGAAGATGTGGAAGACACCAAAATTTGATCTAGTTACATCAGTGTATCCTTGTAGTGAAATGCTGGATGAAAGAAAGGAACAACGCTGTTTCACGAGAGGATGTCTTTAAATTTCAATGACATTTTATGAAATTTTCCAAAACCTGGAGTCAATTTCCTTGACTTTTCCAGCCCTGGAAAAGAAAAATGTAATTCCATGACTTTTTACAGGTTTTCCATGACTGGATACACTAGTGCTGGGAATCGCCTCCAATTTTCATGGTCGATTATTCGTCCATTTTTCTGAGCGATGATCGACCCAGAATCGATTATTTATACTCCATTATTGTTTATTATTTAAGAAACACTTTCCCGGATAAAGTATAGGTCAATCCGGTACGAATAACGGTGTTCCGACATTTAGAATCTACCGAAAGCACCTACTTCCTGTAAATATGGCGGTAGACATAAACAAACTTGAAATTCAAGACAAAACTGTCAGTTTATTAAGTAAAAATACCTAAAAGATTTTTAAAATATGTGGATATTGATATAAATCAGGAATGGTAAGATATATTAGATCATTAGAAAACGTCAGTGACCGACCGCGATTCTAAATTGTCACCGACGATTAATCGACAATACGTCTAATCGCCACACCACTAGGATACACCCTGACCTTATGGTTTCCGAAATATAACCCAGACAGGGCATTATAGGTCAAGGTCACTACAGCAACGTCAAAGGTCAGATCAAGGTCACGTCATGATGTTGCACACCTACAACCCCGAACCAATGTTCCTACCAAGTACCAACTTCCTACACTGTACCATTTCCAAGATATAGCCTGGACAAGTTTTTATAGGTCAACGTCACTACAGCAAGGTCAAAGGCCAAATCAAGGTCACACCATGACGTTGCACACCTACACCCCCTAACCAATGCCCCTACCAAGTATCAACTTCCTAAACCTTACGATTTCTGAGATATAGCCCAGACAAGATATTATCGATCAAGGTCACTATGGCAAGGTCAAATCAAGGTCACACCATGATGTTGCACACCTACACCCCCAACCCATGTCCCTACCAAGTATCAACTTCTACACCTTACGGTTTCCGAGATATAGGCCGGACAAGATTTTCAAACTCAAGGTCACTATGGCAAGGTCAAAGGTCAAATCAAGGTTAGACCATGACGTTGCACACCTACACCCCTAACTAGTGTTGTGAACGATAAACTGGTATGCGGTTTTTCGTTCGTTTTTGACAAAAATAACCAAATTTTAGGCCACCTAATGGCTGATACTTCATCAAAACGACAAAAAATATACATACTTTGTGAAATATGTCACATTTTACTTTATATTGAGCAAAAATCATGTTTACTTACTTTATAATTTCTCACGAAAGCCATTTCTAGTTACAAGTTCTGCCTCATGTACGCCGTGCAAATAATTTTACTGCACACTAACAAGCATACAAAATGATTTCATTCGTTCAACAGCCCCTGGTAACCGGTTTTGATTTCTATAAACGGTCCGACCACTACCCCTAACCAATGTCCCTACAAAGTATCAACTTCCTACACCTTACGGTTTCCGAGATACAGGCCAGACAAACCTCTTCCTGCTGCCCGCCAGTCCATCCGGACACCATGGGTGAAAACCATACCCCGTCAGCCCTTAAGGGCTGTGGGGTAAAAAAGTATATTTATTATTGGTCTGTCTTTGATGAGAAGCTATATTTACCAAAGAATTAAATATGATTTAGAACAAACCTAAAAACTACAAAATTATTTGTAATTATTAAAACAATACAAACTAGACCTAGCGCATCGGAGAACTGATGCAAATTGTATCCACCGTAAAGACAATGCACCAAAACCTCTAGGACCAATAATAAGCGAGTTATAAGCACTTTTAAGTTTGGCTGTCCTCATTTCACCTTCAAGGAGGGGCCCAAGGTCAAATCCGACCACGCCAGAAGATTCCCAGTGCATGATTTCCTATATGTTGATTTACCATCCCAAACATCTAGGACCAATAATAAGCGAGTTATAAGCACTTTTAAGTTTGGCTGTCCTCATTGGACCTTCAAGGAGGGGCCCAAGGTCAAATCCGACCACACCAGAAGATTCCCAGCCCATGATTTTCTATATGTTGGTTTACCATCCCAAACCTCTAGGACCAATAATAAGCGAGTTATAGGCACTTTCAAGTTTGGCTGTCCTCACTTGACCTTGAAGGAGGGGCCCAAGGTCAAATCCGACCACGCCAGAAGATTCCCAGTGCATGATTTCCTATATGTTGGTTTATCATGCCAAACCTCTAGGACCAATAATAAGTGAGTTATAAGCACTTTTAAGTTTGGCTGTCCTCGTTTGACCTTGAAGGAGGGGCCCACGGTCAAATCCGACCACGCCAGAAGATTCCCAGCCCATGATTTCCTATATGTTGGTTTATCATCCCAAACCTCTAAGTCCAATAATAAGCAAGTTATAAGCACTTTTAAGTTTGGCTGTCCTCACTTGACCTTGAAGGAGGGGCCCAAGGTCAAATCCGAACATGCCAGAAGATTCCCCGCCCATGATTTCCTGTATGTTGGTTTACCATCCCAAACCACTGGGATCAATAATAAGCGAGTTATAAGCACTTTTAAGTTTGGCTATCCTCGTTTGACCTCGAAGGAGGGGCCCAAGGTCAAATCCGACCACGCCAGAAGATTCCCAGCCCATGATTCCCTATAGGTTGGTTTACCATCCCAAACCTCTAAAACCAATAATAAGCGAGTTACAAGCACTTTTAAGTTTGGCTGTCCTCGTTTGACCTTGAATGAGGGGCCCAAGGTCAAATCCGACCACACCAGAAGATTCCCAGCCCATGATTTTCTATATGTTGGTTTACCATCCCAAACCTCTAGGACCAATAATAAGTGAGTTATAGGCACTTTTACCTTTGGCTATCCTCGTTTGACCTTGAGGGAGGGGCCCAAGGTCAAATCCGACCACACCAGAAGATTCCCAGCCCATGATTTCCTATATGCTGGTTTACCATCCCAAACCTCTAGGACCAATAATAAGCGAGTTATAAGCACTTTTAAGTTTGGCTATCCTCGTTTGACCTTGAAGGAGGGGTCCAAGGTCAAATCTGACCACACCAGAAGATTCGCAGCACATGATTTCCTATAGGTTGGCTTCACATTGCAAACCTCTAGGACCAATAATAAGGGAGATATAGGCACTTTTAAAGTCCGCTATGTGGGTTACTTCGACACTCCGTGGATGACCTTGAGTTAGGAGCTTCAAGGTCAAATGTGTGCAAGGTTGTAGAGGACATGTATATGTGTCATACATATCACCTATGAAGAGATTCAACCTTCTACCTATGAGGAACAGCCAGTAAAAAAATGTAGATTATTTTCAAAGAAATGCCCGTGGCGGCCATCTTGTTTTTCAGAATGAGGCTATTTTCCTTCCCAGAGAAGCTTACCCCCCACTGAAGATATCCTGCAAAATTGGTGAACCTAGCTGCTGTTGTTTTCCTCTTAGAGCGTTAACGCCGAAAATCTCTCTACGCGCGGCGGCGGCGGCGGCATAGCGAACGCTAAACCAAAGTATCCACCGGATGCTTCCGGTGGATACAAATACCAAGAGTTATTCTAATACCTGTGCTTGAACTTGCGCTCTTGTTGTATATGTGTACTGTGTTGGAGCTGGTGCTGCTGCTGGGTATGTCTCGTATGTCTGCTGTCGTGCGGGGGCCTGTGTTGCATAAGCTTGTGGGGCCTGTTGAACATAGGCTGTCTGGGCAGGCTGAGGAGCATAAGCAGTAGCTGGCTGTGCCCTAAAATGAAAGAGCAACATTTATTTGATCTAAGAATAAGGAATTTAGTTACTATTTGACACATATTTATAATTTTATATGCTGGTAAGCGAAATGACAACAGGTGCACAAATTAATCCCAACAATAGCCTTTGATTTCTTTGATGACTGACAGATTTTGACCATTATTGTACCTGAATTAACTGATGCATGAAAATTATCTTGGCTTGGCTGATAACTGGGTTATTTGGTTTCGCTAGTGGTGTGAACGGTAAACCGGTATGCCGCATTTCGTTTCGTTTAGGTAGAAATGACGAAATCCGCAAAGAATATTTAAGTACCGGTAATTGAAAACGTCATCATATTAGGCTTTCTACTGGTTAATATTTCGTCAAAACAATAAAGAGCATATATGTCGTGACAGAACTTCCAATTTCTGTATTTCATTGGTTCTAATGGATTAGAAGTTCTGTTGACAGAATTTCAAATTCTGTCAACAGAATTTCAAATCTTGTTGACAGAATTTCAAATCTTGCTGACAGAACTTCCAGTAATATTGAAAATTAATAACACCATTCATTTTCATCTTTATTCAGATCATTTTGAGTGCACAATTAAGACTAAGTGAGATACATCAAATAACTCAAATTTGTTTAAGCACAGCAATAAAACATATAATGTATTAGAACTAATGTACTGTGGATTTTGATTCCTACTGTATCACCAACAGCATAGTCTTTCACAAATGTGGTTACTTGAATATTGTGTCTATTCCTCTGTGCAGCTACAGCCTTTAAGTAGCTTTTTTGAGCCTCAAGTCTCACTGCCTTGTGCATGGAGCTCCCTTCTCCAGAATCAATAAGTTGATCCCGGTCCCACACAACATGTTGATTTTCATGTAACTCTGCATCTTCATGTATCTCATCCACGGCAACTATTGCTTGTGCCTCAAGATTGATGTTAATCCCATCCAGGTTTGTTTGACCAGGAACTTCATGTCCACTGGCAACAATGACATCTTCTTTCAGAAGAAGGTATTCACGTCCACGCTTCTTTTGCTGCACCTCAGGGATACCTGTATTTCTTAATTCTGAAACCGGGTCATCTGATACTTCAGGGAGGTCAACATCTGTGTGAATCATGTCAGCCCCCCTAGAACTTGTTGAAGGGACAGCCAATACATCATCAGGATTATCATCAGGCCCAAGAACATTTGATGCACCATCAAGATTGTCATCTGAAGCACGATCACCATCAAGATTTTCATCTGTACCAGGGACAGGGATGTCTTCAGGGATGTCTTCTTCATAAATGATCCCTTGTGCAGCTAAATTCTCAAGGATGTGGAAATCGGAGCGTGGTGTCTGTCCAAACACAACTTCATAAGGAGATTTTGAAGTTATTCTGGATACAGATGTGTTGATTGTATGGATCACAAACTTTAGGCCTTTACTCCAGTTTTCTCCATTGGTGTCCATCCACTTGCCTAGTTTCAGCTGAAGGTCGCCGTTCCCACGCTCAATCAGGCCCTGGGACTGAGGATGGCGTGGACGCCCATGGATAATGATCACATCTGGCCATAACTTCTTGATGTCCTCAATCACAGATGCAGTGAATTCTATGCCATTGTCTGACTGGAGAATTTTTGCAGGTCCAAATGTGCAAAATAACTCCACTATCTTCTCAGCTACCTCAGAGGCTCGTTTTGATGTAAGAGGGAAAGCCCAGCTGTACTTGGAAAAATGGTCCCGGACATGTAGAATGTATCTGTAATCACCATCAGGGCGGCTGGAAAAGTCTATCAGGTCCATCTGGACTCTTGTCAAAAACCCCAATGCAATCATAGGCCTTCCACTGGGAGGATTCTTGGCTGGACGTCTTTCATTACACTGTTTACAGGTACTCAGGAAGAGAGGTATTACATCAAACCTGATTCCAGCATAATTTTTCTTTACTTCATCCCAGGTTTTGCGTCTTCCTGAATGTCCCACTCGTTCGTGACATTTGACAAGTGTCTCAAACATGCTTTCTTTTGCAACAACTGGGCATGAAGTTTTGACACAATACACAACATTTAGTGAACCAATCTTTTCCAGTCTATAGTTTTTTTTGCACCAAAATTTGAAATAAGATCCAAATTGACACTTCTCTCCTTTTCCTGTTGCTAGCACTTCCTTGATTTGATCATAACTTTCCTGGGTCACACAAAATTTATCTTGAAATTTCCCGCTAACACTATTAATATGCTGTTCAAGCAACTGATAGAAAACTGTTTTCTGATCCATTGTGATACTTTGCTTACAATGAAGGCAATAAAGCCAGCTCAAGGTTTTATACTTGTGAAGGGGTATACTGGATTGCAATTAACTCCAACTGGTTTTGTGGTTTAGTTCTTCAGAGAGAGCCAGAGTAGGTAATTAAGCTTTGTGGTTTAGTTCTTCAGAGAGAGCCAGAGTAGGTAATTAAGCTTTGTGGTTTAGTACTTCAGAGAGAGCCAGAGTAGGTAATTAAGCTTTGTGGTTTAGTTCTTCAGAGAGAGCCAGAGTAGGTAATTAAGCTTTGTGGTTTAGTTCTTCAGAGAGAGCCAGAGTAGGTAATTAAGCTTTGTGGTTTAGTACTTCAGAGAGAGCCAGAGTAGGTAATTAAGCTTTGTGGTTTAGTACTTCAGAGAGAGCCAGAGCAGGTGATTAACCTTTGTTACATAGTACCTATAAAAGCCACTGAGTCATTGTATACAATTCTTCCAAAATAAATTTGAATGTTAAACTCCAACAATAATATGTAGTTAAAAAAACAAATGAAAAGCAATAACTGAACTGAAATGATGAGGAATGGGATATTGCTCTGAGGGACGAAATTGGATTTGATGTTCTGTCAACAGAACTTCCAATTGGAAGTTCTGACCAAAAATACTGACAGAATTTCAAATTCTGCCAACAGAATTTGAAATTCTGTCGACAGAACTTCAAATTGGAAGTTCTGTTGACAGAATTTGAAATTCTGTCGAATTGGAAGTTCTGTCACGACATATACATTCGAGGAAAAACTTACATTTTCGCTTTATATTCATGGTAAATGAAGTTTACAAACTTCAAAATATCTCGCGAATCCATATTTCCTATTGAGAATATAGCTCATGTACGCTCGCGTAAAACTTTTTATCATATATCTGTACACTTTCGAAATCCTGGATTTCGTTCGGTTCCAAAGCCCTGAAAACCGGTTTTTATTTTCACAACCGGTCCGACCACTAGGTTTCGCCCTGTAGTGTGTGACACCTGTAATCCTTTTCGATTAGCAGTGGCTTTCCCATGAAAATTAAGTGACAATTTTAAAGTTTTGAAGTATTTCTAAACATAAAAGAATTTATATGTAGCATGAAGCATTTATATTAGTGGTCGGACCGGTTCTGAAAATACAAACCAGTTTTCGGGGTGTTGAAACCAAACGAAATCCTGGGTTTCGAAAGTTTACAGATATATGATAAAAAGTTTTACGCAAGCGTACATGAGCTATATTCATAATAGGACATTTGCATCCGCAAGATATTTTGAAACTTCATTTACCATGAATATAAAGCGAAAATGTAAGTTTTTCCTCAAATGTATACTGCCTTATCGCCGGGTAGGCGGGTACCAATTATCGCCAGACAGAATTCAAATAGATATAACTTCACAACAGAAAGCTTTCAAAATATGTGACCATTACTGAAATATGAATGTTTTATTTTCTGGTGGCGATAATTGGTAGCAAGTAGGGGGTAAATCGTTTGGCTTTGTGGGTATCGATATTGAATGTAAAAATATTTCAATATCGGGCGATATCGGGGGGTTCATATTGTCTACCAAATAGTCCGAATTCGGGAAACTGAAAATGTTTTATTTTAGTGTTTCCCGAACCGCTAACAGGAAACGAAATGAATCAAAACAAAACAATGCAGTTTTCATCAAAAACGCATTGAAAACTTCAAAAATGTGAGATAAAAGTGTACAATGTCTTCAGATTTTTGCTTTATTTCGAGTATTAACAGTGTAAGTTTACAGTTTTACTTAAAATGGCGATATTGAAATACGTGTTTAGATCTCGATATCGGGAGTCCAGTTCCAAAACAATAAATATCGGCAATATCGATAAACAATTTACCCACTAGTAGCAAGGCAGTATGCTCTTTATTGTTTTGGCGAAATATTAACCAGTAGAAAGCCAGCCGACATATAAATGCAAGTGAAAAATGATAGGTGAATTTGGGTAGATGAGTACGGTCCCATGGAAATCAATCGGTGGGAAGTGGTAGATCGAGTCATCAGACTTTATTGGATTTATGCTTTCAATAATTTTGACTGTTTGGACAGACCCAACAATATCTTCAGGTTTTTTTGTTCATTTCCTTGGAGTGGGATTTACAGTCGAAAATAAAGGGGTTGTTGTAGCGTCTTTGAAAACAGGTGCTAATTTCCAATTTCCATTCGGTACTTACTGCTACCCTGCATAAATTGGCCCATGCATAAGTTGGCTGTGGCTCATCTATGGGCCCCACAAAGACAAATAGGTTATTGTACACCAGTGAAAACTGTTGCATATAATAAGTTTAACCCTTTCGCTACTGAAGGAACATTATTCCACCGGACTGTATCCATATGACGTCAGAAACGCCAATGAAGTAAAATAATAACTCACTACCTTATGCACTTTATTTGCGGTATTTTTCGGCATATTTCATTAGGAATTGATGAAAGTCGAATGGGAAAATTCGTGGGAATTCCCCAAACAAAAATAACCATGAGTAAACAATATGCAGGTATATGCGGTAAATACGGCAATATATACAGAAACCAGTAAAAATAGGTGAAATGGTGAATTTTTTTTAAAAATATAGCATAACTTTCATATAAAATACTTAAAAAGTCGGTTTAATACTGATACACCAAAGAAAACGTCTAATAGTACACTGAAGGGAGAGAAGAAATATATATTATTGCCGTCGACCAAGACATGGTCCCCTGTAATACACATTGATGTTGACTGCTAGTCGACATACATGGTAGCGAAAGGGTTAACAATAATACATGATTTCAGAGTATATTGCTTCTAGGCATAAGTTGGCTGCCACTAATTTAATTGGTAAAGATACTAGATAAACTGCTTCCTGCACTATGTAAGACTGGGGCACAATAAAGTGGTTAAATGCCTGATATAATTCAGCACATTTGCTTAATTGTATTTCGACTGTTTATGATTATATCAGTCTCTTCAGAGGCTATGGTATTACTTTGGGCAAAAAATAGGGTCCCTGAAGTACATTATGGGAGCCTGTGCTTAACCCCCGGTTTCAACCGGTTGTGAACCGGTTGAGGAACCGGCTCACTAATTAAAGAGCCTGTGACAAGGGGTTGCTGGTTTTATGTACCTGTATAGAAGCCCAATGACTAATTGAGACTATATCAGAATCTTTATTGGGATATTAAGTCAGGAGATTAAATCTGCTGTTATTTTCTAGAATTTATGTTTGATTTGTTCGGTCTTGTAAGAGACCAATACAAATTTGTTCTTTTTAAGGTAGAACATTAATCAGGTAAACATAAATTAATTGGCAGATTTGTGTTTATTAATTATAATTTTTGTTGTAATGGTTATAGTAATGTTACTTAGTTAAAAATAATTTGTAAACTAAGCACATTAAATAAAACATTTCACATTCAGGTATGTGTATTCTTTTATTCTATTATAATTAATATTTGTAATCATCCCATTGTTTGCATTGGATGGTGGTATTCAATGGTATATTTACTACTATACTACTGAATTATTGATACTGACATTTTATTTGTAATGTTCATATGATATGGATATAATATAGTTAAAAATAAAGTACGTTTTTATTATTATTATTTTTAATCTAATTTAGTCTTTCAGAATTTAGTAGTCCTGTAGCTCCAGGCATTGTTGGCTGGTGGGGGTGGTAGGTTCAATTTCCTAGGGCTGGTCACCAGTGTAGGTCTTGTATGTTTCCTACTGCATATGGCCAGATACGTCTCATGGTCAATAGTGAGTGCAGCCGGTTTCCTTACTTTGGAGGTACTGATATGTTTCTCAGAAGTAATCTTCAGTTCTGGATTTATGAACTGGGGGGGGGGGGGGCTTTTGGCTTTCTGGAACTGTCCTGGGCTGGCTGGTTTCATGTAGGGATTGAACCTATGGAGCCACTTGGTATGCTTAGTTGAACCTGGTATAGGCATGGCTGACCTATCCTCTCTTGAAGTTGTAGGGGGTTCATAGTTGGGATCTGTGTTTAGTTCTGCATCCCGAATAATGTAAGATTGTCTTTGCAGGATTAAGTGTTCTTGATATAGACAACTCTTGCACGGTACTGGTTCTGTTTGGGAAGTGGAATGTGTACACTTAGTGGGTGAATCTGTCTGGCTTGATGTATTTTTAATCAAGGTGGTGGGTACACAACCTATTTGTGTTGTTGGTTTTTTGAGAATTTTTAATTCCACTTTGGCCTCAGTTGATAGTGAGTGGGTATTCAAGAATATTGGCGGCTGGGTATCCAAAATAGTCTCAATTAGTCATTGGGCTTCTATACAGGTACATAAAACCAGCAACCCCTTGTCACAGGCTCTTTAATTAGTGAGCCGGTTCCTCAACCGGTTCACAACCGGTTGAAACCGGGGGTTAAGCACAGGCTCCCATAATGTACTTCAGGGACCCTATTTTTTGCCCAAAGTAATACCATAGCCTCTGAAGAGACTGATAATAATCATAAACCGTCGAAATACAATTAAGCAAATGTGCTGAATTATATCAGGCATTTAACCACTTTATTGTGCCCCAGTCTTACATAGTGCAGGAAGCAGTTTATCTAGTATCTTTACCACTATGAGTGCTCCTTCAGCAACTGCCAGTCAGACTGAATTCTGTGATGCCATGTCTAAAGTCCATGTCTACTCAGAACCCCCTAGCGGCTGTGACACACCCGTCCCTATTTGCAAGATCTCAGCAGAGACACTTGACACCCTCAATGAAGTCAGCTCTAGGTTAGAGGCAGGTACTTCTAAGTTCTAACCCTAGGAAACGTGCCAGACAGGACTCCCCAAAGGAAGGAGAACCCAGGTCCAAAGCCAAATACTCTGATGCTAGGGACTCCTACCCCGAGCAATCCAAACCTATCTACCTCCGGCTAAAGACACTCCACAAAAAGAAGCTGTCATTAGCATCTACCATTAAAGTCATGGAAGGCAAATTGGCCAAAAACCTATACCCTTCCAGCGTGGACTTTAAATTTAATATCAATAGTACCAGAAATCCCATACTTAAAGATACCTGGTCAAGAGCTGTTAGAAAGTGCAAAACAGAGTTAACCTTAGCTCTGATTGAAGACATCCAAAGAACCTATAATAGAACCAAAGCTTCCATTGCAAAAGATCTAACTGAACTTGAAACCCTACTCAAACCTGAGCAGTTCCAAGAGATCAAAGATTCTCTCTCCTCGAAGTTCAAACAAATGGCTCCTGTCTTCATGGAGAAAAAACAGAACCAGTTCAAGGCTACAGTAGCCCCCACCAGAAGGAGACAGGCTCAGGCGGTGAGAAAACAAGGTGCTCCAGCAAGACGACCAAAAAAGGATCAGAAACTGGACACCATCATTACCACCCTCAAAGCTTTATTAAATAATTAATTGACTTTTAATAAAGTATATCCTTTCATCTGTAAATTTCAATATATTTTCCAGATCTATTAATTTAATCTATACTCATACTTATACTCTTGACTAAATAAAATCATATTTCTATTTTTATTTTTGTCTTGTTTGTATACTACTCACTTACCTCGCAACACCACACCACAGGTTCAGCCCCCAAAATAGAGGTTCCATACAGGTTGAGCCTGTAAAACGAGGGGCTCATCACAGGTTAACCACCAGTTGACCAAAACTACTTTAAGGCACTAGTTCCAACTCAATCACCTACTCGCCTGGTTGAGTCTTTACTAGACACTGGTCATGTCTAGCATTGAGTCTCCAAACTTCTTGGATACCCTCAGAAATGAGGCCAAAAACGCACAACCTGGTATCTTACCAAAGAACACCAAGTTTGAAAGTTACATAGGACACACTGTCATTAACATCTCCAACATCACCTTGGATCAATACCAAATTAGAGCCCTAGAAAAGGGGCTCACATTTTGTCCCTCCCCAGGACTACCTGATAAATCTCAAATTTGGTTAGACTTTAAAGAATTCCATAGAAGACTTGAACTGATGGAGTTCTTCAGTAGAGATGATATTGATCATAAAAATGATGATACCAACATCAACCAAAGCATTATTGACTTCATGAACCAGAATGCAC